>VZTG01009606.1:422280-471221 GCA_013397845.1 Melanocharis versteri | reverse complement strand
TTTTTTTTTTTTTTTGCCTGGAGGGTTGATTTTATGGCTTTAGAGCAATTACTATTTATCATCTCTTGGTTTACGGGAAAGAATTAGAGTTATTAGCTATTAAATTATCCATGAAAATTTGACACTATACTAGACCAAACAAACCCTGGGGCTTGCTGATTTTCCCAGTATGAAACATCTGTGACTTCAACTAGAGAGAACTTAACATTGTCTAATTAGATTTCTAAGATTTATAAGGCTCAAATGCTCTATTATTAGAAACCTGAAAATTGGAGCTAAAGTTGAAACTTGCATTTACTGAAGATTATTTAAAAACATTTTTAACAGCACTGTGTGTTGCTAAATACTACTAGCTTGCAATTGGTGAAGATTACCAGATAATGTATTATAGTCTGTAACAACAGGAGTTCAGGAGAAAATGTGCTCCCTACAATTGTAAATAAGTTGCAGCTTTTGACTTCAGTAATTAAAAATACTTTATTTTAAATGCTGCACTAATTATATGCTTGTTTTTATATTCCAATTTTAATATAGTTTATATTCTCTTGTGATTGCTGAGGCAAAAAATCAAGTTGGCATATTTTCCATTCTGCAATATTATCACTCATGGACAGTGAGAGATAATCATCAGTCATCAGCATAGAAGAGTGGGTTTCTATTGGCTCTGATTCCAAGTCTGACAGTGAATTAGCCACTATCTCTTCCTTTGGAGTCAATATGGCTTCTTAACATGGTAATTAGATATTTCATTCTATCTTCAATTATTGGATCTAAAAATGGTTCAGAAATTTCCATCTGTTAAAATAAAAATAGCATTATAATATAATTATTGTTGCTATATTGAAATACAAGAGAACATTACTATGTTTGCAGAGAACTTGGAAATTAGGAAGGGGAGGAGTCAGAATTATTGCTCACTCTTAGTTTGTACCTTTTGAATTTGGATTAGAGCAATCTTTAGTTACAGGATCCCTTTCTTATTAAATACACAAAGTAAATACTGCTTGGATAATAAGCAGCTTTTCAATATTTTCTATTGTCCTAATTGTTCATTGCATTGCCCCATATATTATTTACTCTGGTCTATTCAGTTCCTGCTGTAAAGAAGAAATGATTAATTTCCTCAAGTGTTTTTCAGCAGTGTGCATCAATATACTATCTGAATTTTTCACAAACACTAATTAGTCTTCATAACATCCTTCTGGAAGAGGGGTAGAATTAACCTCAATTTGTAGAAAGGAAACAGAATAACTGAGAGTGAAAGGTCACAGATGTCCATAATGTGGGCAACATTTACTGCTTAGTTTCTGAATCCTGGGTGTTACATAAGGCTTTATTTATGGAAGATTTCTATTCATTTCCATTTCATTCGTAAGAAAGAAGCATTTCTGCAAGTGGGTTCAGTTCACTACATCAGTAATAAAAAATAAAAATAATAATAAAAAATAAAGGCTGTGGAGTAGTAATTAAGCATGAGAAATCTGTTCTTCTCAATTGCTGAAGTCAGGAAGAAAAACTGTTTCTGTAGGATAGAATTAAAGAGTGTGAGCAAGGAAGCCATCCTTTTCTTCTTTCTGTATTTTTTTTTTCTTTCTGTTGTATTTTATATATTATATTGTTTCCATTTCTATAACAAGTCGGACAGAGGTCCTACAGTGAACAACTTTATTCAGTGCTGTGCTTTGATTCCATGGAAGATCTATTCAGTGTCCTGGAAAAAGTGAATCATTTAAGAAACAGTGTAGGTGATCTTGTAGTTAAGATATTCTATCTTAGCAATGTAGGTTAGTTAATTTTATGCTGGCAACCAGAAACTCAACTTGAGGGCTTGACTTTATGATTTCAATGATATTTTTACTGCTGACTTCTTTGTGTTCATTCCTTGATTTGAGGAGGTGAGGGGGAAAGGCAAACTATAAAAATAAAAGGCCCAAAACCTCCAACACAGGAACATTTTTTTCTTTATAAACCATGCATTTCATCAACATTGTGGTAAACTCAAGATTCACAGTCTGCTAGTATCAGAATTTTCCAGTATATGACTCCTCCCTCAGTGGGTATAGCTGGGGAAGACTATCATGGAAAGAGTCATCCATATGGCTAGAGGATTCCTCCTAACTCTGGGGAATTCTGTATTTGTTCTTTTTGTGTGTGGAAGGATTTTTAAAAGGGCTGAAAGCACAGCAATAATGTTTTAATTTGTTGAGATGTTAAACTAAATACTCCTATCTATGAACATTATTTTTATAAAAGCATGGGACATAGGTAAATTGTGTAAGAATTTGCAGCCCAGACAACTTACATATAAATTAGTTCACATGAAAAACATTAGCACAGAAGTTATCTACTGAATTAAAAGTCCTTGATTCAAAGCTTAGAGGTCCTAAATTAAATAAACTTTTTTGGAACAGGCACAATGTCATGTTTGTACCTCATTTTTCTTTGGGAAGATTTGTAAACCTTCATGACTAAATATTTCCAAAAATTTTAGCTTAAATAAAAGCCTAGCCATATAATATTTTCATACAGAATGAATTATGATAATAAAGCTTGAGGGAATTGAAGTGACAGCCTTACTAAAGGGAATTATTGTGTGATTTTTAATATCAGGTGGCAATTCTGGGTTTGTTTACTATTACAGTAGTGAATATTGAAAAATATTACGGAAGCTATGCAGTTTGCCATTACTACATCGTGAGACTTTCATGCTGATTCTCAAGCTAGAGTTCAGCAGATCACTCTCTAAAATATAACCCCGTTGCTTAAACAGCTAAGCTTTTTTTACTTACAAAATGCTTTTGTCAAAGTACACTTCCCAAACAGATAATGATGTACCATTCAGACCTTGTGTACCTATAGTACTTTTTATCTACCTCCATCAGTTGAAAAAAGTCACATTCTTTGAGCTCAACTGCATGCCATGGCCTTTGACACTTGGATCACATTTTTAGTGCATGGGTATCTTTTTGGCCATGTTAGAGGGTATCTGAGAGAGCATAACACTTAGACCTGTATTTTCAGTTCAGAATTCTGATTCCCACGAAGTTTATAGGCTTGCAAGTAGGAAATAGCAAATATAAATTGTATCATTTGCCTTAAAATCCCCCATTTTCTAACAACTTTCAGCTACCAGGATTTTGTGAGACTTACGTGGTGTGACAATAAGTAAGGATGTCCTAATCTTTCCATTACAAAACCATTTGTATGTTAATCATAATGGTCCATGATTACATTTTTGTATACTAATGTTTTGCTATTGCTTTCTAGATCTATATACAAACATCTGTAAAATTACTTCATTGTTCTCCCTTTTTAATGTGGTATTAAGTGGCACAGTTTAACGTAATTTCAAAATCTTGTTGCGAGCTAGTAGTCAAGTGTGGTCTATTCTAGGAAGGGGATTTTGAATGGAAGCAGTATTTTCTGTATTCATAAAAAAATTAAAGACATAAGTGCTAAAACTCTTTTCCATTGTCACTTTTCTGCCTAGTCTTGATATATCCACTTTAGAGCAGAAAATATGGCCAAAGTCACTCTGTGTGTTTGCTTGCACCACTGCCTCATTTGCTTGCAAACCTCTAATGTATTACTATGCAGCTAGGCTGAGCCTCGTGTCTGATTTCCCAAAATTTTGTATCAAATCTCCTACTATATGAAAGATGCCAGTTATGCTTCAGTTGAAGCAATATTTACATTACATATAGATCTTAAAAGTGATGCATTAAATGAACAGGTGATGCTCTCTTCTTGCTGCCATGCAACAGGATATGAACAGATGTAATAAATACGAGATAATATTAAGCTTTTAAATTTTGCTTTATGAATGTATTTTAAGAAAATCAATCATCTAAAGCATAGTAACTTGCATTTATTGTTTAAAAACTACTGTTGAACAACTATTTTGCGTGATTCCAAGAGAATAATCAAGACATTATTTTAAAATAATTTAGTATAGCCTATTGCTCTTAATCCATGTATACCTTTTAGGATGTGCTAGTTTAGCTATTCATTTTTAAATTACATATCAAATTTAATTTTAGGAGTAACTGATGGTTTTTTTGATTATAAATGCTAAATTTTTAGCATCTTCATGCTGCCACCTTCAGGCACAGAGGAGGGCAATAGAAAGCAATAGATCCTTAGCTCTAACTAAAGCTGAACTTCTGTTATTCATATGGGGGAACACCCCTCACCACCTTGTTTCTTGATGAAAGTTGCTTCAGCAAGATCTCTATATTCCCAGCTTATTTATAGAGCATCTTGAACAAACATGTTTTCAGGCATTTGCTTAACAAAAGAAGTTTCAGAGAAGATTTTTACTTAGGAAAAGGCCACAGCGTTTTTTTATCCATAATTAAACTCTTTCTGGACTTTGAAGGGTGGCCATGCTTGGTTATAAAGTTCCACTAGTGAAAAAGCAATGGAAAAGTGTACATAAAAAAGAATCAAGATTTTACAGGTTCAGATTTTGTCTGCTTTACTATTCAGGAACATGCAAGAACAGATGCTCCCTTGGGTAAGACCAAGTCAATATTGTCAATTATCCTGTTTCTGGCAGTAACCAGTAACACTTCCCTAATGAAGAGAGAAATTGCATAATGATACTGTGCTAGAAAACTACCCGATTAGAAAGTGTTTGAGATTCAGGAGCCAGAATATATACCCTTAATAAATATTTCTTCCATAGATTTGTCTAGTTGCTTTCAAAATCGTATACCTTTCCAGCTGCTCATGTTTTTCTATAACATTCTGTACTTTGGCTCATTCTTGTCACCCCTCTGTTTCTTTAATGTTGAAGTTTTTTCATCTCAGAAGTCGATGCAACACAGCTGGAACATCATTTGTGTGATTTTCTGTGAAGATGTAACACTGTTTTCTTTCATTTTCTATTTCTTTCCTGGTATCTCATAATATTTTATTTCTTTTTACTGGGAATTGAGAAATGTACAAAAACAATCTATAAAGATCTGAAGATCTCAAGCTGAGGTAGTATTAATCAATAGAAAGTCAAGTTTAATTTGAATTTTTTTCCTCTCCTTGTGTTGCACTGCGTTTCTCTGCATCAAATTGCATATTCCATTTTATTGTTTCCATACCAGATAGTACTTGTTATTATGATCCTGCATAACTTCATGCCATCACAGACTTCTCACCTCACTAGTCACTTCCTGGGTAATTTGTGGTGTGACTCACTTGAGCAGCATAGGTCTTATTCCTTACTCTTGTGCAACTCAATTAGTTGCACAACTAATTGTTGCACACTAAAAGTTGCAACTCTTCTCTGTGATAGTTCACCATTACTCCATACTTTCTCTTGCCATACTTTCATAAAATTACTCTTCCATGTGAGAAACTTTTTTTCTCTGAACAGCAGCCTGATCCTGGTTTTTCTTTAATGGACTGTGTCTGATGGAACTTATTCATCATATGGAGGCCTAAGTAAACCAGATGGCATGGATCCTATGGCTTGTTCATTCCTTAAAACATTCCAGTCAATCTACTAGGCATTCCTTGCTTTTCAAAAGCAGACTCTTGTCCATAACATCTTATTTATCTGGGTGCCTTTTAATACTTTTCTTCAGAGTAGTTTGCACTGGTTTGTTTGGTACAAATGTCATCTTAATGGTCTGCAGTTTTCCAGGTCTTCCTTGGAGTCCTCCTAAAAGTTCTCACCAGGTTAATTATTCTCGAAGCCTCTGGTATGGAAACAGTGTTAAGTGAAAGTTTACACACCATCATTAGTCGTTAAGGTCTTTCATCCTTGAGTTCCTTTAGAACTTGAATAAATACTGTTTGATGTAAGTGATTTGTTACTACTGATTCATCTGTTTATTCTGTGATCTCTTCCATTGACCCTTAGTTTAACTTTTCTGCTTTCTAAGTACTCTGTAAAAGGATTTGCCATATATGCAGCTCCCCAGACTCTGGGTCACCACAGATGCAAAACATCTATTTGGCTGTTTGTGCTTCTTTTATGCCTTAATCCTTTGTTGACCTTAAAGGCACCGTGATGAGCTTTCTGCTTCTGATGTGCTTTAACAAGGATTTATTTCTGGGTTTTGTGCTTTTGTACTTTTTCTGCAAACTTTTTAATGGCCTGTCTTATTTGCATTTCTTCACTGAAAGTGTGAGAACTTATGGTCGTCCTTTCCTAACTCAGACACAGCTTCACTTTTTCTTCTGATTTCTCATGGTAATTTTTATCCTTACTTTATAGCCACATAGGTTTCATTTTGGACCTTCCTTATTTATTTGTGTCTCTGTTGCAGTTATTCTGAATCTTGATAATTTTATTCTTGTACATTTTCTACAACAACTTAAAAATTCAACTTTTAACTTGCATTTTCTTCCTTCTGAATAACATCTCACATTTTACTATAGTCTTCTTTTTTAAAATCAAGTATAACCATAATGATTTTGTTATTATTACTATTTACCTTGGTTTTGTTCCTGCAAGGATATATTGAAGTGTGTGCATTATGATTACTGATAAAGAGCATCTGTTCAGTAATAGCATCCTCTTCTGTCTTACCTGTACTCTGTGCCTCTCAGTACTAATGTCCCAAGGGTTGTCATCCTTCCCTCCAGTTTCTGATCTGATTATTCTATCAATAGCCTTTTTTAAGAACAGCTATTCTCATGTCATAATTTTATTTCTTAAACTTCACATGTATCATTGCTTCACTCTCCTCTATTTCACTGTCAGTATATTCTAAGTCTCTGTTGCTTCTTGCTTGAATATTTCCAACATCTCTCCTAACCTTCACTTTAAGATACAGAATATTTTGACTTTGTGGTTGTTGAGTACATCATGAGCACAACAAACTTCAGCACATCTTAGTTGCAGGCTTTCTAAAATATACATTGGTATTCCTCTTTTTTTAACTTACAAATCTTTATTGACCCTCTTGATATGAAAATGCAGCAACTTGGAGTTCATAATAATTTAAGGGAAGCCTGACCTTCCTGCATGAGCATTCTCCATTCCTGATTCCTTTCTGATAATCTTTATACTTCTTTTTTCACTGTATGAATCAAAAATACATTTCAACTTTGCATCCTCAATAACATTTCTGTCTTGTTTTCTGTATTCTGGGAGACGTTTCAGGAATCCTGGCACAGAGGACATCTTTTTAGCTTCCTATGCAGCTTGGACCAATTTTGCTTGTGTAGCTTCTGGTTTATTTTTACCTGTAATGCAGAACCATGCACCATGACTCTGTGATTTTCTACAAGCCCATTTAGATACATTGTGTTGTCCTCTTCTTTTGCACTCACAGCCGTGTCACTGTGCATTTCTTTGAGAGATTACAAACTACCCTAGAGTTGTAAGAGCAGAATTATTCACCCTTGTAACCAGCCACCTCTTTTCCTATGGGTTGCCTAGCTCAGCAAGGCTCTCCTTTCTACAAGGCACATCTTTCGAGAAGAACCTTCCACCATTTCCTCTTCCACTAGACAGACATTTCCACATCACAAGACAACAGCTCCTGATTTGGAAATGCCACTTTTCCACAGTAATTTCGAAAGATTCCTTTATTCCTAGTGTTATATCTGCATTTATTTTGCTTGATTTAAGAGGTGGTTTCTTTATTTGTCTTGTGGCTCTGGTAATCGGTTACCTTTTACTTGAACATTTTGTCCCTTTGGCCTCCCCCACAGCTGAACTTGCAGTATAGTCACCTTCTTTCCCTCTCTTTGCTGACCCACCCAGTTCAAGGGCTTTGCTCACCTTCTTTGCAGAAGTACCCAGAGCCTCAGTTGAGACTGTGATGAAGAGGTCTGAAAAAGAAAGCAAGAGATATACAGATGCTTATAGACTGCCTAAAATATGCTTCTGAAAACATAAAGAAATTTGAACAAAACCAGAGTGTAAATCAGCATATTATATTGGGGTTCATGAAAGAGAAGTAGGAAAATGATTGCTTTTGAACCTAGTTTTATGCCTTTTTTATCTTCTATGGATGATTGCAAAAATGCTAAAAACCGTAAGATGAAGGTATGAAGAGAGTAAGTAAATAAAGGAGCGTAGGATCCAGTTGTTAAAATTAGCCAACTCATGACATTTAAAATTCCTTTTATCTTGTCTGGCCTCGGGCTTCTGCTCCAGAGGCATTTCAAAATGCAATTGCTAAAGTTAGATACTGTTGACGTGAAAACACCTTTAGTAGTTTTATCATACTTCAAGTATTTCAAGCTTTTACTTCATAAACCTCTTTAGGGTTTGGGTCATCTATACTGTTGGGACATTTTCCTTACTGCAAGTTTATCAACAGTTTTTCATCTTCTTTGATGTCATTCTCAGTTGTTTCATCCTCCTGTCATAAAGTTCAGATTTTGGTAGATACTTACGGCAGTACTTAATCTAGGCCAAACACGTATGATTGCGAGAAAAAGAAAAGAAAAAATACTAAACAGAATGATAGATGTGGAATTTATGCAGTCTGAAGCTGCATCACACTTTTCTAAACTTTCTCCATCTCAATGTTTGAGAGATGTAAAAGATAAAAAAGAGATAGAAGCTTGGAGCATGATGATTATAATTTTATAAACTTCAAATTGTTTCTTCCAGTGTTTGTACAACAGCTTGTAACACTATGATGGCAGTTGGCAAGCTGTGAGAAGAATTGCTGGTGATCTAAGAAAAACATGCACCTTAATGTTGTTTTACATTTTCTCTTCTTTGGCTGCTATACATGATTTATTTGTTCAACTGCACTGTGATGCTGTCCCTCACATTTTAGAATAGAGAGTTTTCTTTGGGGGGTACCAACAAAGCAAAGTTTTAAGGATCAATCATGTTAATTAATAACATTAAATGTAATAAATATTAAAGATCATTATTTTTCTCTGGCTTTTGGTTTTATTACCCACCATTGTTTCAACAGTGTGGTTAAATGATAATAAACAGTATGTTGTATATAAACAGATGTCATAAATTCTTTTAATTTAGATTAGGTGAATTAAGGAGACAATATTTTTCGCCTTTGCATGTCATAGTATTGCTGAATGGGTTTTGTCTTGCTTTCACCTTCTGCTTTTGTGTATTTATTCTGTATATATAATCCTAATGGAGAAAGTTGATAAATTGGTTGTTAACATAAAGTCATTTGTGAAGTTGAATGAGGTTAGATATAGGTCTCTTCGACCTGTAGGAAGAATTTAATTAAAATGAAATTAAATTCTAAATTAAACTCAAGTAATAAATGGATGTTATCCAATATAGTAAGCTATTCTCATAAGAAATGAACACTGTCCAGTAAACTGATTTTAGGTCTTGAGGCAAGGTTTTCTTAAAAATAATTGCATGACTATCAAATGAAGAAAACTAAGTTTTGGAGTTTTTAGATGCTTTTCTTTCAGTTGTGTAAAGTGCCACAATATAGAAAAAAACTAAATTCTTCTCCCAAATTCTTAGAGATTGACAAAATGTATTCTTTCTTGTAATAGATGGGATTAAATATGGTAGCTATAAATAAAAAAACACTGTCCATATAAGCAGGCAGCTGACTTTGCAATCCATTTACAGTGTTAATGCTTCTTCTAAACATCCCATTATATTTATTTCCAGCCATGACTTTTTTTTAGAACTAGCTTGTAGTGTAAAAGCTATGAAGAATGAGGAGCAAGTAATATATTACATATGTTTTATATATGAATCCTTTTAATGTTAAAATGTTCAAGCAAGAGAGAAGTTGAGTTCGAACACTGTTAGAAGTAATGTAGAAAAAAGTAACTGCATCATTTCATGGTGGAAAAATATTAAATTTTTACTCTTTTCGGTAGGAATTTCTTGGAAACTAGGGGATAAGGTGGAAAAACAATGCATTTTCTAGTGCTTGTGTTTGCTATGAAGTCAGAGCACTTTGCTGAAGTGTTGCAAATACATTTATCTCTTCTAACCTGGAAGTACTAAAATTATTGCATGTTATCTTTGTTCTGCAAGCAAAGACTTATTTATACAGACTTATTTTATCCTTCAGAAGGGAGTGGAAATATCATTATAAAGAAAAAAGCCTTTATGCATTTGAGGTTATTATCATCAGTGAGCTTCAGTTCAGACTGCGAAGTGGAATTTTGCACAAGGTAGGATGTTCAATGTAGATTTATTTCCTCTTTAATGAAGTGGCATTTAAATTGCTCCTTTCTCTTGTTTGCTTTCTGGATAAATGATATCAGAATAGGGAGTTTCATGTTTGGCATGTTTTAAGCCGTATTTTATTTTATCTAAAACATGTCATACTTATATCTTTACGTTTGTACTCTGGGACTTGTACACAGAACATGATAAAAGATCTTTCTGTAAACAACAGAAAGGATTAAAAAAACCATCAAACCTGAAAAAAAATTACCTTGATTAGGTAAAAGATTTTCTTTACCTTTTAGGTCTTGAATATTTTATATTGACTGACAGATTTGGGTAGTCTTTCTCCTGTTAGCTGATACATGTCAGGAACATATTCAGCATTGTGAAAAGTATTTTAATACTTTGAATAACTAACAGTAAAAATGTATGTGTGCTTTCCTAACTAGCCCTCTGCAGATTTTTTTTTTTTTTTTTCTCTCTGTATAAATAAACATAAAAATTTGGGGATTTTAATAAGATGGTATTTTTTATTGTGCCTTGAGGGATCAAAGTCAGGCTGTTAGATACCAAGATTAGGTGAATTCAAGTCAGGGACTTCCACAACCCATGTTTCATGTCCAAAAATCTTGAAAATTGTATGAAATCATGAAGCCTTCTCTCTCAACAGACAGAAATTCACCAGTACAAATGTCTGTGACTAGTATAGCTAATGCTTATCAAATAAGGAGATGCAGACTGAAAATATTACAAACATTATGCTGCAGCAATGTGTTCCTTCTCATAAAGGATCAGAGGATCCCATGGAAATCGAAAGTCAAAGTCATTGTTCTCAAGCCTTACCTCATGCTAAACAGAGTGAACAAAATAAGTAATCAACAAAGGTTGATGTGGATGCCTCCATCCTCCAAAATACATTTTTAGGTAGTGTCTTTTTTGCATTTTTTTCCCAGTTGTTTTTTTTTCTGTATGATGAGACTAGAATGTGAAACTTCAGGCTATTTCTGTTCCTGAAATAGCGTCTATAGTCCATGATATCTACTCAATTTAGAATATTTTCCTAAGATAATATCAGAATTGATATCAGTCATCCAAAGACCAGCCCTTAAACTGACAGTTTAACTGATCTCTTCACAGGAAGTAGTTTGATGGATTTAATTCAGCTTCAAAGGACATCACGGTAGTTTATGATGACAGTAAGTAAAACAAAACCAATACACAATCAGATTTCTGTTCTGCTAGAAAAGCTACTTCTGAGATGTACTTTAGGTACTAGTTATCCTTGATGTGTGATACATAATGTCAGCTGTATGTTTAAGGACTAAAAACTGATACATATTTTTTTATCCGTTGAAAAATAGTCTGAGTACAAAGGGTACTAAATACAAAATAGCCACATTTCAACTGTATATATCAGAACAAAGGGTATGATTAATATTTTAACCCAAACTTGATTTGTGAAAAATTTCAGCACTTTCAAACTTTGCTGAGTTAATTAATTGAAATTGGTGATTGTGATGTGTGTAGTCCTCTTTGTTGGTAGTTAGGTGTTTAAATGTATGGATGTCTTCAGGTGCCTTGTCCTACTTTCCAGTTACAGCATATTTTCCCTTACTCGGATGTATAACAGACAAAGATTTGCCATTTAAAATCAAAGAAAGGGATACATTTCTAGAGAGAATGATTTGAGAATATTGAGAGAATATTGGATGTATTTCCATGCAAGTTCAGGAAGTGGAATTGCCACAGTGGTGGTAGGAAATGAATGTGTACATGCGTCTAAAGGGGGTAAAAGAAAAATAAAATTTCTTTGAGCATTTTTTACTATTTTTAATTCATTATGTTCACTGCTTAGTGGTGCAACTAGCCCAGATTTCAAACACAAACCTTGAATATAGATCACTTACAACCTACAAATGAATACAGGGTATAAAAGGAGTTCTGTAAAATATGAGAAAAGAACCACCTGGTAACCAGAATGAACCTTAAATGAACCTTCATTAAGAATATTAAACCGGCTCCTAATAGACACAGGTATTGATCTAATTAACAGGAAGTGCATAGCTGAACAAAAAGGTCCAATAGAATAAATCCCTTCATGTTGACTCAATGTTGGCACAGAATTTAGGCAATAAGAAAACTCTCAATATCAGTATCTCTCATCTGTTCTCCCCACCCCCATCCCCAAATACTCTCATTTATGGTCAAGTCACCTGGAAAAGCTTTTTAGCATGTATATGGTAACACTGCTTTTGTTGCAGAGTAATTTAGCAGGGAAAAAAATAAAAGGAGAAAGAAAAAGACTCTTACAGCTTTAGGTTGCCTTATGTTTTGAAAACAAGAAGTACAATGTAGTGAGAGAAGATGCACATAAACCACATTTTTCTATGTACTCTATGTATAAAAAAATTGAATGTCTAGATTTTTTCACTGGTATAAAACAGGGCAAAGCCATCCATTTCAGTGAAACTGCACTACTAAAGTGAGCATTGGACCTAATATCTTGTTCATATCTCAGACAATATGCATTTTATCAATCTATTAGCCATTGAAAGGACTGGAAGACTACAATATACTACTTATAATATATTAGTAAACACCTATTTGTATTGATTGGTGACTCCCTATATTCTTACAAGGTAGAAGATCAAATAACATTATTTTTTAAAACTGCTGCTTTTGTCATAATAAGAAAGTGAAATATACTTTTACTGGTTTTCTTTATTGGACTCTCACATTCCTATTTAGTTTTTCCATTTTATATTCAGTTGCAAAAGAGTATTTTATGTTAAAAATGAAAGATACTTAAAAGTTTATCTGATAGAGTTGGAAGAAAGATGTAGGTACCAGCACTGCAAACTACATACATTTCCTATACGCACCTATCCGTATGCACACATGCACGTACTGTGTAGAATACAGTATATGGGAGAGACAGACACATAAGTATTTATGTGGAGTATGTACTGAACTCTGGAACTTGAATGAAAATGAGATCCAGTGGTTTTCAGGTGATACACAAAAGTAATTCCAAAGTCTATAAGTCCTATAAAATGCTTTCAAAGGCTTTGGGAATCACAACTTAGAAGAGAAAGTAACTCTTGCATTTGCTCCAGATAAGGTTTGCTCAGAAAAATGTATTATGAAAATCTTGAAACTTAACACAAATAGATAGGACACATCCCCACTTTTTTATACTCAAATCTCTGTTTGAACTCACAAAAAGTAAGTATAAAGCACTGAAAAAGTGTATGATAATGAGCACATCTTTTTCTGTCAAACCACCTACATTTCTGATTATTTGTACCAAAACGTTTCAAGGTCAAACATTGTAACTGCATGTTCCAATTAGATAACATACTTGTGCATGAATTATTTTAAACTTTGACTCCAGAATTAATTGCAAAAAAAAAGTCACATAGCAATGTCTTTTCCTTTGTCATAGGAAAGTCTTTTGAATTAATTTAAAAGAAAAAACAAAACAAAACATAAAGTTTCTTGGTTGTTTTCTATGTTATGGTCCCAAGACTACGTTTTCTCTGAGATACATTTTATATCTTTAATTTGCCACCCTTTTTCAGCTTTTTGTAGGAATTGCCTAAAAGTTGTATATGCTGGAATGTATATACTAGAATTCTTATGCAGACCAGGATGTGGGTGATCTACAGTGTAGATGTAGGTCTTCACAAATCAATTGTATTTTTGTTATATTATATAGTAAGCATAAATTTCCCAGCTTTTGTCTTGACTTCCTAGAGCCGATCAAGATCCTATTTACACAAGAATAATTCCATCCAGAGTAAGGTAATTCCAGCCTTCAGTGACTATTTTGTCACCTCAGTTTCTACCAAGAAAAGAGAAAGCTACAAAGTTTTATTTGTATGCATAGTTTTGGTCATTCCACCATTCCACATTGCTGATGTGTAATAGTCATAATAATTATGATAGCACATTTGCAATCATTTTAATTTATTCATAGCTAGACATTACTATCCTCAAAGAAAACTTTCATGTCTAATGAACTCATCTTGTTTACTCCCCCTTAGCAAACCTAATTTCAATCTCATTTGAAAGTTAAGAAAGTTTTTTTCCATTATTTTAGGGAAAATGGGAAAACATTTATAAAATAAATATTAATTGCAGAATTCCCTTCTAAAAATGTTGATTCTTCTGTCTTCTGTACATTTCAGAATAAATAGTATCACACCTACTAAACTATGTATAACATTATGCATAACATTGAAGGATGATTCATTAGCATGATTTAGGCCTAGAGTATGAAATTGACTAGTTTCGTGTGTGTGTATATATAATATATAGCTGTTTCATTTATAGATGAAACAAACATATTTTCTCTTCATATATGAAGATTCTCACTGAGTCTTTTAACTGTCTAATGACAACTTCAACTAAATTATTGTTGCATAATTCTACTCTTTTTCTGTCAGATGAGTCGGTGGCCAGCCTTTTTATCTTCTTGAGAAGTGCCTCCATTGATGTGAGGTGTATGTGAGGTATTTTTGTAGTTTATTAAATTGAGATAAAATATTAAATATCCAAAATATAGCTTGTAGCTCATTAGGGTAGTATGCATAAGCTTACATTATATCTGTGTGCATGTATTTTGTAAATAAAGCAATTCCATCTACTTTGTAAACCTTGATGTTTTAAGGAGCATTCTGTTTCTTCCAGGAGTAAGCATGCAAATACAACCAATATAAAGATATCATTTAAGATGCCATTAATTGTGTGAGATATCACTAATTGTGTATTTAAGACCATCTGCCATAAGAAAACTGTCAGTGAAAGACTATCCTCTCAGTCTTAACAGCTATCCAAGTATACGGGAAAACCCGCAACATGATTTCCTCCATCTTTTTCTGAACTGTTCAAATTGCTTTGAGTCACCTCCCTGGGTGATGATGGATCAGTGCAAATGCTGTAAATAGATCAGTCATTTTTGCTGTGTGTTGAAAAAAAACATGTAGTGGATCTTCTGTTTGATTCATAATTCATATAGTTTGTGAAAGAGAGGATGGCAAGATTCAAATTTCCTCTCTGGTCCTGGTGGCGGTCGTGACCTTGGATAGGCTTTGAAGGTTATGCATCTTTTAAGCGATTTGAACTTTCCTAAGGAAGTAGAAAATACAGGAGAGGGAACCTTCCATTATCTCATTCAGAGGCATGCTAGACAGTGGGACCTCTGATACCCCTGCCTACTTAAATGACGATTAAATTTTTTATTCAGCTCACCTTGTGGATATTTATATTATAAGCATAGCCTACCACTTAAACTCACCTCTTCCTCCACATTAGAATCACAGAAAGCCCAGATAATTTAGGCCAGAAGGGGACTTTGACTGAGACACTATTCAAAGCAGGGCCAATGGCAATATTTGGTCAAGTAGCTCATGGTCTTTCCCAGAAAGTTGGAGTGTACCCAAGAGTGGATGTGGCAAAGCCTCTCAGATACCCTGTTCATTCCATGCTTAAGAACCCTTATGGATATGTTTTCTTTCCTTTTCTCTAGTCATATTTTCCTTTGGTCTTAAGCTGCAGAAATTAGACTTCTGGATATTATTCTCAAGTTTCTTCCCTGAATTTTAAGTAAAAATGATCAGAGTTACTTTTCAAATCTCATAAAACTCAGACTATTTCTTATTGCAGGCAGTATTCTTGCAGTATTTGCTTCTCAAATATTCTCCTGTACTTTCCAGATGTTATTTGACATTCTTGATTGAAACTAAAAAATATTGCTTATTATTTTGGTGTGTTCTCACTAATCTTGTTTCTTCAAATTGTAACTCTGAGACCCTTCACCCTTCCTGTAATGAAACAGTGGCAGTTTTTACACTGCTGATAAAATAAATTCAGAGAGCAAGGATGCATATGTATGAGAGAGAAAGAAAATTATATATGAAAAAATCACGCATAAGTGTTACGTTTTTGCAGTCTGTTCTGTTAATTGTTGTCTACAGATAAGTAACCTGTGTATCAGACAGAAATAAGTTCTGAAAGAAATAATGGAGAGTTATTTCTAGTTGTGAAAGATACAATTCATAAACAGGAAAATTAAGAAGAATCAATGTGAATGTTCTGTTTATGATCCAGGAAGATATTTGTATTTCTTTTTTGGTTTTTACTGGTTTGTTTATGTATCAGAAATATAGTTGGCCACACCTGAGCCTTAAAGGGTTGCAAATTGGTCTAAGCACTACTTTATAGATCTGGGCTATTTCTGTAATACTGACACTAGTTATCTTAGAAACTGATTTTCCACTATTCTTGGTACCTCTGTGACATTCTAGTTAGAATCAGTGTGTCCTGAGTTTTCTGTAACACCTGAGGTGGTACAGGCAGGAATATTCGTATCCAGCGGAGATAAACTGACTTTTTAGAAGATGCTACCCAGACCAGTTTGTCTTATAACGAGTACAGTGCCCAGATGACTACAAAAGCACTAAGCTTTAAAAATCAGAGAGATTCAGCTATTTTGCCAAAGAAAGCCAGAGACAGTCTGAGAGATTAAAGTAAAATGTGAAGCTTTTCTTCATCTGAATTTGTAACATTTCAGTCATCTAACTTCCACGATCCACAGCACACTAACCACTGGGGAGAAGATTATGCAGCACAATATTTCATGATCTGCCTAATGTTCTGAATCCCTCTTATTGGAGAAAACAGGGATTTAGACTACAGCTCATGCAAGTCAATCCAAGAGCAGGCTAAGGAATGTGTTGTGTTGGTTTAAGAACTACACTGATTTAGGCCAAACAGATTGAAAAAGTATATATTCTATTGTCCTTATGAAAAGACTATCATTTTGGAAAAATCAGGTTTTTATTTTTCAAATCTGTGCATCATTCTAACAATAAACAATAGAAATAGAAATATTTGTATAGGTAAATTAAAGAAGGGAAAAAAACATAATTTAAAAACTATCATCAGAGTATCAAATTGCCTGGCAAGTGTGAAGCCTCTGTTCTAGTCTAAAACAAGTATAACCTAAATGGGAGATTATCTTGTACAACAGTGAGGTTTATTTACAGTCCTCAGTGATCAAACTGTACTGTATTGAAACTCTACAAAAGTGACTGATGAGGCAAGTATCTACAATAAAAAATTAAAGGAATTTTACCAACCTGACGTTCCTACTGCCAACACTTCAATAAAAGATGAGTTAAAAAAAAAAAAAATTCTAGTGCTCAGATCACGACTGTATGATTCTCTGGATGAGAAGTTTCTGCAACAATTTTTGCTACCTTGACCCTTCCTACCTCTTGATCTGTTTCAAGGGAGGAAGTCCGTGCAAAGTTAGGTGTTTCTGATGGGTTAGAGCTTCCATATAAAAAAACAAAACGCGAGCTAATTAATTTTGTGACAGCAATTTCAATACAGTTTCTCTTTTTAATGCTGAATATTACCATCATCTGTCCTTCAGACACTTGAGTCACTGCTGAAACTGTGTCTTTTAATTCATTACAGTTTGCACAGGAGTCCTTAAAACTTTTCCTGTTCTCCTTAGCTCATTATTGGCCTCAGTATCAGACATCCCCTACAGCACCTGGTATAGTCTGATGAACTAGAGGAACTTTTTCTGTATATCTACCTGAAATTGGATTACATGTATGTGATACCGTATGATAACAAGATAACATATTTGATGTCTTAGATATTTTTTACATCCAACCCCCCGTCATGGGTAGGGAAAGCTTACATTAGACCAGGTTGTTTAAAGCCCCGTCCAACCTGACACTTCCAATGAGAAATCCACGACTTCTCTGGGCAGTCCTTGACTTCCTTCTCGAAAATACTGCTTAAAGAAAGACTTTAACTGAACTGAGAAATGCAGATGAAGACCATAAGCATAGCTATGCCATGTCCTAGGTATCATTCCCTCAAATTCCTTTGGAGAAAGGTAACTTTTGATCTGGAAGGAGAAGAGGAGTTTTGTGTGCACCTTACATGGGAATTTTATGAGGTTTGTTTTGAGAAATAGGAAAAATAGGGCATGTTCATTTTCTCTGAAGAACTGAAATGGGAGAGGTGTCAGTATTTTTGGTTATTTTAGTTTGGTTTGAAATTGGAAAGGAAGGGAGAAAAGGGTTTTGTTCCTTTGTTTTTGCAAGGAAAAGTCAGAACTGAGCACATCTGAGATGGTGAGGGTTCTGCATATTCATCCTTTGTTTTTCTTATCTAGCTAATGTCTGCTGCTTTCCATCCAGACACCTTTAGGGATGAAAATCTTCCAAATCAGGTTTATGCAAATTAGTTTCATTAGTTTTACTGCCAACATCAGATACTTGTATTTTACATTGTGTTTCAAGGTAACTAATTTTAAAACTTACAGGAAATAACTTCAGAAGTTATCACTGTTTACATTGAAATCAGAAGGTGGTTTTTTTTAATTATTATTTTTATTTTTTATTATCCCTCATAGTAGCATTTGACTATTGTGAAAAAATTTAGCAGATGTTTTTTCAACTCTTATCTACAGGTAGAACCTGATAGCAAGTATTAGACTGTCAGCACATCTCTAAATTTACTTTGATGCAGGCTGGCAGTAGCAATAGGTACAGCAAAACTAATCTTTCCAATAACATATGTCTCCTGGAAAGAGACAGGGCTGTATGTATTAAAAATAGCTTGACTGAAGGAAAAAATATATTGACTAGGATTTTCTTATCTGATATTTACTTTTATGTACTGGCAGCCTACCTTCTTTCTCTCTTCTCTTCTCCCATGAGGAATAAAAAGGCCTGTGCTCCTACTAGATCTCCTTTTATTTTTTATGAATAGTGTAAGTATGATCTTTTGAAAAAGGGGAAAAAAAAAACAACCTTGTTTTTGCTTCCATCTTCTAGTTTTTGGGATCGAAAAGTGAGCTATACTTAATTTTGAAACAATCACACTTCTTTCCTCCTCACTATTAACTAGTATCTACCTCCAGAGTAATATGGTGAATAGCTCTGTAGAACAAATATTTGAATTACTGCACATTCCTTTTAATAATCTTATTAAATATGTAGTTTAGCTTCCAGTTATTGTCATATCCATTTTTTTCTCATTTATTAATATGAATAAAGATTTATTTGTGATTATATTTTTAAATAGGAAAATCTTATATATAGAAGAGGAATTTCCTGGAACAGTGGTTTTATTTTAATGTGAAACTAGACTTGACTAAAATGGAATTATAAATAAAAGATTGATTACAATGTAATAATGGAGACAAGTGAAATTTTGGGTTATTAGGAGGACAAAACATTACTATTTAGGAGTCATCCATTCAATTATATAGTTGAGTTGCAGTGATCTATACTGTAAGCAGGATGTTCTTCTATGAATGTTTCATGTTCAGATACAGATCTTCCAGATTTCCATGCTACCCACATCCTGAGATGTCTGAGTGGGAAGGCATCTGTCTCCCTGATAGTACTTCTGATATATCCGTGTTCCCTCTTAGCTACTGAAAACCTGGAACTCATGCATAGAAGGCAGACAGCTGTTTGCCTCCCCCTGCAACTCTGCCTGTGTTTCCTCCAAAGTTCAGCAAGCCTGGTTATATTCCTTTGTTTTTCAGATGGCTCTTGCCTGCTCCAGTTATACCCTCAGCTGAGATTCCCATTTCCATCAAAGCAGAAAACATATTAAGTACATCAAACTGGCACTTATTCCTTAAAAACTACTTCCAGAATTTGTTTAATTACTTTTGTGCTTTCACATCTATTATATATGCTGAAAATGTTGTTGCTGATGCAGTTGCTGCTGATTCTGCTCTTTTTTTTTATTCTCTGAAGCAATGTAACAAAGTTAAACAATGACAGGCTACTCCAATTCAGTGACCGCATTAATTCAACTTCTAAAAATGTCTGTGAAGTAGCAAAATATTATTCACATATTTAGAGACAAGCACAAGAGAGATAAAGTGACTTATCATAACATTTGAAGCAGGAAAGAAACAAGCTCCTGTGATATGTTTCTTGTTTCTTGTGGATGGTTTTTAAGCTCAGCTGTCCCCCTTTATCCTGAAGAATTACTCCTATTTTAAAGCAAGTGTCTGTCAGGCACAGACACCTTCTGCTGTTTAATTCCTTTGCCAGGTAAATCTAAAGAGGAAAGATTGTCTCTCCATTTGTGGTTTCTCCAAAGTAGACTGCTTCTCCAAACTAGAAAACAAACTTGGAGAAAATACTGTCTCAGAGTTCAATTTAAAAAGTGCATTTTTTCCCTCTCGTCTCTGCACCAGGATGTTAAAGGATTAGATAAAAATATGGATATGCATTATGCATACTTCAGAGTGGGACTGATTGAAAGGTGAGAATAAAAGCCAACACAGGTCTCAATACTTAGGTCATGCATATAATTTTCTTAAAATGACTCCTTTTTATTGCAATTAGTGGAAGCATCAGTGCAAGTGGTATTCCAGGCTTGTCCATTCTCCTGATGGTCATGGTTGAAATACTTTCCCTGTAAGTGAGGTGCTGCTTCACTGGAGTATCAGGACCAGGGTCAGGTGTTCCTGGCATACGGTATACAGGCAGTGCACACAGCCACTGTAAGAGCTGTGCACAGCAGTGTGCCTAAATTTCTCGTCTAGTTAATGGTGCGGAGAACAGACCCTGGAAACCTGAGGTTATCAGAGGAATCAAGTCCACCCAAATGCTTTCCTTCTCTAATTTACACTTAAGTGAGGTACTGCCAAGGTGTCTTCCACTGGAAGTAGATGGAAGTAACAGAAGTTGTCACTCTCTTGTCTGTCTTCATTTAGACATCCTCTGAGACTACAACAGGTGTTTTGTTCACTTCATTTTCATACTAATGTAGCACCTGGAGCAGAATAACCCCACAAGGGGACCTGAGCTCCAAATGCTTCATAGCCCAGAGCGGACTGAATCCAAACTGCAAGGGAATACCAAGGAATGTTCTGGTTAAAAGCATTTCTGTCCTCTTGCTGAAGCTGAGGCAGGCAAAGAAATGTATGGGTTAGGAAGAGAACAAGCAATTTCGATCCTGATTCTCACCTAACTCAGCTGGAAAGAGAATAAATATCTGTACTTGCTTTAGAAAGTTTTGTTTTTGTGTGTCGCTGTTTAGTTAACTCCAATGGTAGTGTAATGCAGAGTTTGCCAGAAAGCTGAGTCCGACGCCCCAAGTTTACCCTTTGGTTAGCTAAGTATCAAATAAACCTCAAGAGCACACAGCCCTGCCTTGCCCTTGGGTGCCCCTTTGCTAACACATCTTTGACAGCAGGGAGCAGCCACCATCAGGGCCCCATCAGCAGCTGACCTCTACCATGAAGGAGAGATACAAGGAGCTGATCCTGGACATGCTGGCTGATACTCATGAAAGGGTTTCAAGCTGAAACTGGGCTCTGGCAATGGGCAACATGTGGTTGACTTTTCACAGGACCAACCTAAAATCATCTGGTAATTTTTGAGGCTTATGTGACCTGGCCACAGTAACATCTTGGCTTAAATCTTAGCCAACAAGATACAGAACTTGAGTAGTCACTGGCCATCACTGTGTCTCAGCCATGGGACCATCAGGCTGGTTTAGTGCAGACTTGCTGTCATACTATAGTCATCATCACCCTGCTGCATTTTGCCACATAAGACCCTGTTCCACTGATATTATCAGTCCTGGCAGCTGTACAATACTGAGTGCAAAGCTCTGAGAGAGCAGCCCCAGGTTAATGCTGAGGGACATAGGCAAGCATCTGCAGCTGGNATTATTAAATTGTTCTTATCTCAAAATACAAGTTTTACTTCAGTTCCCCTCCCCATTCCACCAGGATGGGGAGAGGAAGGAGTAGTGGGAGATTGAGCAAGTGGTNCTGTTACAGTGCTGTGTTTTGGATGCAAAATGAGCATGGTGTTGATAACACACTGATCTTTTGGTTTTTTGCTAAGTAGTGTTTATCCTAAGTCAAGGACTTTTTTTTCCTTGTCTCATGCTTCACCAGTGAGGAGGTACAGAAAAGAAACTGAGAGGGAGCATAGCTGGGACGGGTGACCCAAATGACCAAAGGGATATTCCACACCGGAGAATGTCATGCCCATTAAACTGAGAGGAGTTACCTGGAAGGGTGGGTTTGGGAAGGGGGCTCTGGTATCAGTCAGTGGGTGGTGAGAAATTGTACTGTGCATCACTTGGGCTTTTTCCTTTTATTATTATTATTATTATTGTTATTATTATTATTATTATTATCATCATCATCATTATCATCATCATTGCCATTATTTCCCATTATTATTGCATTTTCAATTATTAAATTGTTCTTATCTCAAAATACAAGTTTTACTTCAGTTCCCCTCCCCATTCCACCAGGATGGGGAGAGGAAGGAGTAGTGGGAGATTGAGCAAGTGGTTGCATGGTGTTTCATCTCCAGCTGGGCGTAAAACCATGACACCAGTGATAATTCACTGTGACTCAACTATGTGCTGAGGATGCCAGAACTCACTAAATCACAATCAGAAATTATGTCCCAGGTTCCTTGGAGAAGGAATAAAGGCATCTGAAGAGTACGGGTTGGATCATTGTGTTTGTAACTTACGTGGGGATTAGAAAATATGAGGACTAGACAACACGATACAGTCATGAAGAGTTTTTCTGCACAAATTGTCTTAGGAATGCTGTTTGGAGTATACAGCACAGAAAATTCAGCATAGATAAGTCCCTTATCTTCTGAACACTGTGCTTTAGGATAAAGTTCAATGGTTGTGCCAAGAACTACCAAAACACTGTTCATTTAGAGTTTGTGAATGAAACAGAATTCAGTGATCTGAACACCAGGGCTGGATAGGCAAGTTATTTAGCTTGGATGTTTTTACTTGTTTCTCTGAGAGAATTGTGGAATAAGCCTCCCAAATTAGGTGAATATTTAGGATTTTATAAACTAATTTTTTAATTGAGTTTGTAAAATTTTGTGTGTTTTGAATATATTTTCTGTTAATTAATTTATATAAAAGACAATACAGATTTGATAGTATGAAAATACTTTTTAGCAAAAAAGAATTTTACCTTCAACTAGTTGAAAAATATTTATTTTGATAGACAGATCATATATTTCATTTCTTTGTTATATTCTCTATTAAAATACTACCTTCTGTATGTAGGCGGTAACCACTCCCTCTGGCAATCTAGCAGAGATATAATGGCATCTTCATCACTCAGTTTTTCCTCATAACCCTGTGGTAGTAAAACTGTATTAAGTAAAATCACGTAATGGAACAAGGAAAATTCCTTGTATTCAAGTATCTGGTTTTTTCAACTCAGTTATTGTGACACTCAAACATTATTAATTTCATACATTCTCAGTAAGTAAGTTGTCTCCTCAGAAGGCAAATACTAGCGTTTGCACAAAGCCCTTCTGACCTCATTACTTAGGCTACACTGAAAAACCCAGTTCTCCTTCTCCTCTCTCCCTCCTCTCCCTTCAGGAGGCTTTAGAGCATGTAAAAGGAATGCTTTTATGGATGTTTTTTGGCTCAAATCATGCAGCAATATATTATTAGCTTAGTGTAACTCTCTCAAAATTTTATGAGGCTTCACAGAGTAGTTGAAATGAACATAAGTTTTATGTTCCATGCCAAACAGATCATGCAACTTTCTGTCATTATCAGTTAGGATATGCTTGATCAAATTCTGACAGTTGACAAACGATGAGGTATTTTTTCTTCACTGTGGTATATCTGAAAGTCAATAGATTATTAAGGGGACTGGTTCCCAGTTTAAAAATATAGAGCGATTATTTTTACCAAAGCTAGATATAGATAAATAGTAGAAAAAAATTGTGGAAATTCAGAAAGGTATTAAAAACCAAGTCACATGATGCAAGAAAACATCCTTAGTGCATTCTCTTCTCAATCCTGGCAGGCATGGTGCCTTCAAAGCTAAATTTTGCATCTTACTACCCATTTTGACTAACATTCTAAAACCTGAAGGCACCGAAGTATGTTTTAAATAAGCATACTCATCAAATTTCCTTTCATTTTCTTTTTCTTAGAACTATCCTCAAAAGAGGCTGAGTGGTATCACTGGAGCATGGGAGGAAGAACCTTGAACCTAGTAAGTGAGCTTAGACTAGGTTTTTCCAGAGGAAAATTTATGCAAATAAAATAGGTCATGGTGAAATTATTTTGTTTATCAGAGATCAGTGTATTTGTTTTTACTTCATAAAAATGTTTCTGGTATTTTTATACCTTACATTGGCATTGTTTTTTGGAGTGATAGCTAGCAAGGGAACAAGCTTATCCAGTCCAAGCCAGGTGAGTTGCAAGCTTTAGCAAACTATACTTCTGTACATCCATCCTGCTTTGTGAGATCCTGACAGGACAGAATGGTTTATTTGTTTGGTCTGTTCTAGAAGATGAAATAGTTCTCTTTTTTAATAGAAATCAGGAAAGGGACACATAGGGAATATCAGGTCATAAGCTGCTATTTGCATACTAAGATCTTAATTATAGGTAAGTGCAAATTTCAAAAGGGATGTTAATTTCAATTATATGCTCCACTTGGTCCACTTAAGACCCCATTACTTTGTTCACTCAGTTATCACCATCACAAGGATAAAATTAGGTTGTCCTGTGTTGAAAAAACAAGTGTACTGCCCTAGTTTTCTGTGAGGCAATGCAGGAGACTCACTTCCTCTTTTATGATGGAGACTGTAATGGTGGCAGCACTTTGTTCTGTGTTGAAAGTGGAAGTACCCAACATGAAACGTGAAACACTGCTCAGACTGTGATCTCATACTCTTTTTACACTAAAGCACTGTTTTCCACCAGGTGAGTGTACACTAAGGTGTGACTTGCTCACAGTACAAGAACTGTACAAGACAGAATGTTTTGTACTGGGAACAAATTTTTCCTTGTTGCCTATTTAGAAATGCCTATTGTAAGTAAAATATAGTAAAAAAAATAACTCCGTCTTTTTGATTTCCCTGGGGTTTTAATGCATAATAATGTAATATGAATTAATATATTTAGATTAGTTTCAATGAAGGTAGAATTATTTTTTTTTTTTCAGTCTAGAGCTGGGTTTATACTAAACTTCAGCACAAATGACCTTCCCAAATGGATTAAACATCTGAAGGACTGAAAACATAATTAATTTTATCTTGAATATCTGACTACTTGCGTGTCAATGGCAAACATACCTAAGGCAAGTTTATTGTGAAAAAGGAAACCCTCATGCCCTTCAGACAAGGTATCCTCCACTACATGCATTTACATGAAGCAAAGCATCCCATGAGGCTTAGGAAACAGCCAAGGTAATAATCTTAGTTGTCCTGACCAATATATTATTTCTGAGTAAAATAGGAGCAAGTAGTTGGGATCTTTTAGTGAATAATATGACCTCCTTCATTTGCCTACATAATGAATTGGCAAGACATATTTAACTTGGTGAAGTACATGGCAATAATGCACTAAGCCCAATGTAAAAACTACTTTTCTTTAAGAGTATAGATTTCCTGAGCATTTTAATCAGGTCTGAAAAATAAAACAATCTAAAGAATTCATTCATATTTTGGTGTTATTTTTCCTTGCTAATATTTTAACAAATATAATTATGGTGTAATGAATTACGGTTTTAAGAGGATCATATTTACAATTTTACACATAAAGGAAAATATCATCTCCCTGATAAGCAGTTAAACAGATAACTTTCTTATTAATAGCACAATGATACAATCAAATGATGGGTAATTTCTATTACCCTTACAAATAGATAAGAAGTATATAGATGTGAAAGAAGCATTGATGTGGAAAATGTTAAAATAACAAATCTTATTAGATGAAAGAATTTAGAAATAACTTGTCAAGAGGGTAATGACCTCAATTAAATTTTATGTGCAATTGTAATTGGCATTTTTAATAAAGGAATGCCATTGCAAATTACATATTTGATATAATATTACAGGGCATCTTATTTCCTCTGGCTTGCATTTATATTAAATAAGAATCTTTGAGATAATCACGGAAGATTCATAATTTAAAGTGTTGAGAATCTGCTCAGATGATACGTTTCAAATAGTTTCAATGTAAATGAGAAGGCAGTGAGAAAGTTATCTGATAGTGATCCTTTTGTTCTTTTTACCTAAAAGATGCTCCTGTTCAACATCTTTTGTTGATGTAGTGTGTATTGTTAGATGTAGTCTAGGTTTGTAGCATCTTCAAGATGTAGTCAAATAGAATCTTTTATTATTAATGCATCTAATTTGAGTCAAGAAAATTCACTGTGTGCAAAGCTATATTATTTCCTGAGAAAGTTCTAAAATCACCCAGTTTTCATCTTTTGTGCACATAGCTATAAGGAAAGCTTAATGCCTTACATTATCATTCTGGTCATGTGCTAGTTTCTTACCCCAAACTAATACTGAAAGAGTAACTTCAAAGTAGTTGTGCAAATATAATCGATGATGTGTGTTGGGGAGGAGGAGGGGCTGCCTGTGGAGTCCTCCCTCCAAAACACTACTCAGTATAAGCTTCTTACTGATTTATATTGTTATGTAGGGTTTTTTTTTTTTCCAATATTCAACCTAGATAGACTTAATAATACTAGAATTGTGCAGGTTTCAAATCTGGGAGAATATTACAAAGAGGAAAGTCATTTTAAACCATCTCTCGATGTTTCGTGTTTCTCCTTTGCTTACATAAAATGGTAGGAGAAGAGTTGCAGTTGTAATAGTAGAAGGCATGAGTTTAACTGGTGAAGGAAAAAGCAACAAATAAGGACTATTGGCCTGGGGATGACACAGCAAAAAATAAGCTATAATAGTTGTTAGGAAAGTACTTAATAAAAATTTTAAGCAAAAATAAATGGTGTCTGTAGCATTTGCAAATAAGCAGCTGGTACCATTCACAGTCTGCCCCAATTACCTTCTGTTAATCTGGCACATCTTTAAAATGAAACACTGTGCATAATTTTTCATGGTTCAAATACTGCAGACTTTTCTTCAGGCACACCAAGAAAAGCCACTATCACAAGTGACCTGTGTAATTGAATGTGAGTTCTTTCAGAAACAGATTTCCACAGAGGGAAGGAGAACTGTGGCCATGGGGAATCCTTAGCATTTACTTTCTAAATTCTGAGTTGATACATGAATGTAAAAAGAGATCAACTGATATTGTTGAAAAAGAAATGGCTATTCTTTAATGAAAAGTGTATCATTTGCATATTGTCATATCTAGGTAGATATGTTTGTAGATACGCTTGGGATTTACTGTAACCCAAGGACTAGACGCTGATGTAGTTTTGAAGATGAAATGTTTTATGGATGAAGAGCAGAGTACTGCTCCATCAAAGCATGTTTCAACAGAAAACTCTGGGGAAGGGCTGCAGTAACTACTTCACAGATTAGGTGAAATTTGGGCATTTAAGACCAAAAGCAACCCATAAATCCTGTGTCTCATCTAGCTTTGGAGTAGCCTAAATTAATCTTACATCTACGTTTTGGACTACAGTTTTTAATTCACCTAAACTGAGGATCCTTGCAATTCTTGAGGCTAACGCTTAGTTCTCATAAACACACTTGGGATGCAGTATGACATTGAGAGTTACCTGGCTCTGGTGTGACCTTCTGACTGAGATAAATTCATGAAAGCCAGTTTTAACAAGGATAAAATTGCAGCTGAGTATTCAGTTGGTTTACTTCTTTTCATAAATAGTAATCATATTTAATTCCTTTACAGAATGAAATAATCACATTTCTCAAAGTACTGTCAAAGGGATTAGGTTGTGTTAGCAATCCAGAGATCTAAATTGATCACCACAGTCCACTGGAAAGTGTATTCTTATAGTTTTACCAGGAGAGTTTTGTTTCTCCTTTTTTTCAAGATTGTCCCTAGAGTCCCATTTGAAGTTTTCATGTGTTAAATACAATACTTGAGACTAAATGTACACTTTTTGCAGCCTACATTTTTGACAGGTGGGGGTTTTTTTGCTGTATGAAACTTGCTGAGCTTGTCTGGAACAAGCAATCTGTAGAAATCAGTGTTTCTAGACAAGGAGTGCTTGAAGTTGCAGGAAACTGAGATTAGTAAGACACTTTGAAGGCTGTTCTGTTGCTCAGGGAAACTTTTCTCTGAGCAACAGAAAACACTTTGTTTTGTGCAAAGACAGGACACTAAACTACTGAGAAGTACCCTGTAAGTTAATATACTGTGCTGTTAATTCAAAAGTGTACTTTATCATCAATTTTTCAAATTTAAAATATCTTCTGGAAATATTTACTGGATTATTCAATTTTGAAAAATTGAGAAAAGGCCAAAAATCAGAGGTTGGAATTTTAAATCAAGGAATCTCTTATTATCTCACATTGATCATCAGATTTCAGTTATAATATAAAAAAATTGTTGGGGGAGGGGAAAGTCTTTTTATACAAGAACAGTAACATAGTTGCCCCTCTGTCTGCGTGAAAATAATCTGATTTCCAAGTGGCTAAAGTATAAGACCCCAGAGTAAGTACTGTATTATCTCTTAGAAAAACACAGTAGCAATGATAATGCTATACTTCTAAAACAAATATGATTGTGTCATAATAAATAAACTTCTCTTTCACACACAGATAAAAAGCCCTAAACTCTTGGCCTTTTCTATAGTATCTGCAACAGACCTGAAGTAACTTGTAAATTCTTGACTATTTCATGTCACTGAGTGTAGATTTTCATGACAGGATTTTTATTAAAAAATACTGGTACTGCCATACCTGGGGTTTTTGTTGCACTGCCACCTCACTTAAATTCCTTAAGAAAGAATGATTGCCATGATATACTTATATCCCTAAGCATGATATGGAAACCACAGCTAGGGAGTTTAAACAAAAGCCTTTGAGATAGTGTGCTAAAGGTCAAGTCACTGGCAAGTGTGCAGTGCCACGAAATTGATATGCTCCATCGAGAGTTTGGGTGAAGTCTATAGATTCTTCTCAGTATTCAGTACTATTTTAGGTTTTTCTTTTTCTGTTCTTTCCAATAACGTGCTTAGAAATTACACTTGGGTCTTTCTTTTTTTTTTTTTTTTTTTTCTGTTGCATGGTACTCTGTTTTTTCTGGTTTGTAAAGAAACCATTCTAGCAGGATATACACATTATCTAGCCAGGACTAATGAACCTGTAGGATAAGCATCAATATGCTCACCAACCTCTATGTGAGACCTAATGGTTACCTTTCTTACCATCTGTGGCTGTTTTCTGTGGACTTTGACAAAGTTCTTCTGCTTAACTAAGTAATTTCCTCAGCTGAGGCTACACAGCTGGACTCTCTCAAAAAGAGTTTGGATCAGAAAGTGGAACCTCTTGGAGGAGAGTTAGAATTAAACTTGTAATTGAACAGTAGGTTGGAGGGGTACAAATAGAAATCCTGCTGAAAGTAAGAAACAGTAATACCTGATAATGAATTTATTTAAGTCATTATGGGAGCTCCACCCAGTGCTCAGATGAAATTGAGTGCAGGACGAAGAAAATATTTATAAGACCCTTTGGATTTTGCTAACACAAAAATATGGAAAGGATAGGGGCCGTATAAAGAACTTCAGGTACTTAATTCTGTAAAGGTAAATTATAATTTTAGCTACCAGAGAGGAGTAAGACAGAGAAACTCTTTCTCTTGTGCTGCTTGAGAATTCATAAAAAAGGAACAGGAAATGTCGCCATGGGAAAAACCACAAGCTCCATGTTTTATTGCTATTTCTTATGGTCTTCAGACTTGAAGAAGCACATCTTAAAACTTAGACTTACACTGAGTCAAGCTAAACCACTGATTGGGTTTTTTTCCTGCTGGGATTTTGTTTTCTGTTCATTAAGGATTTTGAAAAAAATATGTCTTGTTTTTATTACTTTGCTTTTTATAACCTTGACCAGTATATATTTCATTTGTTCATTCATCACAGTCTAATTCTACCTTCATGAATCACCTTTGGTGTCAATGATGATCACTTATTTTGTAGGCGAGAAGCAACTGGCTACATTTTCAAGGTAGACTTTTCATTATCAATTTATCCTCTGAAAATCTCGATCATTCTAAATGCTTTTTAGAATATGTTTCAAAATGTATAGACTCCATAGATAATGCATTTATTTTCTTTGAAAATTAAAAAGGGTTTAGTTTTAGAGATATGCTAGCTTTATAGCAGCAAAGTAGTCTTTGCTACTTTATATAAAAAAATTCATATGTTTAAGTACAAACCTATTTGTAGATCTGGTTTTGGTAAAGGTTTTATAGTTTGATTATGTTTATGTGAAAAACACATCACAGATATACTGAAGTTGTGTTGAAAGTAATCTCAGGTTTAGATAAGGCAGAGAGAAATATAGAGAGTTGATAAGTTAACCAGCATTATGATACACAACTATGAAAAAGTAATTTAGAATATTGCTGTTTATATTCCATTAAAATATTAAAGATTCACATTAAGATCAGCTAGATTTTGTCCAATCAGGGAATAGTCAAGTGTCTGTAAAGAACTTCTCAGTCAAAACTGAATAGAAAGTGTGGGAGGGAAATTATTATTTAAATCTCTACTCCTACAATTATCTCTAGGATTATTTTAGGCATGAGGGAAGCTAAAGCATCGTATTAACATTAGTAATTTCTCACATTGTATCTGAACATATCCTTGGGCTGCTCTTTAACAACTCCTTTATTTTGTCTGCATCTCATAAGTTGTGGTCTGAGATCTGGTTTGTGATCCTTAGAAAAACTGATGTTAGTGAACCACTCAGGATAGAAGGCAGGTATTAAACTATACCGTATGGTATTACCTGTCTTCCAAGTCCGACATGGCTGTCATTGATCTACTGACAGACTCCCACTGTCAAATCAGTGTCTATAAATATGGTAAAAGAACTGGGAGTGCAAGTTTCCATACTCTTACTACTGTGTTCCAGTTTTTCAAGGATCACCTAGAATATTTTAGTTGTTTAGTTTTCATCCTTATTCTGCCCTGTCTGTTCAGTAAGTCTACTTGTAAGGAAGAGATTTGCTTTTGCTTGCTCCTTGCCTTTAGGAGCTTAAACTGAGACCATCATCTCCTTTCATCTAATATTCTGACCAACTATTAGAAAATTTATTTCTTTACCAGGATGGGCTAGAATTGATGGTTTCTATCCCTGGCAGTGAAGGACAGTACTGAACAATCCTTCATACCAAAGTAGTCTTACGCTATTCAAGTCTTGCTTCACACTAAATGTGCAAAGAAACACCGAATTTCAGAAAATTTAGTTTTTCAATCTGTAACATTTTATATATTGTGTCTAATTTAAAATGTCTAAGAAGTATATAAACAGACAAACCCTGCTGAAACAACTAGAACCAGGAAGTAAAAAGTGGAAATTAAAATTTCCCTTTGGAAGTATGAATTTTTAGGCCCTTATTCAGGGCCTATGGTTAAGTACTTTTTTATTCTGCTCAGTTGATTCTGAAACGGTGCAGAGATATCAAGAAAATGATCGTATTCATGGAGTCACACATACTAAACCAAAATTGAGATTTCTTCCCACGCCCGCTGTCCCTGAAAGAAAAAACAAAAACTCAAACAGTTTTTCTTTGTTTGTAATAGGAGCAATGCTTAGAAAAGTTTTCCCAATTTAACTGGCAGAAGATGCTGACTTATACAGAAACACATATGTGTGTGTATATATATATGTATTTCTTTTTAAACATTGTCATAAACCCATAGACTTGAATGAAACTGCTGACATAAACCTATGTTCAATACTTTGATGAATGAGGAACATAGTACTATTTTTTATTTATGCTGTGCCCTAAAGCTGAGCCTAAATTTAGAAAAGACAGAAGATAAAAGAGTTTGAAAATAAAAAATACTGTTATTTAGTCACTATAGAAGCATAAAGTAATATAGTAAGTGGGTTATTGCTATTGTGTTTTCTCCAACTGTTACATAATAAATTTTAATTTACCGTCTGATTCCAAGCTTATGTCTGCTCACTTATTGAGTGAAGTATTTAAACTGAAGTAACATTAGGAGATCTAAAGTTAAAAATGCTTTACTTGAAGATACCAAAAAGCTCCATTGTATCGACAAGCCCATCAACAGTACAGGGTTGGGGCAGAGTGGGTGGAAAGCTGCCCAGTGGAGTAGAGCCTGGGAGTGCTGGTTGACAGTGACTGAACATGAGCCAGCTGTGCCCAGGTGGCTGGGAAGGCCAGCGGCATCCTGGCCTGGATCAGCAATAGTGTGGCCAGTGGGACCAGGGCAGGGATTGTCTCCCTGTACTTGGCACTGGTGAGGCCACACCTCGAATCCTGTGTACAGTTTTGGGCCCCTCTCCACAAGAAAGGCGTCGAGGGGCTGGAGTGTATCCACAGAAGGGCAAGGGAGCTGGTGGAGGGCCTGGAGCACAAGTCTTGTGAGGAGCGGCTGAGGCAGCTGGAATCATTCAGTCTGAAGAAAAGAAGATTCAGGGGAGAACTTACGGCTCTCTACAACTACCTGAAAGAAGGCTGTAGCCAGGTGGGAGTTGGTCTCTTCTTCCGGGTAACAAGTGATAAAACTAGAGGAAATGGCCTCAAGTTGCACCAGAAAAAGTTTAGGCTGGATGTTACGGAAATTATTGACTTACTGAAAGAGTTGTCAAGCATTGGAATAGTCTTCCCAGGGAAATGTAGAAATCACCATCCCTGAAAATGTTAAAAAACCATGTAGGCCTGTTGCTTAGGGACATTATTTGCAGTTGGCAGTGCTGGGTTAACAGTTGGACTTGATGATCTTAGAGGTCTTTTCCAACCATGATGATTCTATGATTCTGTCTTTTTCAAATATCCTTGCTGTGTTTGACTGTGGCATCTTCAAGATGCCCTGGTAAAATTTAGTGTGTTCACTAGTGTTAGGAAATAGCTTCAAACTTGAAATCCAATTACAGGTTTTCATATACTCTTGTGCTGAGTGGAAAAAAAAAAAAAAAAAACAACCCCACCAAAACTATTCATAAGAGATTGTGAATTTGGACATAATCATATTTAGATAATATTTAGTATGGGATTTTTGCATTATGATCTACATGATGCTTTACAGAAGCCTACATTTCTCAGTTAGATTTTTCTATGGATACTTTTTTTTTTGGATACCTGTTTTAAGCTAGATGAGCAAATCCCATCTTCTCTGCCCCCATCATAATTTTCTGTGTGTTAGTGCTATAGGCAGGAATTTATACACATTGCAGCAACTCTCAAAATAAGTGTTGCCTCTTTGGATATCCTAAAAGATCCATGAATTTTAAAATATGAATCATAAAATAAGTACATACATACACACACAGATGCATGAAATTGCACTTGGCATGGTTTTCATACCTGAATTCTGTTATATTTACCAGTTGTTTTGGTTTATGTTCTGCCATAAAACCACTGAAATGAGAGACATGTAAAATACAGTTTTACAATGAAAAGGAATAATGCTTTCAGCTATATGTGGGTTTAGACCTGGAGACCCATCAGTAAATTGCAATAAAATGAAATTATGCACACATCTGTATACACAACATTTATTTGAAACAATTTCTAGATGAGACAAAGTGGATAGATCTTGTCAATCCTGTCTTCAACAAAACATTTATTGTAGTTATGCCTCACTGAACACAATGAAAGTGTCTGCTGATAGAAAATTAGTAAACATGCAAGTTAAAGCAACTAATATGGATAAAATTTTGAGCAAAAGAAAGGGTGAGAGCACACTCTGGACTTTTTTATTGCACTGAAGAGGAGTTAACCGGAGGATGATACAAAAGGTAGAAGCAAGCTCGTAGTGTTTTGTAATAGCACACATTTGAAGATCTTCCTTGATAAGGAAGAGGATTAAAATGTTATAAAGGGAGAAATGAATGAGTTGAAGAGTTGGATTAATGTATGTGAGAACACGGTTAGTTTAGAGTGCACCCTCATCTATCTAGGAATATAAAGGAAGAATTTCTACAGTTATATGGATTTTCAATACATACAAATAAATAAAGAAGTAAAAAATGAGTATGTTAAACATACTCAGGCCATCATGCCATTTTTAGCTATGAAAAAATAACTGCAGACAAAATATTCCTAGGACGAATGACCAAAAGACCGAGCATTTTTTATAACACTGTCTTGAATATAAATGTTGGTTTTAACAGATGTGAAAGTCTGAACCAGTTTTTCAGCAGAGGATGTGAAAATATAAAAATATAGTTACACCTATGGTACAATTTGGTATCAGAGCTTTCTAGGAAGATGCCTTCTGTCTTTTTTTTCCCCTCCTCTTGTTCAAGGGTAACCTCACGCTGCAAATATGTTTCCTTTCTCAGCTGCAGTTAGAGGACTGCTATCAGTGTCTGACACCTTCATCCCCAGTTCTCAGCCAGACACTGACTAAAAGTCGTTCTGAGTCTGCATGTCAGGAATATTCTGACAAAGACTCGAGTAAGTAAAAGTTACAAGGAAACTGGGAGACAGATTTACAATTGCACCAAATGGATCTTGTGGATATTTGGTACAAGTGAATTTCAAGTGAACTGGAAGCAGTGCTGGAAGCAACGAGGAGAACTGTGAGTGGATAGGCACAACTTTTAGGTGGCGACAATTTTGATCAAAAAAGAAGACATTCACGTACACAGGAAGGAAAGAGGGCTCATAAGCTCAAACTGAGCAATGCAAGCATGCTGCTTCCAGACTGAAGCACTGTGATGCTGTGCTAACTAGGCCGGTGAGAACTGAAGGATCTCAAGTAGACACTTCTTGTATGAATACAGAAATAATCACCATGTTATGATGCTAGCTTCTATAGCCTTCTTGTTACATTTTCAAACTATCAATTCCATGCTTTTTTGCATGTGGGAATTTTACTATAAATATCCACACTATTTTTACTTGACAATAATTAGGCTGCTGGTGTAACATAATGTATATTAATAGCGGGATTTTTTCTCAGATTTCCTTTCTTCCTTTGCACTTTTACTTGCCTTGTCATATAAAAATAATAATAAACTGCTTTCAAGACAGATATTTTAGCTCTGTATTGGTCTAGTGCTTGCCAAAATAGGGTTTTGATCCATGACTTCAAAACTAAAGCATGTGCTACTGGGTAAAAAGCACTCAAAAACATGCAGGCTTATGTGTTTTGAAGGTTCTGAATTTAGTCTTCAGTTTAATACTTCTTTATTTTTGCTACAGAATATTTCCTAGTGCAGAATGTAAATTGAATGTTCTTTCATAAATTCCAGTTTTCTAGAACAAGACTGGTCATTATAAGAAGTATGTTGGGCAGAGGGCAAAAAATCCTACAATTTTTGAAATTTCTCTCTTTTCCCGTATTTCGTACTTTTTCTTAATATTTTTTTTTTCAGTAGGAATCAAAATATGTACCACTTGTTTTACCTACGCAAGACTACATTCTGTAACTTTCAGTTTCAAACACTTGCAGATTTTTTTTAAGACTTCTTCATTTTCTAAAATCTAATCTTATTTTAGCAATTTAAGTCACATGTAGCAGCAAAAATCTCATATTTAAAAACTCATAAGGATGCTGTAAATAATGGAATCAGCAGCTTCCAATAATCTTGTACTCTCCTGTATATATGGTCTCTGAAAAATATGTAATGTGTTTAATCTCTTAATTTCAAAATATCATTATATAATATCTCTTCTTTAGTTTCCCCTGAAAATGCCTCAACAGAATTTAATTTTATTTACTTCTTGACAGAATGTGCAACAGCTTACTTTTTGTTCATTCCTTATGATGTGAACTCTTAGAATGGAATTGGACTCTTTGCAAAGAACTGCACTTGGGCAGTGCAAAGGCATTTGCCTCATCTAAGATTTGAAACAAATGATTTAAATAGGTTTTTAGAGGAGTCATAATTACTATACAAGCTTTCTGCACATAAATGAATATGATTTAGCTGCATATATTTACTTAGAATGTAATTACTTGCCAATCTATTACTGCTCAGCTTTGCTGAGTCTATTTTTAGAATTAAATTGTTATGTGTGCTTTTCCTCTCACCACATGGATCCTACGCCAAGGTCTCTATGCTACTGAACTACAAAAGACAGCAGTCTCTGAAGGAAGATAAACTGGCCACAAGACAGGCTTTAGAATAACTGAAGTGATTTTATACATAAATTGTGTTTTAAGAAATCCTGAGCAAGTATGTTTTGATAAATAAAAGACATATCACTGGATTAAATGGTGTCTCTAAGAGAAGCTTCCTTAGAAATCAACATGCCAGAATGATGGAGCAGGGAGAACCTTATGTTGGCTCTAAGTAGGTGAAGCCCTTGGCTGTGAGATGGGCCATCCCTGTCCTCACTTCAGGCTTTTTTTTTTTTATACTTGTGGAATAACCTGTTCACATTCCTGGCTCCTAAAATGAACATCACTTTCTAAATTTTTTGTCTTTAATTTGAGCTAATTAGTTTTTCAAAATATTTCATGTTTTCATCTTCACTCCCCTTTTTCTTAAACTATGGAAAGTTTCTGTTTGCTTTTGTGTGGCAGTTGGTATATTAGCCCACAAGAACAAAATTTTCCTTGCTATAAACACTTGCAGTTGTTGTTCGACCAACTTAGATTCTCCACACTGAGGACATCTTAGGTATCAACATTCCTATTCTTCCACTGTATTACATATGAATTGTTTACCACAGTCCTGTCTGCACTCTGATTCATCTTCTTCCTTCCCATAGATTTTCTGATTATCCAGTCTCAATCCTCGCATATTATTTCAACAATGCTATGTTTCTCTCTTTTTCTTTTTCCTAACAACTGACTGGGAAATCATATTTTCTTATTTTTCTTTTTCCATTTTCACAAACTATATGTATTAACACATTAACTTCAGTTATTTAATGAAAGGGAAACCTTACATCTTGTCTAATTCCTTCATTCTGCTGTGAACAAGACAGAAATTATTACTTGTTAGAGCTTTAGTTTTTATTTGGGCAGCTGCCTAAATATGACTGGCTAAAGCATGCATGTGTAATTCTACTGCAATATACTGTTCGGGATGTGCCCCAAACGATTTCTTAGCATTTGCCTTGAGAAGTAAAAGTCCAAATATCTGAAAGCTACTGATAACCTCTAGCCAAATGAATAAATCTATGTTTATGAATTTTCTCTGCATATGAATTGCTAAAGGAGAGCACAGCAATTCCAGTTGCTGTCTGCTATAAATGAATAAAGTTAGTGAGTGAATTATTCACAGTCCAGTAGGGTATCCTGGAAAAGTCTTCATTAACTAATACTTTTCTCCAGTGGAATAACTTAAACTCTGTTTGGAGTCTAGCATAATCACAATGGATTCTGGTAGTTCCTTACTAGGCGCATACCCAAGCCCATTTATTTTTCAGTATTTAAAAAATGTAATACGAGAAAACCATACAACAAAATGTATGTAAAGTGACTACACACACCTCTGAGATGAAAATGACATTCAGTGTAACATTTTAATGTCAAGTGAACTTTGACATAGGAAGTGTTACGGTTGATGAAGAAAAAATAACAGTTTGGAGATGAGGGTAGAACAGTTTTGAATTGTGAATTCTGAGTCCATTGGTCTCCCATAGTGAGATTTTTTTTAATAGCTGCTGATTCAGATTGCTAAATTAACATGTATGACTTTTAGTCAATTTTCTACTGGTACAGAGACTTTGATTTTATAACTTTTTTCTCCCCTTTGTCAAGGTGTTGATGTGTGACAATGTTCTCTTGATTAGAGGGATGACAGAAAGTACTTCAGCAAGGAACAGTGCTTTATGGGAATGAAGAAATAATAGTATATTCATGCATCTTATAAAAGATGGATATGAGCAGGAGGGAGACTTATTTTCTAAAGCTGTGAAAGGGTTTGGGTTTTGGTTTTTAATGAGGCCTCATCGCTGGAAAAGTCAAGTGTCAGCCATTCCAGTGCCAATGGTTGCTTTTGTCTGGTAAGGCTATGCCTTCAACTTTATTTTTTGGTTGTGAATAATGTGCATGTGTGGAATATGGTATAGCCTGGCATTATGTCCTGAGGGCCCAAATATACTGTAAGATTAGAAAAGCCATTCGATGGGCATTTTTATCGGTGTAGTCACCTTAGAAGACTCTGAAAGGAATCATCATTGCTTGGTTTTCTTTTGCTTTGGTCCTTTGTTTTCCGTCCTTGTCACTATTCATAAGCCTGCGGAAGGAGTTCCCTGGCTGCCTGCTGGCTCTGAAACTCCCATAATAAGAGCTCAGAGAATTCCTCACTGCTCACACAGTGAGCACACAGTGAGCTACTGTGGCTGAGCTCAGTGCACCTGTCTGTTTATGAGCTGGAGCTGCTCACATTGCTGTCTGCCTGACACCCCTGGAGCAGAGAATAGCTGTCAAAGTGTGGGAATAGGGGAGGCTGCTTTACATTTGGCCAAATGACAACAACTGCTTTTTGAGGTTTTGAAATGGGTTTGTGTTTTAGAAGACAGGAACAGCATCTTTTGAATATGTTGCAAATTGTGTGTGCAAATGCTGCTTTTGATTTAAGTCAAATATTTCTCCTTTCTGAAACAGAATGCAGAGTAATCTTTAGCCCTGTCTCTGAGTATTTGCAGGTCCCATTTTTAGTCTCTGCTATGATTCTTTTCATATAGATGCCAATATGATGACAGTACCTTACAAATAAGGTCAGAAAAATATTTATTCTGAATAGGATTTCTTTGTGAGTTTTAGATATACATTTAATTTTTCGGTGTTTGGCACATGGCGTGAAAACAAATACTCAAAAATATTCCAGACAAAGAAAGTTTATATCAGCTATATTTAAATATATTAGGTGGAGACAGTGGATTGGCTACATGTGCATTCTATAACTGAATTCTTTTCTTTTATATCCTCTTACCTCAAACTTTAATCTGCCTTTTTCTGAATGCTGCAAAGAAACTATATCCTCTGAAAATGTCACTGAGAAAAATTACCTGAGGGCATTCTGACATTCTGCTTAAGCTTTGTTTTATCATTTATTTCTATTAACAATCATTAAGGAATTTAATAATTATAAGCCTCATTAGCATTTTAATGAGACCAGTGGCCATTGCTAAGTGTAATTAAATTAGTTTTATTGTATGATATTTTGAGTCTGTGATTAAATTAAGTTTTACTGTGCTTTGAAGACTAAACCTGTAGAGATCACTCTTCAGTAACGGTCTTGTTAACTTGTGAGGAGTCTGCAAAATAGACATAGCCAGGAAAAAAGGCAGAATATTCCCTACTGAAGTTAATAACAAAAATAGAGAAATCAAATGTTACTGCTGCCACCAGCTCTAAGACTACCAATATATTCTTAGCGACTATAGTAGCCTGTTACGTACCGTTAATTGTGAGTAGCTTTGTATAATCTATTTTTCTTTTTTCAGAATAACATCTAGATGAGCTGAAAAATTGTTCTTTATAAATCAGGGAGAGAATCCTCTAGTTCTTGCTCAGACAAAACTTCCATCGAATTCAAATGGAATTTCACCCCATTAAGAACAGCAGGGCATGTAAAAGCAAAGTATAATTGGTGTTTGTTGTAGTTATTACAGTTTTAGAGAAATAGATTAATTGGGTAGTGAGGAAAGACAGCGAGAAAAGGAAAAGAGATGCTACAATTGGAATCAGTTAAATTCCTATGATCTGTCTGTTAAAATCCTATGAAAAGACACACAAACATAAGATTAGGCATATATCGGTCCATGCCCAACCTCTGTGAAATCTTTAATAGAGTGCACTGAGCTAGAACAGGGTAAGCACTGTGTAAACACTGGAAGGTAGTTTGTTCTCACCCATTTATCAAGTACCAACTGCTGTCTGCCTCCCAGTAGTTCTCATCATCTCTTATCATCATGATTGTACCTGAATGTGCTGCCCCATTTAGCTGGACTTCAGTAAGCATAATGTTTGTCAACAAGTATGTTTTTATTTGCTTATTGAGTTTGAATTTAAGGTTAATAATAATCTTTTTCCTTTCTGAAACAGTTCAAAGCTTGACAAAGTTGAATGCACTGTCTTAAGATTGGTTTTTTTTCATTTTTTCTCTTTTAATTAAGATGGTCTGCAGTGGAAGAAAATACACGGTTTCTCAATTAAAACAGGCTGCTGGGCCTTGGTACATTTCATGCCTCAATGTTTTGGAGTGGTGACTTAATTTTGGCCAAGTTTCCTCATGCAAATGCCCTTGAGGTTTGGAATTTCATAAAAATTTCAAGCTTTTTTTTTAGTTTGGAAAAGACCACCCGGAGAGTAGGAAAGAGAATGGAGACATGAAGCAGTGGACAAGTAGCTGGGATTGGGTAAAGAAAACACGAAACAAAGTACCCAGAGTCAAGCAGAAATAGGTGTAGGGCAGGGTCTATGGACTGAATTTTTGAGAAATAGAGTCATTAACTCTTAGAGACCATTCCTTGTGTAGGAACCAAATTCAGGGTCCCCACTAGTTTCATAATTTTTGTTATAATTATGTTCTGTCTGCTAGTAGTGATTGGTTCATGTTAAAAAAACAAAACAAAAACAACTTCAAATAGCAGCAGGCAGGGATTCAAATCTAAAGGTTCCTTTCTTTATAATAAGTAAGGGTTAAGTATAGTCAAAAGGTTACATTTCTAGGGCGTCTTTTTCTTTTTTTGATTCAATAATGAGCATTTTATTTTTATTTGATTTTACCCTTGCAAAGCTGAGAACTTAAAAGATTTGGGTCACCCACATGCATATGTTAGTTGAGGTCAAGACAGTGCTTAGGATAGCATGGACAGAGGAATCCTGAACCAAGTTATCAGATCAAATAATTGCAAACTGTAGAAAATTGTAGCAGGGAAGTGACCAGAGCAAAACTGTGCTCAACTGTAATATTGGAAAGTTGTTGCCACTTTCAACCTCAGATTTGCTTTCCCAAATCAGATGTATTACATATCTGATTGTATTTTAACTTATCTGTATTCAAAGAACTATTTAGCGTCTTTGAATCCATTTATGTTGTGATAGCTGGTAGTGTGTAGACCACACAGGAGTTCTGCCCGTAAGGCAAATGACTGACTGAATCACAGATCAAACCTGAAAACAGCTGCATTATAAACTGTGAGAAAGCCTTCAGCTTAGATACATGAGTCCTGGTTACATGAAAATCCTTATTTGTGGACGGTCTCACACATTTAGAAGGTTTTATCCGGGCCTGGAAGAAACATTTCTGTGGTAGGCACTTGTAAGCCAGAATTCTAATTGTCTTCCTGCATCTCTTTTAATGTGCCCTGAAGCTAGTCAGCCTCGTGCTTTTGAGAAGTGCTTCAGCATTCAGCTCACATATACAGGATAAAACATAGTACTCTATTTTTAGCTACATTATAACTTCTGATGAACTGCAGTTCATCAAAATTAGGGGTACTTCAGTGAGTCTTTTTATCATCGCTAGACTGTTCCAGCAGTATTTTTATAATAAAGTAATAGTTCATAGTATATAAAACCACTTAATGGCCTTGGTACCCGTGAGAAGAATATGGGAGATGTAAAGATTTTGCATTGAGAGAAAAAGGCTGGATCATTTGTTACTCATCTCTGACACTGTAAGCTTGTTCCCAGAAAGGTATTTAAATATTTCTGTGATTTTTAATGGCGTGAGAAACCACCTTCCCTTTCCTTGGGAGATGTCTCCACAAGCCATCCATCAGCCCTGAGTGCAGGAGGAATTCCACCCGTTGCAAAGTCAAGCATTCCCTGTGGAACATTTTTTTCCTTTTTCTGCTTGTTACAGATGGAACAGGGTTTAGGAGTTTTGTTCCTGTGAAGTTCTCTTAGTGTATGCAGGTGCCTGAAGAGGGAACTATCTCAGCTGCTGCTTGCTATTGTTTGCTCTTAGACCTTGTTTTAACAGATACTGCTGGCATTACAGAATGAAGTTTTGAAAAACCCTCAAAAGCATAACAAGATAGTTGTGTTTTCTGATTAATTGCTTTACAGAGATTGTAAGTATGCATTTTACAGGACAGCTATTTGTATACCACACAAAGCACATGTTTACTTGTGGGATTTGTGTGGTTTTGCTGTAATTATTAGAACCTATTTATTGTCTTCCATTATGTTAATGTTTCCAAATTAAGCAATATGAAGCAATTTTCTGCCATCCTATATCTCAGAAGCCTAGGGATATTATCTGCAACTTTTACTGCAAGTCTAGACACCTCTGTGAATAAAACTAATAATTTACTTCATTGTTAAGTTTCTCTTCTAATTGTAATCAATGAACCTTGCACTATGGAATAATAATGAGGTGACAAATGAGGAAATAACCCTTCTGAGGCAGGGAAAAGGGTGATGATAAAAGGCACAATGAGCATTCAATTGACTTCTTAAACAATAATACTTTTGCCCTTTCCTTTGGAGGCTGGCTACTTTCAGATAATCATAAGCTGTTTGTAGCTATGACCACTTCAAAAAAGAAGAACAATTTTAATGATGAGCCATTATCATAATTGCTTCAGCATTTCCTGAACTAGTTAAGAGAGCTTATTTCTGGCCATATAGTACTTTATTGGCTTTTGATATACTGTATCATCTGTTCAATTTGTGGGAAACTATCAGAGGTGAATAACTGAATGCTAGGGGTGGAAGTACCAAAAGATTTCTGCCAATTATTTCCAAGATCAGCTGCAGACAAGTTGCCCTGATTTTACTTCTTCTAAACTTACTTCAGAAATACGAATATATTCTCATTTCACTTTTGGCTCTAATCTCTTTTAGGACAATTCCTGACACTCAGCATTCCTGTTTTACAGATTTGTATTTTATTGTCATATTTTGTGTTATTTAATCTATTCTCAAAATCTTCCAGTTGATTCTATGACTTTTACTTCATTTCCTATCTTATGTGTCCACACTTTTATTTCTGTTCCTTCTTCTCTTTTCTTAGATTTGTTCCTTTCCTTACAATCCTCACTGTTTTATTTTTATGCTGCTTATGATTCTCTTTTATGTTTTTTCTTTCTATTTTTGCTTACATTTCGTATTTGCTTTCATGTGGTATTTCATATAAGAACAAAGGTCACAGACATAATTATGAGATGTAAAGGTGGCTTTACATTTCTGTGTGACCCTATGTACTTGGAAAGTTAATGAAATAGAAACATTCAAAGGTGTATGTGTGTGTTATGTTTATTGTTTCTAAATGCATGTATAAACGCATGCACCACTATTTGTATATTGCTTTTGACAAGGGCGAGAACTGTCTCAACTTCTTCAAGTAGTCAGTGGATAAGAAGTAAATGTATTGGTAAATTTGTGGATGTACAAGTCTGTAATTCTCCACCAGTTATTCTTAAAGAAGAAAGGTGATGAAAATATTTGTGCATTCTGAGCCCTTTCTATCAGGAACTTCAAATCTGAGAGTTTGCTGACACATCAGGAAAAATGTGATTTCTTCTTTTTTTTTTTCCCAAAGTGATCATTGACACAGAGCAAAGGTCATACTCAGAATCCAGAAAATATCCATGTCCTTGGTTTAGAAAATGTAGTACTAGAAATGTTTGTTTATTTATTAAACAAGTTAGTTAGATACCAGTTTCTTCCTTGATTTCTTTTTGGGTAGTAATTGTGGTCTTTTTGTTCTCTTTGTTTTTATTTTACTAGTAGATTTTATGCATCATCCTTGAGATTGATTGATATGTTTGAACTGAAATGCTCTATCCCAATCCAAAGTGAGCTGGGTTTGACCGAAAAATCTACCACCAAGCTGAATGGAAAAGGCTGAGTCACAGAGACAAACAGGAATATTTTTACTGAATCGGTGGCTGTTAGCTCATATTGCTTTATCATACATTGGGAAGGAGTAAAACAGCATACAAGACTGTTTTTGCTTTTGTAAAGACACTGAATATTAATGATTCTAAGCTATATTACTTAGGAGGAAGTCCTAATAGAGAAAGCAGACTTATGAGGATACTAAACTTATTACCAAACAGATGGACTCACCCTGATTCAGATGGTTCTGGGGTTGGTTTTTTTTTTTAATGACCTCCCCTCCCTTCAATTTGGGCAGTGAGGGATAATAATTTTTTAAGCATAGTAGTTTTGTTTTGTTTTGTTTTTTTTTTTTACAAAAGCAATGGTAGGCTATGGGGTTTATTTATTCTCCATTTTCACACTCAGGAAGTATAGGAGAATTACCATTTTTTGGTACCACAGAAGCATAGAAAGGTCTGGGTTGGAAGGCTGGTTTCGTTGGAAGAGACCTTTTAAAGATCATCTTCTGTAAGATGATATTTTTCAAAAATCCTGATCATACAGCTGTCTTCTTGATGCCTATCTTAAATAGATCTTTCACATTCAAAGGAAAAAACATACATGGACTCTGCTTACTATGATTAATTTGAAAGATTTGGATATTTTGAAGATTTGCCTGGAAACTGTGTAATAATTTGGTATATTCCTAAAGAAAAAATTCAGTGAGCATAAACACAATCCTTTCTAGTAAGGTTCTAAGCCTGTACTAGTGACCACACTTGCACAGCATTCATATGGCCGATTCCCTAATCCCTGAGGATTCACGGGCTAAATCTCCTCAAGAGGTGTAGCCACAGTGAAGCCATGAGATTAAATAACCATTAATATGTATGAAATCTGGTAAGGACACCTTTTGGGGTGCACCTGACAAGGGGTGCACACAGTTCATTTTAGTGCAATGCTCAAAGAGGACACTGAAACCACTGATCAGTGTGTTTCAGATAGGATACAGTAAGGAGCTGTAACCTGCTTTTCTCTGGATTAATCCACTGCTGCTACATCTTGATAAAAATCCGTGCTTCTGAGCGTTGGTGTTTCAGTGCACACAATGTGCAGCAGAACAATTTTTTTTTAGCTTACCAGGATCCTTTCTGTTCTTTGACAAAACTGATGGGGCAGGTACCTCCTAACCTACTAATGTGGAAGCAGTTTGTTGACGTCTTGTGGCTGAGTCCAGGATTAGATACCTAAATTGAATTACTCTCTAGACATGACCTCCGTTTTTAAGAAGCTGATGTGCACTAGAAAGGCTCCTTAAAAATTTTCAGCCTTTGAACATAAAAGTTGCTTTCAAGTTAATAATTAAGACATTTAAAATTAAAGAAGTAGAATGCATTTGATCTAGCTTTTCATATTTTCTAAGTGTGCTAAATAAGACTGCCTTGAATAAAGCTGCTTAATTCAAAAGGTTATGAGTGTGAAGTAAAATAGTGCCATCTGGTTTAGAGGAGGAATTCATGCACGGAAACACTCAGCCAGAATTACTCCAGAGAATTTATACCAAAAGGTAGAGACTATACTATGTATTGTTTAAGTATTTCCTTTTATAAAATAAGGGTTTCAAAACTTTAATAAATATTTTCCCTAGTAAAAGACAGTGACAATAATAATTCATGCTTTTCTCCCAAGATCTGCTAATGTTTCTGTAGAAATTAAAGAAGGAAAAATATGAGGGGGAAAAAATGAGGGAACAAAAGGAATTATTAGCTTAGAATAAAAATACTTTGGAATATGAAAAAAGACATTTTTGCAGAAAAGCCTTTGTCAAAGGCAGTTTAATTTGCAGAATTTAAAAGGAATTGTTTACACTTTGGATAAATGCAAATACAGCATTTAGGAAAATTACCTTTGCATTACTTACTTCACTAATTACCTCCAAAGCACCTCTAAAGCATACAATATAATTTCAAATCATGTTAAATGGACAAAAATTGAAAAGTTCTTTTCTAAAGGTCAGATGTTATAACTAACATCTTCAGCATATTTTTATTTACTAAAACTGTGAATGTCTCTTGAAACTTTCTCATTACAATAACCACTTCATGAATTGTTCACTTGCTTACCCAAGTTTTTTTTCCATTTTCTCTCTCTTCAGTCTCTCTCTAATATGCAAACTACATACTGGTTTTTAAAAGCAAAATTATTACTTTTATTATATGGAAGGGAAGTTGTTAAGAATGCAAATAGGGAGTATTTCCACATAATAACAACAAAGTCCCTAGAACTGATTCTTCACTTTTCTCTGTAAGCAAAGCCCTCAACTAATATTATTTCATGTCCAATGAGAATATGGTGTCATAGTGGGTATTAATGGCTATGGTGGACAACTGAGCCATTATAAAAGCTCTTTTCAATCTCAGAAAATATTGAGAGTATCACAATTCTGCATGCATATTAACGGCTTTGTGGTAGTGTTTATTCAGCCTGTAAACTTCTATTAATTTTCATCGACATTCACTGTAATGGGAGATTTTCATGATAGATGTAGGAACTTGTGTTACTATCATTGCAGTCACTAATCTTACCTCAAGCATTAAAAAATAATCATCAGTATCCTTTATTCTTTGAATGGAAACATCGTTGAACCACTTTACCAGCAGTGTTTAATTTTCAAAGGTAAATTCAGGCAATTTTTACAACCATAGAGATTCTGAAATAAGTCTGTTCAGAGTAGTGTATATAGGAACTAGAAAAAATTCTAGGAAACACTATAGATCTGCAAAAACATAAATGTCAAAAACATAAATCCATCTTCTCTACGGGTGGACAGAGTATACAAGAGGCAATATTGCCTCTTGTGTAACATAAAGGAGCATTCACTGCAACTGATATTAAGAAATGTTCCTATAAACTGCATTAGAAAACATGCATAAAATTTCGCTGGTTGGGGGTTTTCTTCGTCAAATCTGACTGGGGGAGCAATCTTTATTGAATTTTCTTATTGTAATGGGATATTAGCAAGTGAGGTAAGATTAATTTCCTAGGAAATGCATAATGTAGCCAAGTAGGCAGAGCTGGATATGATCAAAAGAATAGAAGTAGATTATGTGATAAGTATTTCAAACCTCTGTCTAGTAATGTGTTGTTGTAGCGTGCAAAAGCTGTGGTCACAAAATGACAGAAAAGCAGAACTAGTAGCAGGTGCATGTGTTAATCATAATGTTATCAAGAGACACTTAAAATTATCTTTTCCTCTTTATTTTTTTTGTTCAAATATATTTCCATGTTCATCTTGAATATTTTCGGCGTATATTTTTTAAATGTCTTTCCTTGATATCACTGTTGTGTACAAAAGGAAAAAAGCTTCCCATGAATACTCAGAATTGTTGGATCAGTAAGACAACTACTTTACAAAATGTAAAACCATTTGAACTGATTTTCTGTATTATACTGACATTTGCAATTATAGTTCTTTTCATCAAGAATCATGAATAAATTCTGAACCCAAGCAATTTGTAGAAAATATTTTTCATTTTATTCTGAACTTCTGAGACAGGAAAAAGTAGGAATCCACTTTCTCTGAATACTTCAGGAAAAGGAAAGTTAAACAAAGTTGCAAAAGTAACATTGACAGGGAAGCAAAGCTTCAGCATTTTGTTTTTACTTTTTTTTCCTAACAGTTAAGAAAAATAGTTTAAATTTCAAAGGTTTGAATTGTTTGCAAAATGGAATTTTATTTTGGGAAAATACAAATAGAAGTTAGTTTGTTTCTTTATTTTACAAGAGTAAAGTATATTTAGATGAAAAAAACATGTATTCATTGAAAGAGTTAAGTGCATGACTAATCTAAAATAAGTCAAAGCCCACATCATAAGCATCATCATAAAAATCTTTCCATGTTACTGAATGCACTTCCTTTGTGTTGTCTATGCATCAAGATTTTCCTAATTCTCCTGTTGTTAGCTCCAGTAACACCTGAAACCACAACCTTCTTACATCTAAAGCAAAGGAAATGAATGTGATGAGCAATGCTGCAAGTTCCCCTGTCATTATTGTAATTCTATTGTAATTCTTTCCCAACAATAAATTTTCACTTTGTTTAATTGTAAGCCATGCTTCTCATTATTGTCTCAATTTTCTCAGCAAAGCATCTGGAGATAGACATTAATGTTATTACTTTGGTAATAATTGTGTTAAATAACTGCAGAAAAGCAATAGCACATAACTATTTATTATTATAGTTCTGCTACTATTACACTCCAGTGAAGATCAGGGCTCCAGTCTGCTGTATAACAACATAAAAGAACTTGACAGCGTAAATACCCAGGTGATAAAAGGGTTGCTAAAGCTAAAAGAATTGTTAATACAGTGAGGTTTTAATGCATATGCTTTTTTGTTCCTTTTTTGTTTTATAAATAGTTTGATATTCAGTAATACATGCAAGAAAAGAAGGCCAACTAGAAAAAGCATGATGAAAATAGAATTCAGAAAGTAACTAAAAGATGTGAGAGAAAAAAAGGGAGAAAAAAGTGGAAGTTCGGACAAAAAGGCTGTTCCAGATCATTGTTCAAGATTTAGAGTTAGTGCTACATCAGAGCAAAAAACATTGTCTCATAACATCCTGGTAACTGCAGAAGCAATCTCTGCAGCTGCTGCTGCTGGTTGCACTCTGCAGCTGATTTCCATAAAAGTACCTTTCCCAAAAGATTAGAAAAACTGTTGCTCTGCTCCGGAGAGCGGGCTCACAATATTAAAATACTGATTACAACACTAACAACATCTTTTCAATATTAAGCCCTCACAAAGCAAATCTAGCATAAAGTCTCACTTTTATGTATTTTCAGGGTGCAATTTTTTTTTTTTGTGCAGAAGGCCTCAGAAGGGTTTCACCTGAGCAGAGTCAAGGGAAGAGAGGTCAGACAGGTGTGGGGCATTAAGGGACAATTTGGTGAGTTTGGAGCAAATGCAAGACAGAGGAGGTAGAGAGGAAGGGCGAGTAGCAGGTGCTGATCAGGGCTGATTGAGCACACCTGAGAAGAGCAGTTATTAGCCCAGCTCGGGAGGGCCCTGAGGCCAGCTGGTCACTTTTGGGCTTTACTCTCTTTGCTGAAGGAGAAGGTGGTCTGAGCTGCTGTGGAGACTTTGGGGTTTTGTTTTTTTTTTTTT
>VZTG01009606.1:373468-422260 GCA_013397845.1 Melanocharis versteri | reverse complement strand
TTTTTTTTTTTTTTTTAGATGAGGTCTACTACACTCTGAAAACAAATGAAGCAAAGTAGTAGCCTTCCTTAGGAAAACAGGCAGATGACATAGTTACAGGTCATCAGTGTTCTGTGGAGATGGCTGCAAAATGGAGGAGAATCTCAACTAGCAGTGAAGAAAGAAAGAAAGAAATTTAGAAAAGGAATTGGAAGAGGTATGCACCATATTCTGCTCATTGAAGAACTGTGAGAGTACCTGGTTGTGACCAAGGGGAAAAAAAACCCAAACCACCAGTAAACCTTCATGTTTCTCCTGTAAAGTCAGCAAAAAATGCCAGGGCTGTGCACCTTGTGCCCTAGCAGAAGATGTGTGAGCAGCAAGGTGCTTCCACGGTGTGGAGCAGAAGACCAAAGAGAACCTGGATTCTGGAGCCAGGTAGGTGGGGGCCTTGCCGATAAATCCAAGTGCTTTATTAAACTTAGTATATGAGTTCTGGAGACTCTTAGAGGAAGGTTTGCATCTTCCCTCATTTTACCCTGTCTCCCCCTACTAGTCCTGGCAGAGGGGAAGATACTGCTTTTCCCAACTGCAGAAGATCTTGACAAAAAAATATGCTGGCAAGTAAGGCATGCCAAGTACAAATGTCTCAGGACAGGAGCATACTGAACACATTCTTGGCTTTGTGCTGTATGAGGCAGGTGATGGAGGTTTGCACTGAAATGTTGGGCATGGCAAAGCGGGGAAGTCAGTGTGGGGAGGAAGGTAAGGTGCTCTTAAGTTGTGCTTTCTGCCATAGTGTAGTAACTGTTTGCAACCTGTTCTGTTAAGACAACAAATGCTTTGGGAATAGCAGAGTAAGTGAGAACCAGCACAGGCAGAGGTGCTGCCGACTGAGTTACAGAAGGTAAAGTCCATGTTTCTGCAACTTGTGCTGGGCTGCTCTGTGTGGTATTCTTAAAATAACAAACATAGCTGTGCATGAGTGATGTGATGAGAGCTCTTCCCCAGCTGGGCAGCTCTATGGAACAGTTCCCTTCTCCCAGATTAGCAAACTCTGAGCCTTTATGAGTAGATGAAGCCTGAGTAGCCTTGCTGCTGTTGCTTGGTTCTTCAACTACTCTTCTTACCATGCTTTTATTCTCGCACTGCATTAAGCTGTGCCCTGTAGTGTTCACCCTTCTTTCCAGCTGAAACCTACTCTAGTCCATTTTTTGTTATTGCTTAACTCTTTCAATATCCTATATTTTTTAATTGTTCATATATTTTGATGTCTTTCTCCTTGAGCACTTTCTCTTATCACCGTTCATTTCTGCTTCTGCCTCTCCTTCCCAATTCCATGTGTGTAATTTTCTCTCTACTCCCATTTTCCCACATCTCATCTTCTTGTCTTACCTCATTCTGTTCTTATTATATATCGCTCAATGAGAGTTTGTTAAGGTGCGAAGAAAAAGAATGACACACTTTCTAAAGGACTTCTAATTACTAGCAAACCAGTTGTACTTGCTGAAACAAATTACCAAACTATGCTTTCTCCTGTGACTCACTTGAAATTCACTTATGTATGAAATGCTAGACTGGTTAACGATGTTGTCAAGCCTAAGCGAAGAAATCTATTTGAAAGCTTGCTGGAAGCTAGTATTTTTAACAGAAATTGATTATTTTGGTGGGCAAAATTTCCAAGTGTGGGTATTCGTATGGAAACTTCCGAATAAGTGGATGTCTCAGTCTGGTGAAAGCCACTTGGCCAACAAATATTTGCTTGGTGGGAGAAAGGCTGAAGTGCGGGGAAGAGCCTGAGACAGTGTGAATTAGAAAGCTAACTGTAAACAGGATTTTTAAAAAGGCAGTTTAAGTGATAAAATCAAATACCAATTCATGGTTATGTCTATGACTTTGGAAGTTATTAAAAACAACTGGTAGGCACAGAAAGCTTGGTCATGCCAATTAGTCTTCTTATAGGAAATCTTGTTTCAGACTTTTTAAAAAGAAAAATCAACTTTTCAAAGGCATAGGAACACTTTTGTAAATGTCAGATAGAGGAGAACAGAAAGAGAATTTTTTTATATGTTCTTTTTTTGATGCTTTTAAAAGATGAACTTTCTTCTTCTGACTCCTATTTTCCACTAATTATTGCTAACCATAACACTGCTGCTTTAAATGACACACTATAGATCTCTAACCTATATGGTAGAAACTTTTTTTTTCAGGAGTATATTTAATCATCAGTACTTTAAAACTTTCTTTTATAGTAGTGGTGGGCTGCTTTGTTTTTAAACAAGTGGGGGAAGGGACAGGGCTACAGGGGTCGTTTCTGTGAGAAGCTGCCACAAGCTCCCCCTGTATCTTATAGAGCCAATGCTAATCAGCTCCAAGATGGATCTGCTGAGAGAGGAGTGAGAATATAAGCAAGAAACAGCTGTGCAGAAGGAGGGACGGGAGGTGCTCCAGGTGCCAGAGCTGAGATTCCCCTGCAGCCTGTGGTGCAGACCATGGTGAGGCAGCTGTGCCCCTGCAGCACGTGGAGGTCAAGGGTGGAGCAGAGATAATGTTGGAGTAGTTAATGGAGGATTGTCTCCCGTGGGAAGGACCCCACAATGGAGTGGGGGAGGAGTGTGAGGAGTCCTCCCCTTGAGGAGGAAGGAATGAGAGAGACAGTATGTGAGCTTATCTCATCCCATGAGATTTTTATTCTATTTTCTTTCTCCTGTCCAGCTGAGGAAGGAAGGTATAGAGCTCCTTTGCTGGGCACCTGGTGTCCAGCCAGTGTCAACCCACCACAGGCACTTTAATGGCTCCTTACTTTAGGACTGAACAGGTTCTTCTCATTTACAATCTTTGAAGCCTTGTCCTCTGAAGACTCTTTCTCCTTCTGGCAATGGAGTACTGGTTAAAAGGCTGAACCCCAGGAAAAACAAGCAGTAAACTTGGTCCTTCTGTAGTTTATGCACTCTCAGTAGCGGATGAATACACAGTAGATGGGGTTTAAGGGAGAGTGACGGGGAAAAAAGTAAGGGGGGTGCATTGTGTTGTGGTGGTTATGATATGTTTACTGTTATCTGGCTTCCAGATTTTATTTGTACCATGTTCTTAAAAAAAAAACAACCAAAGACAAGCTGTCCCCCCTCCAAAAAATGAAAATACCCCAAACAAAAGACATCAAAACAAAGAACACCACAACACAGGGTGATACTTCTGATACCCCTCAGTGGAAGGTAGTGTGGGTATGTGTGCCACTGCTGGTCTCGGTTCCTGCATCTTGATGATTCTGTGCAGCGCAGCATGATAGGATTATATTGCATAATGATAATACATCTACCGGAGTGATGTGATGGGGATGCAGTAATATAAGCTTTGTCCCTGAAGTGCAGGATTTGTTAGGTGAGGTACAGTTCTGTACTGAGATTTTTGTTTTAATACATGACTTGGGAGTAAATAACCTTCAGGACTGCACTCCTCTGTAGTTTACTGTGTTGTACAAGGGATGTGCTTGCTGTTCCAAGCCCTTTTCTCGATAATGGTTTGCTTCAAAACTTATGTTTTTCTGTCCAGTTTACTTGGTTTTGTTTGTTCAGTTTTAGTTGTTCCCATTTACTAATGTGTATATTTTCAGAAATAAACAAGTGTTTACCCAGTCGTTTCAGGATCTTGCTGTCCCTGTCTTTGAGCTTTTGTGAATGAACTGTGTCTGAGGGACTGTATTAAATGACTAGATGCGAAATATGATTGAAGCACAAGGCTTGTATTGAGTCAGAAATAGAGTGAAGTTTTCCTTTCGGTGTCCTATCACATAGGCATGTACTGTTGCTGATATAAATGTGATAAATTGCCTATGAATAATAAAAAAGTTTCACCTCTTTATGAATCACCATATAAAAACTGATTTCTATAGAACTCTTTTGATGACTCTTACCTGCTTTTATTACTTCTTTTTAGATATAGTTTATCCTTAAGTGTTTCTTTAAAGCAGTGTTTTTTCTGCTTTTGTTCTTAAGTGTGCTCATACAATTGTTATGGAAAGGGATCTCCCAACAGTATTAAATATCTCTTCAGACTAAATGTGAATTAATATACCATTGACTACAGCTTTGAATTGATATGAATGCACTTACACTTATGCATGATTTTGTGTGTATATTTTTATAGCCACTAGTTATGCCCACATGTTAAATTGGTTGCTGGTCAAAAGGTACAGGGCTAGCAAGCTCCTGCCAGTAGCAGACATGAAGAAAGGAACTGATTATTCTGTGGTTAATTCTTGTCTTTTACAGTGTGATTCAAGCCTGTCAGAACAGGATGCTGTGTGCACTTAGTTATCTCGAGCCCTGTCAGCCATTATAATTACCAGTCACTGGCAGACACTTTTGCCTGCTCCAGTTTCTCCGTTGCTGGCTCTACATGGCACAGGGAGCTCAAACTGAGGGGTTTTGTAGCACTACTACATTTAAGCTGAAGTGGAAGGTGTACTTGGCAGGTAGGATGTTTCTCTATGTGCTGACTTGCTGTAATCTGAAGATTTACATCTTCCCTGGGTTAGAAAAGTCTTGCTGTTCATGTGGTTGTTGTGGAATTAGTTTAATTCCAGGCCTGTTAAGATAAAATGAGAATATTTTTCAATTAGTTTCTAAATGGGCAAGTTAGTTAAAAGGCTTATAAAATGTAAAAATCATTAAATAGTTTTGGTATAGTCAGGATGAGGTTATTTTGAAAGCCCCCTCTGTTGTCTCCCCAAGTCCACTCTTCCCTTGTCAGCAAGGGACAGTGAGGGGTTTCAATCAATTTTCCTCTTCAGTCTGCCCAAATCTCATAAATATGTTCAACCTTTTTACTTCAACTTCTTTCTTTATGTTGGTTTCTATCCTGGGAATAGTCTGGCTGTTTCATTAGAATAAACATTGCTTCAGTCTCTTACAAATGTGTGTGTCTGTCTATTAGAGCAGTGCATCATCTCCATTTGCCTTGCCAGTAAAGAGCCACTTGCTGCATCTGTACTGGCACGTTGCAGGTCTTATGTGGCACTCTGCATTCCACATTATGTGGTATGTGAGCAATTTGTGATATAATGGTTCAAAAAGAATAAAATGTAGCTCATTACTGACTGGGTATGCTAATAATTAATTGCTGATACCTGATCTCTCATTTCTTCAAAGCAGACAGACCTGCCACACTCACACAGTTTCTGCTGCACAGGTTCCATTGTCATTAGTCGTGAAAAGCAATTATTTTGGAGGACATGGATTTTAAAAATGAGAGTAAATCCTTATAGTTCAGCCTGTACTTTCCCATAGTTAGGTTTGCTTTTCTTACTTGATGAAACATTATTTTTTGTTGTTTTAGAGTAAATACGCCATTATTTTTTTTAGAGTGGTTTGTGTTGTTTTTTTCTTTGTTTTTATTGCTAGTGAGTTACAGCGATCAAATATACAGATCTGTTGCACTGTAAGATGTGTACAGTTTAGATTTTTACATAGTATATAGAAAGAGCAAATTCTTACTCTGAAGTTAAACATTTGATTCTGTTCTTAAAGGTTATTTTTTAGTTATGCTTTTACCTTGCCTTCCACCTGACTAGAAAGAGAAACACCCATCCACATCTGCTTATTTAATTAAAAAAAAAAACTAAGAAGGAAGAAAACACCTAAGGAACAAAATATGCTGTTGACTATCTTTTTTCTTTAAACAGAAAGATCTATAAAATTTAAGAAAAATAATTCAAAAAATGAAGTAAATAGAGCATTTCTGATTTAACAGATTTTGATCAGATAGTCTCAACCTATCAACAGACTTTTTGATGAGTTTACCATTCTGTTTGGTTTTGGTTTGGTTTTGTTTTTCTTAGAGGGGAAAGGAAAAATGTAGTATTTAGAGCCAGCTTTGAGAAGACATAGCAATTACTGCATGGTAAAAAGGAAACTCATTTACAGCCTATCTTTTAAACACAGCAGCTTAGAGAATTTTGCTTAAGTAACTGATCTAGGGGTTTTTACACTCCAATGTATTTGGAGATTATATAAATTATATTCATCATTCTATAAGCCCTTGGATGTAATGTAAAAAAAAGCTATATTTATCTGCAATTCCAAAATCTATGTACACATCCTGATGTTTACTCCATTTTATTGTAGCTAAGCTTAGTTTTGTCCCTCTGATTGCTTAAGGATTAGTTCACTCACCTACGCATAGAACTGAATTTGTGCCTCTGGTGAGTAATGTTAGGATTGTCTTTAAAATTTGCACTTTTTTTAATAATGCCCTTGGTGTAGAACTCATTTTTTTTTTCCCATGAGGGGGAAGAGGAGTCCAGATGTGGTCTCAGAGCAATTGGGGGTGTGTGTGTGTATGTGTATGTTCAGAGGTGCAGACAAATGGTCTTTGATAGCCACAGAGAGCAAACCACAACTTCAATGTCTTAATCAAAGGGTTTGGGAAGGGAAAGAAGGAAAACTGGAAATGTGCTAATACTATTAATTTTGCAAAGCTTAAACACTAGTGAATTACAGGTTAAGAGCTGTGGGGTTTGGGGCTTTCTTTTTACAGCTCTACACAGAATTGTCACTCTATGGCAGAGTTGTGTTACGTAATGACAAAATGGCCCATGTGATTATCTGAGCTGCACACCTTGAGTGGCTGCCATGTGAAGTCCTGGTACTGAGACTGAATTCCAGCTTACCTTTTAGAAAATTTTGATTAGTTGCCATTCAGGGGTGATGGTCTTCTAGTCCTTGTGTATAGTTTTGTGTTATTTTTAAGATTGTCTAGTCTTTTTATTGGACTGTGAGGGAATAAACCAGTGTGGGACACATTCTAGTTCCCTAATCCTACTTTAACCATTATCCTACTTTAACCATCTATATCGTGTAATCAGTCCCTTCTTCCACATGGGGACAGTCAGAAGTGTGATATATATATATAGATATATATATATATATAAAATTTAATATTTTAATTAATTTTTTCTAACAGTGGAAGTAAGAAATTAGAGAAACTGAAGAATTCTGCTGCAGGTATTGCTAATTTCATGGATAACTAAGGCTATAATTTCTTAACTCACACATTGAATTAAATCTGGTCCTTGATTAACAACAGTAGTTAACTCTGTTAAGTGAGAATATTAAAAGCAAACAAACAGAACCACTAAACTTTGAGACAGTAACTGTTTATCTTGCATTCTGGCATATCAACATGTTCTAGAACAATGACCTAACAAATCTGGAAACAGTGGTCTTTAAGTTGTCCAAGTTTTATGATGTGAATGAATACTACAGAGCAATACCAGAAAAAAACAGGGTATGATGTGATTTGTTACATATTATGTGTTTTTTCCACCTGCACAAAAAATAAAAGATGACTTTGTCTCCTATGTTTAAGAAGACTACTTTTGCATTATATTAGCATTTAAAATGGACAAAATGTGCTTTCACTTTGGAATTTGTTTCTAGTTTTTCTCGTAGTGAAAAATATATTAAAAGAAAATAGAAGGGGTTTATTTTGTTGCTTTATTGCTGAGAAATTTATGACTTTTATTTAATTTTATCATGCAACTTTCTTGACATTTGGCCAAAATTCTGCTGCTCTAAACTTGGTTGCTGTCTTTTATCCAAACATCTCCTGGTATAATTTGTTTTTTCCCCGTTTTGATCTGGAGGCCACATGAAATGAAACTGGCAGTTCTATCTTCATTACTTTCTTGATAAACCTGCAAATAAGGTTTCTGTTGCAGGATGTCTGTGTCTCACCTTTGGTATTAAATCTCAGCTCTTATGTTATATGAAGAATGTAAAATGCTGGTAGGATTTTAAACAAAACATAATTTTATTTCAAGAATCATAGAATTTGCCTATGGAGAAGGGGAAAATGGAGCAGTACTTGAAACTAAGATGGTTTTATGGGTGCAAATACGTATTTATGTTGAAGTATCATTATAATCTGGAGTGACAACTTTTTATCTTTATATTGCTTCTACAGTTGTAGGATCTCAATAGCTAAGGGCACATGGACATGTTTTATTCATTCTACTGTAGCATGTAAGGAGTCACATTAAGAGTTCAGAGATAGCTTCTAATTTATAAAGCATCTGTGGATTTAACTACTTTCATGAATCCTAAAGATCTGACATTGTCAATATGTAATACAATTGATGTTATTTGTTATTTCATTTGCTAGAAATTGGTATTTCTATATATGGAGTTGAAAATATAAGTAGGATTACCTGTAACATTGAACAAATCATATGAAAAAATGCTTTTTGATTTGGCTTTCTGTTTATTTCTTTCTGTTGTTGCAAACCCCTTTTTTATGTCAAAATTAGAATATATCAATGTAGGAAACATTTTTTCTGCTATTTAATCACTTGCTGTAGCTGATATATGAGAATGAGCATTGGCAATATTATCAGATTTAAATTTTTCTCAGATCTGACACATTTGATAAGTCCAGTGGAATAAGTGATAAACTGGAGTTACTATTATCTCAGTTTCACTGTATTAAAAAGTCAGGAGAATCATATCTAATGCATGTCTTTGGTATCTGGTCCTATTTAATTTGCCAGTTATAAGTGAAAGTGTCCATACTGTAGTAATTTGTGTCTACTGCTGGAGTATTAAAATGTATTAGAGCTTATTTTTCATTCCATTAGTTTTTTGTTTGTGTATGTTATGAGGTTTTTTGCTATGGTCCCAAGGCAGAATTTGTTAGCTCATTCTGTGACAATGTCTCTATAAAGATATAAATTCCACTTGTCCTGTGTTTGTGGTTCTGAATTTATGAGGGGAGGGGGGAGAGACATAGACCTTATTGTGTGTATATTTCTTATTTATAGTATGAAAAGATTTTTATTAGCTTTTGCAATTCAAAGATTATTCTATATTAAATTAATATATTTATGTTGTTTTGACTTCTTAACAGGCAATAACTTCGAAGTTACAGCTTCATGCTTTTGTTGAGAGCATAGATTCTACTGCCAGGAAGTAACAGTAAGTGCTTAGGTGTTATAATTTCTTTTTAATGAAGAAGTTTTCTTTTTAAGTGTTTGATGTTTACTTTAAATGTGTTCTGGGAAACCATTATGGCCACCCACTATATAGCCAGTGCTGAAATATGCAAGTAGATTCTCTCAGTGGATCAGATGGCTCTTGCTCAGAATATTTAGTTATCTTTCACGAGAAGGAAAACCAAATTGGAGTAAAGGCCTCTGTTTCAGTTGGCTGTAGTTCCCAGGGTTTTCATTGAATGGGCATAATTGTGTTTATGAAACAGTTTTTTGATGTTAATAAAATTATTAGAAACTGAAGTGGAACAGTTACTATACCTTTACAGAGAGTTTTATTATAGTTTAATGGATAACAGGAGACCAGAAAAGCAGAAAATTAATATTAGGTGGAGAACGAATCAGTGTTCTGAAAGATTGAACAAAGATACGAAAGTAGTTCATGATAGGCTATTTCTAGGTTATTGCTTTGGGTTTTAGCAGCCAGGGTTAAAAATAAGCAGCTGTATGCCATCAACAATAATTTAAAAAAGACTTCATTGTCTTTCATAAAGACACTGCTCTTTTTAACAGCTTTTAACAGTCTCCATGCAAAACAATGCAATGTGAAATTGCTATCCACATTAAGGCTTTATGTCCTTTGTAAATGAATTTTGAACACACACCTGTTGTAAGATTGAATATAAAAGTAAATTTATACCACTTGCTGTGTTTATTACCAAGGAATTGATTTAGGAAGGTTATATCTTTTATTAGCTTCCAGTTTGCCTTCAGTTTTCATTAGATATTGAATAAGGATTGTTGGAGGGAGACAGGCAGTCTTGCACTCAGAAGCAGAGTGTGATGCTGCTAGAGGGCTTTTATGACCTCAGGACATCATGGCTTGGGGCAATGTCTGATCAAGATCAGAAGAGTAAGCCCTGTAGTATTTGGAGGGGTCTGTAACAATCAGTGTCGTTACAGAGCTGTGTTAAGACTAGTTTTGGTTATTTGTTTTTGAACATAGTATTGAGTCCCTACCTCTTTTTCTAAATTCATCTCTACCTGTGAGTTATCAAAAACAATTATACTAATCTTCCACCTTTACAAGCTGTGATACAGTGAAAAGAGATCTAATTAAATACTTTAAGAAAGAGATATATTGAGTATTCTTAAATCAACTTACCTCCTTTAATTTTGGTGTATATGCGTGTTGACACAGATATTGAATCCTTTTTTCACTGTTCTTTTAAGTAAAGAGGGAGAGTTTGTGATCTTGAAGGGAGACTCAGCTTTCATTTGCAATATGAAGATCTTGGGCTGGGTAGGATGCAGCATTTTAGGAAACCCTTTATAACCCTTCCTCGGTCAATTTCTTTTTACGAGGCATGCTTTTTAGAGCTTTTTATTTACTGCTAGTGGTCTGTTACGCTTGAAAGCAGCAGAGTACTTTTGAAGGATTCTGTATAAATATTTACATAAATGCAAACTGCGTATCTCCTGATCATCATAAAATTGTTTAAACTTCTTCCTGATGACAGTCTGTTCTCTGTGGTGAAAAATGGTTGCTCTGCATCACATGATGCTATTTTTTGAAATATGCTGAAGCTGCTCAGGATTGGGGTTTTTTTTCATTTGAAATGAAACTAGAAGTGGAGGAACAGTTGAATGTCTTCCAAAGAAAACTTGGGATTTGATTTCTAGAGAAATCAATAGGAAGAATTGGGCTTTCGTTTTAGATCTTTGCGGTAAACTGTTTTGTTTTGTTGTTTTGGTTTTTTTTTTTCCTTGATGTCTGCTTTTATTTTTAACTGGTCAATCTGTTTGTCCCCACATGCTGTGGTATTATTGAGCCAAGACATATCACTTGCTTCTCAATGAAGTAGTGAAGAAATGTCAAAGGTAGTGTCAGCTAGAAGTAGAGATGATATTTTGTTCCAACTGAGGGGCAAATGAATTTTAAAGGTTCACGGTAATTGCTTAAGAGACAGTATTTGATCTTGCAAAGAAAGATCTATTTTCTGCTTAATCACTTGCAGTTCTGTCAGTTGGATAAAAATGGAGGGGAATCAATTTCTATTCTGAATATAATACTGAAATGTTTGTTTTACTACCAGTAAGGAAATAATTTTAAAAGTATCCTATTATGCATTAATACTTTTGGTGGCTTTTCTGGAATATATTCTAATGTCCAACACAAAGTCCAAAATAATGGATGGTGAATAAAACTATCCTTTCCACTTCTTTTACCATTTCTGATTATATCTAGAGACCCATGTATACACATCTTTTAAAAGCATACAATTTATCAGTAATGCAATATGTTAGTAAAATGAATTAAATATGCTTTTTTATTTCATCTTGCATTTTCTATGTTTTGAAGTTCTGTCCATTCTGATAATTCTAATAGCTGTTGTTGCTTCCCTTTTTTTATGGCCACTTCTTAGTTCTGCTTGTGAAGGTTTGGGTTTTTGTTTGGTTCGCTCATCCTGAGTCAGAGGGTGGGGAAATAATTTCTGTGGGATTTTTCTTTTTTAAAAAATTTTATTTTTTAAAAGTACTGATTTGTTTACCAATAAGAAATCACAAAGATTATTTCAAGGATGAAGAGCTGCTAATATGATAGTGATGGTGTTTACATGAATGTGCTTCTTTACATCTCTAAAATATTTGGAAACTGAATAATCCATTAGATGTTTTCAGAGTGCTTTTTTCCTCTGTTGTCCGGAGTAAGCCATGTATTGTGCTTGTACAGTTCAAAAGCCTGTTGATACAGATAGACCCAGAGTGCAGAAACGCGAATCCTTAATTGGAATGCAGGTATATTTAAATAAGAAACTTCCTCAATTACAGTAAATTAAATAATTTTTAGACCACTTTTTTATTTTACTTTCATATATAAAGTAATTGGTGTACTCTAATTCACATAGACGAGAGTTTTGTAAAGCACTAACTGAAAAAGAGTCTGTCATGCTATTCAACCAGATGAGCTTTGAGATAAGTGCATGATGCTTGTGGATTTGCTTAGTTTAGCCCTTTTTTTGCATAAAGAAGCATTGTTAGCATGTAATCAAAATGATGATGACTGTCTGGGAAACATGCTTTCAAGGGTTACTTCCACAAATGAGTCGTAAGTAAAAGCTCTTCAACTAGCACAGAACACATTAGGCTGGAAGAACAAACAGAAAGCTTGTTGGTAGATCAAAGAAAATGCAAGCATAAAAGATACTCTTAGAAGATCAGTTGGTCTAAATAGCAGAATTGTAGTAATATCTTTTCTGTCTTATTCTCCTCTGGTTTATCCCTTTCATGTATACCTTGATTATTTTAGCTGCTGGCAGAGTTTCTTTCAAAAAGCTGCTCATTTGCTGCAGCTTTAATGGGATAGAGAGTAAAGTGTTAGCAGTCTTAGGAGAACTGAGTTTGTGTTCTAATGGGAATAAAATTTTTAGCCAATTCTCTTGTACTTTGTTCAGCTAGCTCTGGAAAAGTAAATCAAACATTGAGGAGTGCATCTGGCACATATAAAACAGACTTGGTGTACCCATCTGTCTATCTAGAGATAGACAGATATGGCATATGATAGCTGTTGAAAGTGAGATATCTTATTGTTGACTAAGATCGTATTTTTACAGATCATTCACAACATGAATTCTTGTATGATTGCTAAGTTAAAACATTTCAGGTGTGGGTGCTTCTAGGTTAAATAGTGACCATCTATGGCTTAAGACTGAAAAAGATTTGTCAACCATTCTGACTTTTTTCTTCTTTGCTTTGACTGAACTTCTTTCAAATAGACAAGGAGTGAAAGAGATGAGTTGTCCTTGCAGTTCTTCCGTAAGCCTTTTTCTCTTTTCATTTGTCTGAAAGTAGATCCACTCTATGAGCAAAATAATCCACCATGTGAACACTTCTGTATCTTTTGATATTCTGCTGATACCAGTGTTTAACTGGTGATGCAACTGCTTTGTGTGTGTGACTTGGGCTGGGTTCCAGCCCCTTAGTTAGGGACAAATGCCCTGTGCAAGAGGGCAATTTACTCAGTAAGTAAACAAATAAGCTTTGGTTATTACAGCTGCCCTTGTGGTCACATAAGAGGTGAAGGCTCAAGCTTGAAGTTTAAATATGCCTCTGAGGGTCTCTGTGTCTAGGTCTTGGCTAAACCTGAGCAGTCAGTCACTCTGCTAACAAGGGAACCTTTTCCTAATTAAGGAAAATGTGATGCTCTGTCACAGGGAAATCTGTGGCAAATAGACTGAAGTGAAATATAATAATTTGGCTCTTTATCTTCAAATAAGATGGAATGAAGCTACTAAGGAGCTTATATATAGCAAGAAATGAAATCTTGATCGGTGACTTGAGTTATAGTAGAGATATAGCTGGATGAAAAAGTCCTGGTCACTAAATAAGGTATGTAAACAATAATGAAGTCGTATTTTGAATGTTCTTACTCATAGTTTTATACATAAATGCAGTTTGCTATTACGGATCAACTCATTCTGGTTTTGCATAAAATATCTTCCCCTTGTCACAGAAAGGAAGACTGGAACATATAAATCATTGGAAATTTTCCAAAGACATTGTTTTGGGAAGGGCTACATGTTGTACCAACGAAGTCACTGCTAGCTGCAAAATTGAATGGGACACAAATGTATTGCATTCATAATATTAGCTATAAAATTTGAAATTAATATCAGTTTCTGTTACCATGTGCTGATTAGCATAAAAGAAACTTTGCCCTGAGAGCTGTGAGGTAATTAACACAAAATTCAAACTCAGAAAACATTTCCAAATCAGAAAAGGCTCTAAATGAAAATGACTGTTGGGAAAGCACTGAGGCAAGAATTATATATATTTTCTGATATCTACTTCCCAGACATCTAGTTTAGGCCAAATTGCAGGCAGGGGAAGAGGATCATTTGTTGGGCGAGGCAGACCTTTGATTCACTGCACATGATTATTACCACAGGAAAAAAAAAACAAAAAACCCCACATTATTTCAGATTGATGTAGTAAAAATGCATATAAAATGCTGCTTCCCGTCTGGAAGCCCTTTGTTACAGAGCAACAATTTTGGGAATCATGCTGCAGTGTGATAGTTGTCGTTTCTAATGCTCAGCCATTAGCCACAATGTTGGGTTAGATTATGAGATTTTGATCTCTTCCAGTCATTTGATGGTGATGATCTAAAGCATCCCAATAGTTGTATGCAAAACAGCCTACACGTTTTCAACCTCTTTTCAGAGTGGGGAATATTTTTGAGGCCTTAATCTGGTAGCGTGCACTTTACCTTTTAGCATGTGTCAAAGGGATGGAGAAATGTATGAAGTCAGGGGATCAGAAAAGATAGTTGGCTTGTTGTTGTGTAGTACAGAGCGGGAGATGCAAAGTACAAAACAGTGTCTTTGCCTGCACTTGGTCTGCACCAAGGTCCTTGACTTCACTAGGAAGCACAAGTAGTCACTAGCTACTGATTTATTGATTGAAAGATTGATTGCTTGAAAGATTTGAAAAACTAGCCTAATAGCTAGACTTTTAAAAACTATTTGCAACCTTCTCCAGTGTTATTAATAGGAAGTACTGCTCATGAAGCCTTCAGGTGTGGGGGACATTCTTGTTCATAGTATGTGGTTTTAAAGGTAACCTCAGCAAATATCCAGTATGCAGTTCCAATGATTAGCATTAAATACAAAATAAATCAATATAATGCTGCATCAGCATTTCAAAGTGTCCTCATGATTACCAGTGCCACAGAGGGGAGAATAAAGTTTGGAGGAGGTAATTAGAATGACCTTGCATTACCGAGCTGGTGAGCGGTACTGGATTTTGTCCACAAGTAATGGAGTTTTTCATAAGATGCTGCTTATCAACAGCTTGTGCATGCAGATATCAATGAAAGTTAATGCGAATACCTACATGTGAATGTAAATTGCAAACCAAGTATGCCCTGTATTTTCCAAAAGCATTACAGTTTTAGCTGAGCTAATTTAAAAAGTATTTTTTCTTATTCTTAATAACTTAAAGTTTTTAGCAAACTAAAAATTATTTCTAGAATATTCCTTAATTACTGGTATGTTTTTATATTGCCAGTGGTTTGCATCAGGCAGTCTGCCTTCTCTAACAGTTAATGCAGTGTTTGGGGCTACACTGCAGCAGTATTTATTTAGTTTAATAATGGTTTATAATTTACCTGAAAACTTCTTCAAAGACTACACCAGATATTAGGTTATCTTTAAAATACATTATTTATTAATACACATAACCTCCAAATGCTTGTTTGTTTCTTTGCATTTTGGTTTTAGAGCTAAGAATTGTGTCCTAAGACAAATATTAGGAAAGTGGACTGCAGAATGCTGACAGTCTTCTGAAATAGATGTAGAGGAACAGCAGTTTTCACTGAACATCAAGTTGTGTTTTCTTTTTCCAGTATTTCTGCTGCTGACCCTTACTGTAATTATGGTAAACAAGGCTGAACTCACTGTAAGATAGTATACTTAGAATAAGCTGAGTTGTCTTTTAGCAGCCTTGGAACACGAATCTTTAACTTTTGCAACTACATAATTACTGCATCAACTGTGGAAGTGAGAGATCAGCAATGCTGTTATATGCTTTTATGGTACAGTTATTTATATCCATGAGCTTTCAGTATTTTTCATGTTGACTAATAAGTTCTTTCTGAGGTGATGGAGATCCATGTACACCAAATAACTTCAAAATACTATACCAGTGGAAAAGCTAACAAACTCCCAGTGCAAAACAACAGGAGTTACCAAGAACATAAAGCTACTTCAGCTTCAGGGAGGGAAAAGCTAATTGTCAAGTAGAGGGGAAGAGGTGTCAGGAGACAAAGATGTTGCTAAGGGTAGGATTTTCACCCCAAGTATATGGAATTCTTTGGAGGATTAATGTGAAAAGCTGCTAATTGAGGCACTTTTAACAGTTTCCCTGCTTCTCAAAACATTAAACTGAGAAGATTCCATTATAAAGGATTTCTTTGCTGTCTGAGGATGACAATGAGTTGTAATGTCCAAGTTTAACCAAGCTCCACTGGTACAATTAAAAACCAAAAATATGCTCTATGTTCTTTGCATAACAAGCTAACCAAATATGAGGTCCCTGTCAAAGACTGATTTTATCCTGTGCTTGTGCTGTTTACAGGGAAGGAAAAAGATTACCAAACAGCTAGATTTTCTTTTGCAAATGTTGAGAAAATGCCTCATTTTGACGGTCTTCTGATTTTATGCTGAATGAAATGTTAACTTGAAATTTATCATCCAGTTTAAAAGATTTAAAGGCTTACTGGAAAAAAAAATCCCAAACAAACATACCCCACATACTGAAGAATTAAATGAGTCACTTTCAGATAAAGTGAAAAGTAATATGTGGGTATTTGGTATTTGAACTCTCTTACAAGTTCAATTACCCATCCACTGGAGTTATCTTTGTTTCATCTATCTTGCTGGTCAATGGGTGTGCTGAACAGGAAAATTCATCATTGGTACATCTCTGATCTAAAACCTATTTATGAGGAGTGCAATGTTTACTATACAGAAAATGAAGGCCTTCTTTCAAAGTTGTCAAGAAAATATTGTGAATGTGTTTTTGATGCTTTAAGTGGGCATGTCTAGGCTTTCAAGTGATGCATAGAGCAATCTGTTTCTTGGTCCTTATGGTAAACAAGGTGGCATTATGGTTTGGTGGGGCAGTGGCTTTATAGAGATCAAGATCATCCCAAGATGATAGTAGCATCTGAAGGGGAGACACTCCTCTTAGCAGCTATCTGTTAGCTTCACTGTGAATTGTCATCATTTTCATATTCATTCTTTTAGCTGCTGTTGTCCGGTACAAGTTATAGCATCAGCTTACATGATCAGGGACGCTCAACCAGCAAAACTGTTCTTAAATGGCTTCAACTGTGACTTGAACCCCTGTTGAAATGTTCCTGGGTATATCTCATTGCTTCCAGGTTTGTTGTATTGTGCACTACAAAAACACTAGGTTCAGACTTCCGTAATGTCTAGTGGATTAATTCAGAGATTTGTGATTAAAGATGTCAGTATTTAAATACATTTGATTTAATTAGTTAGGTTTTTGTAGAAGGCACGAACAAAGGATAATTCCCCAAAACAGCAAATTTATTTTTTCTTCCGTGTGTATAGACTTCTAGTTTACTTAAAACTGAGGAACTATGAAAGTTATTTGTTTCTATTACCTTTATGTAGCTTTTCCTTAAAGCAAAATAGTGACTGGAACTTGAATTGAGTTTCTTTAAAATCATTTCAAATATCCAGTCTGCCTGGGGTTCTAGTACCTGAAGGAAATTGTAATAGGATATATGGGTATTATTCAGTGGGAGGCAAGTTGCAAGATCAGATACCTGTAACAAAAGAGAGAAGTGTTTTAACCTATTATACTGTAAGGCAAGTATTATAAAGATTATTAATAGAAATACAACATAAATTTCTTCTAGGTGTTTTGTAATTCAATTATTTTTTAAAAAGTATATTTTCTGATAGATTACTAATATGTTTGAATTAGTCTTTCCCTTTAAAATCAGATAAACACTTTTCTCAGTATTTAAGCTTTAAAAATCATCTGTATTCTGTGCTTGTGCATTCCCATGTTCATGTTTATTACACAAGATTAAATAAGTGCATCCTTTTGTAATATTGTTTGACACATTCAAGGATTTTCAACAATCATTTCAGTCGACTCTACTTTGAAGCATGTCTTGCAATGTAGCATTTTCAAACAGGCATGAGAAGAAATGTTTTCCAGAACAATTCAAAACTACGTTTAGATGAGAAAACTAAGTGGTATAATATAGTGCAGTGTTGTTTCTCATGGGAGTAGAGGTTTTTTTCTATATCAGCTGAAGTGTTTTGGGAATCTAAGGTTAACTATATACACCAGTAGAAATGATTCAAGGAGCAATGAGGCGCATGTTCGTAAATAATTGCTGTCACAGTTTTAAATTATTTCACAAAAATTCCCCAAGGAGTTGTATTGCTCTTTGTAGTTCTAATGTTGAAGTGATCCTTTCTATGGAAAGATTTATAAGTATAGATAAATTAGACTTCTCCTTTCTATTTCTGGCTTGTTTCAGATACAATATTTCAACTCTTTTTCATTGTCTCAAAAGATTCCAAGCTTGCATGACAAAAAAAGAGGTATTAAGATTTACTACTTTGTATAGTATCTTAGTTTTCTCTTTCTTGCATTCATTCTCTCTTCTTTTTTATGTGCAGTAAACTCTGAAAAAATGTGACCTATAGGTGGATGAGGAGGGGAAGTGCTAATTCTAGGATTCTGCAAGTTCTTTCTGAAGGCTGTAAGAGATACAGAAGGAACTGACAAAAAAACCTCCCTATGAAGCGAAAAAGCAATTTCACAGAAGAATCTATGTAAGGAAGCTATGTAAAGAATCACAGCTTTTCTAGCAAAGACTGGCTTTCTCTTCCAACAAATCAGTTATCTTCTCTGGCCACAGCTGTCTCATGGTTAGAGATGGATATGGCAGGTTATTTTGAAAAGAAGGAAAAAATAATGATAAAGTTTTATTTGGTCTCTCTCACTGTATAGCAGCTCTACCACTTATCTTCCATCCATCATGGTTCAGATGCCACTGAAGTCTTCAGTTCCTCCAGTTCATTTTTTTTACTCCTGAGGGGACTTCAGATTATACTACTACAGACTACTACTTGGGGTAGATTACTCTGAGACTTATGGTGGATATCTTAACCCAACCCAGAGGTTTCCTCTTCCACTTATATCTCTCAGCTATACAGCAGCCCTGTTGCTTGAGAACCTCTGGGATTTACAGAAGGCTAGTCTTCCGTGTTACAGAAATTGCACAGAAAAAGCACGGGATATGAAAATATTCAGTATTTCATATCCAGTGATTAAGATTTTCAGAGGTTCTCTCCTCTGATACCAAAGCAGGCTCAACATACTAGAAATCAATTATTACACAAACTAGAATAGTTTTTGGAAATAGATACAAAGCTTGTAGGACCGTATTATATCTTAGAATTTGTGATACTTTGCAAGCTAAGGTAAACTTGGAAATTCCCTTCATCGAAAGGCACTCCTTGCATGATTTGCTGAATAGATGGTATAGATTTTCAGATCACTTTCTTAAATTTAAATGGACTTAAAAACTAATTCCACTAAATTTGACTAAAATATGTTTTGTGTTCAGCTTTTTAAAGTAAGAACAGGTAACTAGGACCATGGAGGTGTTACTAAATTCCAAGTATTCAAAGTGAGAACAATCGGCATCTAAATTATTGAGCTGTCACATTAAATGAAGCTGAATATTTTTAAGTGATTCACATGCAGATTGTTAAAAAAGACAGCATTATCAAACATTAGAAGCTCAAGTTAGGACTCACTATTTTTCAAAATTAGGGGAACAATAAGACCTAATTTTTGGAACTTAGCTGTGCAGAAAGTGTTTGAGGCTGATTCTCTCCTTCTGACAATAGGATAAATTCTATAGAAACATCTGTTAAAGAGCATTTTCATGCTTCTCATATATTCAGTAGTTCATAATTTCATTAGTCATTAATCTACATGGATATAGTTCTTAATATTACTACAATATGTAAAAACATAAATTTTAGCAAAATAAAATTTGTAAGTACCTCATTGATTGTTCTTTTTGATGAGGAACTAAGTAGTTAATAATGCTGACAAGTCTTTATGTAGGCAAGATAGGCTCACTACATACAGCTGAATGCAGCTCTTTCCATCTTAGAGCTATTGTGCAAGACTTTCAGCAGAGCAGCTTTTATATTTAAAGGTTTTGTCAATGTGAAGACTGATTCTAAAAATAAAGAATTTGAGTGAAGCAACACAAGCATGGAAAATATTTTAATATGGGAGGGTTGCTGGTGATGTATACTTATTCATACAAGTTGCTTCAGACTTCTGCTAGTGAGAGAATAGGGGTCACTTTATTGCTGTAACAGTATAAAACTTTTCTGTATCATGTATCATCAACAGCAGGAGGGGGACAGGGAGAAGTCTTAAATTGAAAAAAAAATTAGTTGAAGTTGTCTGAAGTTATAGTAAACAGAAGTCTGCCTCAACATCTGTAGTAATGAGTATTTCTACTTAATGTGGAGTTGATCTAGACATACAACTTTATTTCTTAAAACTGCCATTCTTGTAATAGCTGGGCTTGGTGTTTGCAGTATTTCAAATGCAGTTGTGTGAAGGCTTTTTCATTGTTTCTCCCCAATTCTTCACTTTTCCTAGTCAAATATAATAAATATTGATTCACCTTAAGTATAGAATAGTAATCTAGTTTTAAAGACTTTGCTCTATTTGTGCCTTGACACTGTGGATGCAGACACATGATCAAACTGTAATCGCCTAATGAGCTGCAGGATTTAGCCTGCTGTAGTAGATGTTGTGGATGTGCCTAAGAGGTTTCTGTTGGACAGATTTGGTCAGAAACATCTGACAAGTTTGAACTGGCACAGTTCTTGTTACGCTGTGAAACTTAATGGTGTTTGATTAGGTTCTTGTGCTTTGCTGTCAGTCTTGCTTTGGGCAAATCACTTCCACTGTGTGTTTGTTTGCCTCTGTAAAACACCGCTACCGTCTACTTCCTTTGAACTCTAGTAAGTTTGAGGCAATGCAAGATTTTCTCACTGAAGCTTGAACCTCTGTCTGGAGTTCTTTGTTATGAAACTGCCTTTTCCCTACTTTGTTATATGCACCCTGCTCTTTTAGGGAGATTGGGGATGTTCCCAAGAGTGTTGCTTGTCAAAAGTGCTGCATGGCAACACCTGAATTCAACCTGCAGTTCTCAAAATGCAAGGAAAGGTTGTTGTTTTTTTTTAATACACTGGCCATAGCAAGCAGAGACTTTGCCTCAGAGGGAATTAGTTACTCTGGGACCTTGCATGGTTTTAGTATCACAGGGGATACTAGTAATTACTCACAAAGTAAATGTTATTTTGGGGGCTGTTTCAGCCATCAGAACAGAGTATTAGTATCAAATAATGGGAGCAACTTAAATGGGAGCCTGTAAGTGTGTTTGAGGAAAAAATGATTGGATTCCAAATTGGGAACATGTCCAAAAAAATTTTCATGTGAAAAATTTATTGTATTAGGAAACTGCTCTTACTTTATGATTGCCATGTGCCAGGGTTCCCCCACCATGTGTGTGCACAAAATTATATGCAAAAATATGCCTATTCTAAATTTAATATTTAAGTACTCTATTTGGGGTAATGTAATCCTGTTGTGCTGCAAAACTTAACTCCCAAAAAAATAGAAACATAATTTTACACCTAGAAAAGACCAAATTTAGTTTATCATTGTGATATTACTCATTATTCCCTTAATCCATGGTTCTCAGATGAGTTATGGTTCATTTTAAGAGTAGGAGCATAGACTGAACTAGGGCCTTGGGATGGCTGGGACTTGGTTTAGTCTCTATTTTGGTACTGGTTTAAAGTCCATGTATACTACCTGAATTATAGCCAAATTACTCACAAGATCTCTGGGCTTACCCTTTGAGAGCATTTGTACTTTTGAAATTAAGTGCTGTAAAGCATAGGCATTTCTTTCCAATGCATGCACGATAAGCTTATCCACAGCTCTAGATGTGAATCTGTGGAATTTTATAAAAGAATTCTCAGGGCTAGCTGTAAGGTCTGTGACATTCAAAAAGGGGTATTTTCTTTTTTGATAAAGCACACCAGTATTTAGCGTAAGGAAGAGCAAGCATTTCATGAGGTGTAATAAATGTTCATTTGTTTACCACTTTCTTAGCCTCAATTTCCACACAGCTAAATTATCAGGGTAAATTAGGTATATTGCTATATGTCAGGAAAACCAAGCAGTAAAACAATTGTATATACTCTTTTCCTGTGAAATTACCTGTAACTTGCTTTCTGTTAGCACAAATTAAGAGCTCCAAGAAGTAAGTTATTGCTTGTATTTAAGCTGTGGCTTTCTGTGCAGTTTGGTCTCAGTGGATGGTAGGCAGAAAAAAATGGCTCACCTGAGCAAGCCAGAGCTCAGCCCTGTGCTCCAGCTGGGTGGGATAAGCTGTTCCAAGGCCACAGTTCAACAGCAGACTGAATCTGGCTTTAGGGCTCCTGCTTCTAATTGAGAATGTTGCAGCTACATGATGGTAAGCAATGATCCGGTACAAACATATTCTGCTAACTCAACAGTTTTCTGGGAATTTTGACAAGTCAACATTATTGTCAGGCTTTATGCCAGATTGATTATTATCTGTTCTACTATAGCTGTCATGTAACCTCTGTGGAGCATAAAGCTATCACAGAGGCTATATTGTCTGCACCATCTAATTTGAGGGGAAAATGCAGTTGTGTTCTCATGTCTAATACAAATCAAATCTGTTTTGTAGTGCACAGCTCCAGTATTAATGGTTATGGAACTAAAGCTTTAGAATACACTCTTTTGACTGTTGTCTCTTGGCTAGATGTAGGATGAATGTATATCTTTGCAAAAGACCTTCAGCACTTCAGGCGCTTGCCTGCATACACACATGGTATGAAAGTGTGGGGATAATGTAACATTCTGGAAATCTGAGTGGGACAGAGTGAGTGGTGTCTTGGGTTCATTGTAATTCACTGCCTTTTATCCTGTGCTCTTTCTGTATCCATCACACTAGCCCACTTTACGTACATGTCATATGTGTGTAGTCACAAAAAAGATGGGCAAACATAAGAATGAAAATATGCTCATTTATTTCAGTAGAGTTTAGAAGTTAATATTCTGGAACTGTTGGGTTCCTGCTGTTACTAGTGAACTATTGGGAAAAGGCGACTTTTATGTTGCAACAGATTATTTTTTATATCAATGTAGCATAACAATACTTGGCTAATACTGTGAAAATCAGTAAATAGAAAATGCTTACCTTTGGTTGTGATTTATTATGCTTGATCTAAAGGACAGTGTGCTTTCCCTTCTGTTTACACTCAATTTATTTCTGCTTGTGTTGCAGACAACATTACAGCTGTAATGCAGTGTCGTGTTTTCTGTCTGAAGTGATACATACCTGTATAACATATCTGGCTGAGAAATTTTTAAAATACCAAATTGAGTCAAACATTAACTGCCTAGTTTTTCTCAGGTAATACACACATGGACAGTAGAATGTAAGTTACTGAATGGTAAAGACTTTTGCTTCAGAATTTGTGTACAAAGAAGGCAATAGTGATGACTGACTAAATGCTGTAAAGAGGATTTGTCAATGTGTGGTAAGGCCATGAGTATAGCATTCTTTAGAAATGTTCTATGGAAAGTGCTGTTGAAACCTAGATTTATAATTTCTCTGGATTACCATGTCATTGTAGGCGGTGATCTCCAGATCTTGGAGATGATGAAGAGCTTAATTTTTTCCATCTCTCCCTAGCAATTCTGAGACATCAGATATGCTTTCAGCATTAATATCATATCCCCATGCCCCCTCTCCCCCTTTTTTTTTTATTTTTTTATTCTTCCAAGAAAGGCCCCAGAATGAAATCTGGTCTCTGATGTAATTTTTCCACTTTTCCCCGTCCTCTGTGCATAACCATGGTTTATTTGCAGTTTAATCTTTTTCTTTCCATGGTTCACTTTTTTCTAATTTGGGAGACAGGGATGTAAGAAGAATGGCAGTGAATGGGGAATTGAACAGTTATGAGACCTCCTGAATGGCAAGTGGAAATTATAGAGATGGATTTCTGCAGGCTTCTAGCAGTCATTTTCATTATCTTGGTGCTCTTGCCTTGATTTGTCCTAGACTGAAACAGGAACACACATAAACACTATAAAATGATAAGCAGGCATAAAACTCACTCGTATACACCCATGCATGTGCATGTATACACACACACACGTGTATATAAAATTTATTTTCTTCCCTTGCTTGGGACTCTATTGCTATCATCTTTTATGTGCTTTAGCACTGGTAGTCATGCAAATCATAAAATCCCTGACTTTTTTTCTTACACTGCCTGATTTTATTTAGTTCTTTCTCACAGTAATTAAACACCAGCTGCATTCTGCTTGACTAATTTTAACCAAAATTCATATATTATGCATAATATTTTATTGGCAGAAAAAGGGAACAGTTCATATTTTTACGTGACAGATCTAGCTATTTTCAGTCAGTTAAAGTTGGAAAGAGATCTGTATCCCTTCTATGTATTTGGAATAGAAACTGTTCTATTTCGACTGAAAGGCGCGAGACTGGTAAGTGTATTTCTCATTTCCCACGTGTATTTTGTGAAGTGCAAATTATACCAAATTACAGAATATTCTGAGTTGGGAAGGACCCATTGAGTCCAACTCAAGTGAATGGCCTGTACAAGGTTTGAATCTGGGTATGATTAGCACCATGCTCTGACCAATTCAGCTACTGTCAGGATCAAAGCAAGAGTCACCTTTAAAATTGATGGTGTTAATGTTTCATGATGAAGTATGGGAACTTCCCAAAAACTGTGGTGTAAACTTGAGGATAACTTAAGTATTCTTTTTCTTCTCAGTTTTTATTTCATGTTATGAGCAGTTGATTTTTTTTTTATTGGCAAACTGTGAATTAAACAGGAATTTGTTTTCAGAAACCAATTGTGAGGATACACTTTCAGTGATGGGTGTGGTTTTTAGATATTAACAAAAATACTGTCTACCAAAGTTATGTGCATAGAACTCCAGGATGACTCTTTTCATGGCAATGCCTCCATTCCAAAGCCAGAGTAGAGAAAACATAGTTTGACAGCTATTAGGAAATATGTTTATGCTGAATTGGGACATAACTATACCCTTCAATAAGTAATCTTAAGCACTTTGCAAAATGGATAATATTCTTAGTTAGAAACAAGAGGAAAATACACTATTAAAAGAGGAAAAAGGCTCCCACTGAACCAAAGGTAATAAATTCAAAACAGTTTGTATTTAAGAAAGGAATTCATGGAAAAATAATGGACATAATTGTTTGAAAATGACAGTAAAAATGATTTTTTTGCATTTCCTTGCTGTTACATCATTACGGCAAGCAAACATGAATTCCTCATGTTTGCATTAATGAAAGAAAAGATTGGGAGAAATAAAATATATGACAAAGCGGCATGTATCAATGAATCTTGCTTCCTGGTTCTAACAGTATTTACTCTGAACTTTGAGGGTCAGTGGTATTCAACATAAAAAAGCTATTTGCTTCATCTTTTGCAGCATTAATCAGTCAGAAAAATAGGAAGACTTTGATATATTGCAAGCATATCTGCATCCATCTACCAGCAACCTTTATAGTCTTGTCCCATTGTACCCATTTCAAACAAGTTCTAATATAACCAAGATAAAAATTTATTTTGCATATACATGTATAATTTATTTGTACAGTAGACAGATGCCAGCATTCTTAGCTGAGTTTTAAACAGTAACTATATTTAGATGTGGTGTTTGAAAGTATTGCAAATTCACATTAATAGGTTTTCTTATCAAATATGTGCCTTCTGTAATTTTAGAGTTTGAGCATCCCTAATCTTTTGACATTTTTGTGTGGAATTTTAAGGACACGGTATTACTTGCATTGTGGTTTAGCCTAATACAGTCTATATTGGTAGGAACATTATTACTGAAAACAATATTCCAGCTGAATTCTGTATAAGTAGCAGAGTGAACAGATATATAGTATTTTAATCAAATATTTTTCTTGTATGTTGTGCTGTGATTTTTTTTTTCTGATGTCGAATGAACAGGAGTGGTGAGTATTTGAAATAGTGCATGTTCAAACTACTGTTTTACTCTTTACTCTTACCTTTGGTTCTTTACTAATAATGCTATCTTGACAGATTGTGCTTTTAAATTTAAAAAAAAACAACAGGCCTTTTGTTTGGATACTAGATGTGCTCTGACATTTCTGTACTATTAGGGTGTTCTGCCTTCCACTCTCTGTGTGTTATGCCATTTAGTTTCTCTTTTGGAACCTGAAAATACTACTCTGCAATGTTTTTCTCTGTTCAGACTCAGATCCTGTAATCAGACTTGATGCATAAAGCCTTGGGTCTCTTGAAAGAAGCATTGGGGGTGGCACTGTTCTATTTATCTGTATTGGTCTGTGTGTTATCAAGGTCCTTACTTGCAAAGTGGCTTGTAATTCTTAATGTTGGAAGAAATTTTATGTTATAGGTTGGTTTTTTCTTAAGAAAAACCTCAGTTGTGACAATGCAGAGTGATGCTAGACTAGAAGTCTAGCCTCAGATCATTTCTAGGTGTGAGAATTATATTAAAATATTATGAGAACATATTAAAAATGCAAAGTTTTAAGACTATCAATCGCTCAAAACAGAGTAGAAAAATAGGTAAATACTTGAATGTCCCAATTACAATTATGAAATGTGTAGTGTATGAAGTTATCTGATACTGTGATTCTTATCCCATGGGTTTTCCCAGATTTTCTTTCAAATATACATTTTAAGGATGTTTTTAAATAGATGTGTATGTTCTGGTTTTTTGTTTGTTTTGGTTTGTTTTTTTGGGGGGGGGATGTTTGTGTTTTGGACCTTTTTTGTTTTTAATGCAGCTATAATTTTTGCCTTAACTGAAGGGCTTTTTAATAAATGCTGACTCTTATATAGAAGTACTCCAAGCTGACAAAAAGTGCTATTGTCTCCAAATTATTTTTTTACCCTTGGGAACATGTCTTCAGATTTGTTTTTCTATTATCGTATATATTAAACTTGATGTTAGTGTGAGTCAGATTAATGCAAAGTGTGTTAGGAGATAGAGATTAATATACTATATCCATGCATTTCAAGATGTTTTTAACAAATACGCAGATAAGGCAGCTTTTACTTCGGTTGCATTTGTTTCTCCTGAAACAGTTGCATTTTAGTGCCATTTCTAACAAAGCTACATCTGCTTTATATTCAGAGTGTTCAGAAATACCAGCAAAATTGCTTTTTGTAATCCTCTAAAATACTGATGCTTGTGCTAAACCCCCGTCTGTTTGTTTACTGGAGATTCATCAGGCCAGGTACAGATGCTGGTTCTACAAGATCTTCCCTAGAGTAGAGTTTTAATTAAAACAACTCTTTTTACCCCAGCTGTCAGTGCAACCCATATGAAAAGCAGGAAGCTTGTTTTTAGGGAAGAGTTGAATGTTTAGCTTGTTTCAAAGTCTATACCCACAAAATGAAGCATTGAATTTTCTACTTCTCTGAATTATTTTCTGCTTTAACAGTTAGTGCAAACTTTGTTTGCAGAAGTCACTCTAGAACTTTCTAAAGCTTGCTTTCTTCATAAATCTTTCACAATGCACATTGATTCCATTCAACTGGAAAGTATTTCACAGGAAATTTTTAAAGATTGTTTTAATCCAACCCGTACTTTACAGATAGATGAAGTTGTATGGCACCTCCTACATGAATTTTTATTTTACTCCTTGCTGTATGGAATAATATCTCAGATTCTAATTCTTGTTGAGTCAAACCTGCCTTCAAGTTGAAAGGCAGTTGTATATTGACTTAAAAATACACCATAAAAAGTAGAAGATGGCTTGAGGGAAAAAAAAGCAAAATATAACAAAAACCTCCTGTTTTCTGTGTAATGCAAATGTGAACTCTTATTTACCTGCCCTCAGTATTACTTCATGGAGAGACATGAGTTGAAATGTGTTTTGCAATCTGGACCAAACAGGTCTGGTTCAATCCCAGATGGCAACTGAGCACCACCCATCTGCTTGCACATTCCCGCACCCCACCAGGATGGGAGGGGAATTCGAGTAGAATTGGAAGAGTAAAAGTGAGAAGTTGTGGGTTGAGATAAAGATGGTTTAATAGGGAAAGCAAAATCTGCACACACAAGCAAAGCAGAGCAAAAATTTCATTCCATGCTTCCAATGGGCAGGCAGGTGTTCAGCCGTCACCAGGAAAGCAGGGCTTCACCATGGATGATGACGACTTGGGAAGGCAAATGCCATCGTTCCAAATGCCCCCTTTTCCTCCTTCTTCTGGACCTTTATATGCTGAGCATGAGGTCAGAGGGTATAAAATATCCCTTTGGTCAAGGGAAGTCAGTTGTCCTGGTTCTGTCCTCTCCCAGCTTTTTGTGTACCCTCAGTCTTCTCAGAGGTGGGATGATTTAAAAATCAGAAAAGATCTTGACACTGTGTAAGCACCACTCAGTAATAGCAAAAAACATTTCTTTTTTTTATTAACACTGTTTTTAGGAAGAGTCCGAAACAGAGATCCTAGCTATTAGTATAAAAATTAACTCCATCCCAGCTACTATCAGCATATAAACTTAGGTAGCCCAAATTCCTAAAATCCTTCCTTTCCCAAATCCTATCTGATCTTCTGCTCCTCTTACTAATGCTAGCCTTCTGTTCTCTCAGTCCCAGCAGTTAAGCGCAACAGGTGAACTTGTCCTCAAAAGTGTTTACCACAAAAATGGATTACTGCAATGCTACCAAAGGTGTTCTGTGTCATCTTTCAACTGCTTTTACAGTGTTGTCTTCAATGTCTTCAATTCTGAAAGACATGTATGAGAAAATTTCTAGTTACCACACCATTAATTATGTCCCCTTCAAAAGTTATGGACTTTAAATTTCTGCTTCACCATCAGTTGTTATGCTTTGGCTGTAGACTGTGCTGCCTAATGCATTTTTTTCTCTTGCTCCTTCTTTCTTTTTCTTTTTTTTTCTTTTAGGTGAGGAAGGGTGGTGAGGTTAGTGGTTAGCTTGAAAAATCCTCCTCCCAAATGTTTCATTCTATTCTACTCAAACTCATACCTGTCCTGCTGTATTAGCAATGGACCCGCAGTTCCTTTGTAGCTCCTGTTCCAGGAATCCTATGTGAACACTGTCTGCCTTTGGTCCTTTTACCAGTGATGAATGGGAGTTGCGTGTGTCATCTGTAAATGCTTTTCTACTCCTGTGCTTAGCCTCAGTTGCTTTATGGCACTGAGCTGGCAGGTACCTCAAAAACCATGCTTAAGCATATTTTCAGATTAATTATTTCTTTTGCTATTCCTGTCTATAAAAGCTGTGCTGAAATATCATGTCCTAATGGGTCCACAAGGCTTAATACAAAGGAAGAAAGACGGTAGAGCAGAACTGCTGCAGCTGTTGCACTGCCTTAGACTGCTGTAGAACCACACCTTGTGTTCAGCACCATGTTTTAACATTGAACAGTAATCTGGTTCGAAATACCAATCTTGGGGTTTCTTGTTGGTTAGTTTTTTTTTAATTTGGATTTGTTGTAAGCTGGATAATGAGAGAAACTCATGGATAGCTGTAGCAGATGAGAGAACAATAAGATGTGGCATTGAAAATTGGTTTGCAGTGTCTGAAAGCCAAAATACTGCAGAAAAACTGGTTCCCCCTTTCTTTTGAAAAGGAAGACAAAGAAGAGCGATGGACTTGGCAGTTCTCAGTGAAGTAAGGTTTTGTTTTCCATCTTACTTGGCAAACCTACTCAGTGTTTGATCCCTACGTGTGGTCAGGGACCGGCACCTTATTGACCCTCATGCAATTGGCCTCAGCCTGGTGTTCCATAGTCCTAGAAAAGAGCGTGATTGTTGTCATCTAGTTATGAAGGCCATCCTTTGTGCAGGGGGACACTGTTTTCAGCCCTTGCTTTCAGCATATGCTCTTCATTTGATGATTCACTTTTGGAATGTGTTTGCAATCGCTGTGCTTGTGCCAGTTATTTGAAAAATCCTGAAAACATGGCTGAGCAAGAATCCAAAGCTCTTTATTATGTACAGCACTTATATTCCTAAATAACTTTTCATGGCTAGAACTTGAGATCCTGCAGACCCCTGGCCACCCAAGAAGGTCAGGAATTGTGCTCTCTGGTATTTCCTAATTATAATGGGTTATTCAGGAGGTACTTACGTGCTCCTACAGTTCCTCCTGTAATTGACCTATTTTTTACTTCAAAATTAGAAAATTTCCCCCACAGCAAAACTGGATACATTTATCTAATGTGTAGGAATTACAGTGTTTTATTCAAATTTATCTCTTTTAGTTTGGTTTCTGAGTAGCTTTGCCAAGAGTCATTCCTTTGACGCTTAAGATAATTTGAAGAAAAAGTGATTTTTTAAATTTTTTTTCTTTAAATTTGAAGAGAATATATTTTTCAGCTCTTCTGCACTTGTTGAATAGAATCAGTCTTTGTACAATGCTTGTAAAACCATTTATGGACATGAAATTGCAAGAAAATCCCTGAGTATTTTTGGGTTAGGAAGCTTTTTTTTCAATAAGTAAATGCCATTTGTAATTTTTCTTTTTATTTTCAAGCATGATTTGTGCCCTAGAGACAGAGGGCAATGCAGTTTCACCCACACACCTCAGCAGGTTTAGCATGATTCCTAAAGTGAGAATGCAGCAGAGGTTATGAACCCTCTTAAGTACTGCCCAGTGTGTATTATTTCAGATTTTAAATAATAAAGGTAGTATAATTGCTTATTAAAAACATTTTATACTGATTAATTCTCATTATAAAGAAATTCTCTAAAATTATTTTTCATAGAACCAAAAATGCAGTAATTATTTACTGCAGACTATAAAGTAATCACTAGAGAAGGTTTTTGATTAGGTGTTATCTAAAAGGAAGCTGCTTAGCTATTCTTCACATAAGCTTTTTTTAGCACAGAATCTTCAAGATATTGAAAGCATTGTCTTTGCTGTGAGGACCAGACTCTCTGAACAGAGACACTGCAAACACTAAGGTATAAGAGTTGATGTGACCATTTTTCTTCACTTCTGGTTATGTTCTTTAGAGCAACTTGGGAAAAAATAAATTTGGGGCAGGATTTCCTGGAAGCAGAGCTAGGAATATGTGGCATTTTTAATGTGTTCTGGTTCTCTGGTGACTTCAGGGACAAATTTTGCCTTCGATATCCATTTTGTTATTATTAAATTATTTTATTATTGAAGACTTCTCTTTCTCTTTAGTTACAGGCAGAAACACATGCTGTAGTGTGTCCAGATCCTATCCACATCTCTAAAACTCCTTAGAAATGTTTTCACAGTGCCTTCAGGCTCCTACTCCTGTACCTTGCAAATTCCTGACGGCATGTTTAGCTATTTCCCTTACCACTCCTCAGCCTGGTAGGTGAGGGAAAATATATTCTGAAGCTGCTTTTAGGGATCCTGTAGGCCAACCAGCAGCCTAAGCACCAGAGCTAACTCTCAAACTGTTCCTCAGTAGAGGCTGCCTGTTCATCTAGTGATGGGGGAAACTCAATAACACAAATATTCAGTACTTATTGAAAAAAGGGGCAAAATATTCTAAACAGCGGTGGAGAAGTTCAAATAGAATGACTGTAGAAGCTTCACTTTCACAGGCTAAAAATCCCAACTCTAAAGCAGCATGTAGTAAAACCCGTATTTTTTCAGCTCAAATAGTCTTTGTAATACTAGGTATGCCATAAGTGTATATATAAAAATATATTTTAGTCTACCACTACTGCACTCACAGAGTTGCATCATGTATATGTTTTAGAGACAAGATTTCACTTCAGAAGAACAATGAAGACCTTTGAAAGGAATCCTTAGTACACTCTAATAAGTATTCCACTTTGGGGTTATTTCAGAGATCCACTGGAATCTATTAAATGAAATCCAGTTTGTTTTGTAAAGGTCTGTAGACCAGGCATTCTGGAGGGGAAAAGGCAAAATAACTTCTGGAGCTGTAAAACAGAGCTATATACATACTGTTAGGTGAGTAAATTAAGTACTCTTGAAAGCAGTGTGTTCCTAAGGATTGGTTCTTTCTAGACATATACATTGCTACTAATGACATCTACTTTTTTCCTAAATTCTGGCTACCCAAAACTTCCAACTGTTGGAGAAACTGGAAAAATGAACTTGAAAAGCACTTTTTTCCCGTTTGCACACTAAAATTTAGTTTTGCACTCATTTTTTTAGTTTGGTTCTGTTTTTCAACTACCCACTTAAGTTCATGGGCTGCTTAATGCAAAATTCCTTAAGTTCTTGTGCAAGGGAATCGGTCACAGGTAAACTTTATTTTCTTCCTTACTGCAAAAATAGTGGATTTCATTCACTGTGGCACAACTTTGATGGGAGAATTTTGCTCACATGACTGCCTTTCCTAAAATTAACCTGAAGCGTTTTTAGGATTACAGAAAGAGACTTAAATCTCAGCAGTAGTGGGAAATCGAATCAAAAGTGCTGCATGAAAATTGCCATAGCACATAATCATTAAAAGAAGGTATCATCCGTTTATTGGGAGTGGGTTTAAGACAAAACTGGTAGCTGCTGAATTCTGAAGGAATGTTGGAGGGTTCAGCCCCAATTAAAATGGTGTGGCTTAGCAGACCTGTTATCTGGGAAGACTGTATAGATTCACATGAACCAGGGACTGCGTCTGTTAGTTCTGTCTGTGTGTTCAGGCCCACTTGAAGTACCTGGACACTCTAGCAATAGTTGGTTTAATGTCTGCCACTGAAATAATTCCAGAAGTGTTTCACTGGGTCATTGGAGATTGGAACCAGCTCTAGAGTGGAATGTATCAAAGGAAAGGATGGGATGCTGGCTGCTACCAGTTCGCTGTCAGGCTGTAGTGGAACTGCAGCTTGGTCCAAGTTTTAGGTGTGAAATTATTTTACAGGTCTGGATTTGTCTGTCTCTGTCAAGTGGAATGTTGTAGAATAAAAAACCGAAACAAACAACAAAACCAAACCCAACCCCAATGACTTCCCACCACTGATTCTTACCGCAAAAGCCGAAGTTTAGCAATTCACACAGTTATTGTCAAGCTGGGATTCAAATAGTTCATAAGCCTGCAAAGCTGCAACTCCCTACCACCCTGAGCTCCCACATGGCAGACATCTCCTTCCCTCACAGGACATGTGGACCACAAACACACCTCCTCTTCTGGAGCTGAGATTTCCCCTCTTTACCCATGCCTCATGTTGGATATGAATGCTTTTTGTGTGCTCTCCTTGCCCCTACAATGCACGTGCTGGTGAGGAAACACCCAAGCCCTCTCGTACGCAGGTAAGGGTGTGATGGGTGTACCTGTATTTTGTTGCACTGTGTGTTGTCACTCCATCTGCTGGCTGCTGTCCCAGTGCCTGAAGGGAAAGGTGAATCTAAGTGGAGTTGACAAGGTCAATGATTTGTCTTCGACACAATTCAAACCAGGCTTTTTCTTCTAATAAATTATTTTCGTCTTTGTCCCTACTATTACAAATATTAATTTATGGGGTTTTTTTTAGAAACGACTCCTTAAAACCAGAGTGGAGTTTCCTGGTTGATATTTAATCTGACATTGTGGGCTATAGTCTTGTCTAGCATTATAGTTTTTGGGGAAATGCGCTGATAGGCAATTCTGGATGATCTTTTCACATGCTCTTTATGCTCACATCCCTGCTACATCAGCTGCTGTTACCCAGACCACATGGATATCTCCATAGTCAAAAGCTTTGTGATTTTTATTATCCAAATGTCAGGGAACAGACTGAGCTGCAAAGGATAACAGCAAAGGTAGGTGAGAAAGGGTGTGGAATAAGACCTTTGTCTTTTAGCAGTGGAGATATTTTAGGCCACCTTCTTTTATTTTTTCCTTTTAGCCATACTGTGCTCTGAGGCCCAAGACGTCTTTTGTATATTATATATATAATATTATAATGCAATATATTGTAATTATATATACAAATATATAATAAGTATAACAAATATATAATAAAATAACAATTATATAATAATTATAATATTATAATACAATTTTATATATTGTATATACTGCTATCTACCTTTGCAGATTTTTTTTTTACTTGCAACTTACTTAATAATTTAATTAACTATAGCCATTTTTCTTCCTTAGACCTGTTTGGTCACTTTGAAACTTCCTTTAATACGAAGTTGTAGTAAGACAACTGAAAGGATGCTTCTTACTTTCCAAGGCGCCTTTGAATAAGCTCCTTCTTTTCAGTTTTCTAATAGGCTTTCAACCAGTTATTCGTTTTTGTTTTAATACTGAAAACCCTGCATTCTTTGTCAGAAAATAAAAAAAAAATGACTATGCATAATTTCATTAAAATGAAAAAATGTAGTGATTCTTAATATTGTTTTAAAAGTAACTTTCTAGGGTTTTTTTGAAATTTTTGGGGGTGGTAGGAGAGGAGACAATAAAGAGCTTGTTGCATCGAAACAATTTACTGACTTAGGTTAGCTAATTTAACTCTCCAGTGGACCTTATTATTTAATGTTTATAATGTGTCCGAGTATTCTGAAGACTGAGATCTTCAAGGTCTCAGCTGACGTTTTTCTCATTTCTATATATCTTCATGAATGCACCTGCTTTTATGTTGTTGTTTCTCCATTGGGAAGAGGAAGGCAACGAGCCCCAAATCTGCAGGTTTTCTCATAGAAAACCACCGGAACATGTAATGGGGTAGCCTGAGATGTTTATGTTATGGAGAAGACATTTCTGTTCACTTAAGAGCCTTAAACAAGAAATGCTGGTCCATGGAAGGAGAGAAGATACCAGTACTCTTTATACACTCCCATTGGTCCTTAAGCTGTTATCTCTGCCTGAGCTGAAATAATCAGTTGAGAAGTTTTATCTTTCTGTGTTGAGTTGAAAAATGCTTTCAAAAATATTCTGGCAATTACCCCTCTATTCCCCCACCCAACAACAACAACAAAAAAGGGGATACCTTCAGAAAATGAATAAAATAATTCATTAGCCCTGCATTAATTCATTTCAGTTTAGGGAAATTCTGAGCTATTCTACTTAGTGAAATCATTTATATTGGAGAGATTCAGTTAGTGCTAGGAAGGAATAGAACAAGGTTAGATATGGCAAAGAAGTAAGAAATGAATAGCAGAATAGGAATGGAAGGAGGAGGGAAAATGGATAAGACTTTTTTTTTGACTGTATCAAATTGTATGTATGTGTTTGTTAACTTTCAGGGAGCTAAAGTCAATCAAAGGAAGGTTCTAGTACTTATGTAGTAGAATTATCACAAGGCAGATTTCTGTGGTGCAAAGAAGAGATGAGGTAATTGAGGTACTACTGTTTTGGTGTTGTTTGGCTTCTTGTCCTCTTCTTGTTTTCCTCATCAGAAATACTATGATAGATTTGCCTTAAAATTGTTCAGTTGTATCACTTGGTTTAGTGGAAAAAAAAAAGAGGAATCAAAACTTAGTGGAGTAGATACTGTGAAAGTTATGCGCATTTAATCCAAAGCAAACCTTTCAAAGAGACAAAAGAAGGCCAAAATCTGAATTTGGAAAGAACAGAAAGTATCTGCTTCCTGTTGCTTTGTAGAGGCAGAGAATTATTTTCTCTTAATTTTTCCTTAAAGAACTAGCTTACTTGAGGATCAAGGATTTAACTCATCCAGAATATTGCGGTAATTTATGTCTTAAGGATATGGTTGCTATTCTCCTTAAGGCTGCTATCCTAAAGCTGCCACCTTCAAGGTCTGTGTGTCCATCATCTGAATTAAATATGGTAGTATGATTTTGTGATGAAAACACTGTTGAAGATGCCCCTGCTCTTGGGGTGAGGAGGGTGGACCAGATGATATTTAAAGGTCCTTTCTAACCCTTATTGTTCTGTGATTCTAAACATACTCTTATTTCCTCAGCCTTGAAGAGATAACAAATGTAAGGATGGTCTGTTGTGTTTGGTGAAAGGAAGATTAAGTGTACTCTTTTTATAAGATTAGGATATAAGTTTAAAAGTAAGTAGATCTAAAAACTAGTTAGGTTCCATACGCTGCATATCTTGATCTTCATCCTCCTCTCAATTCACCAAATATTTTGAACATGGGTAAACTACCAACGATTTTACATAGCATTTATGACTGAGTAACAGAAAGCTTAGTACATATAAAATATTTGAGAAATGATCAACCATTACACCTCTGTATGTGAAATTTGAGTGTTTTTTGGGGCAAGGGGCAGCTTCAAGGGAAGACAAATTTAATTTTTTCATTCAGTTTTGTGTGCAATTCAACAAATCTGTTTAACTCTGAAGCAAGTAGACATTCCACAGTCTTTTAAAATGTAGTTTAATTAACATATTTAAATAAGTCTCCTCCCCACGGCTAAATATTTCTAGAAGTGGGATGGAGTGTCTGTATTTTGTTCAGTAATGTGTGAAGGCTGATATTTGCATAAAAAAACTTCACAATTAAAGATTAAGTGTAGGCAAAGTTTATAAGAACCTGGAGGAGAAAAAAAAAACAACATTAAAACCTAAATTTGCCCAGTTTTAAGCAGATGATGTAAGATAAATGAAATGGTGTCCAAATCTTCCTAGGAGTTACATGTATGCACATACTTAAAGTTCATAGTAAACCAGAAAATAACAATCAGATTACTGAATTAAAACTTGTATCTAAATAGCAATAACTGCATTAATTATGTATTTAGATGTAGCTTTCAGTAGAGCTGGTCATAAATTGCAATTTCTTTACTAAGTAAAATTGGACATTTTTGAATGTATTTCAATAAGTAAACCTAGATTTGACAACAAAATATTTAAGCAAAAAATACTAATAAACTGTCAATCACTGATGTGGCTCAAAAGTTTTCCAATACCTATTTTTCATCTGACAGACCTGTTCACATTAGTTTTTATCTTTTCCTATCTCACTTCAATATTTTTGATTTTATCAATGTGATATCAGAAGAAGTTCACAAAAATACCGGCTTTGCAAAGGATTTGGAGGACATCCATATAATTATTTTGTGAGGTTGTGGTATTGTTTTAGAGAAGTCATAGCTGATATGCACAATCCTCAACTGTTTTACTGATTAGAGTGGTGGGGGTTTTGGTTTTATTCCTTCTGTGACACAAGTAAAAAGAAAAAAAACATTGAAGTATTTCTACCCAGCCTTTTCCAGCCACTTGAAGTGACTCTTTACATTTACAGTTCCTGATAAGCCTCATTAAGACGTTTTTGGTCCCAATCCCCCTGTAGTCCTTCAGAGACTTAGTGTAGTGTTTTAAAATGCTCTGAGTTTTTCCACTTCTCTGCAATTCATGATCATTCACTGAGCACAAGTGGAGTCATATTGCCCCCAGCAGGGAAAATGCAGAACATAACTCTATTTCTTTACAACATAACTCCATTTCTTTGTATCAAGCCTAAAGAACTGTGGTGGATTCAAGTAGTGTGTGTTTCATATACATAAAACTATATTTGCTAATATATATAACTGTAACTTATAAACAACTAATCTGAATTTACCATGTTTTAATAAACATTTTTTTTTTTCTTATCTTTTTGTAACTTAACTTGATCAGTATGCACAGCAGTAGTTCACATAGTAAAAAAACCCAACATATTTTGCTTTCTAAAATCTACTTTCAAGGCTGGTCAGATGTTTTTCATGGGGTTTTTTAAGACTTATGTTGATAAACTTAAGAATATGCAAAATTCCTTTTTGCTATAATGGCCAGAGTACTCTCAACAGAGTAAAAAAATAAGTATATTGTAAGGTTTGTTTGGTGGTGATTGTGTTTGTTGTGTTGTTTTGTTTTGTTGTGGTTTTTTGTTTGTTTGGTTTGGTTTTTGGGGGGTTGTTTTTTTTTGGTTGCTGTTGTTTGTCTTTTAAATAAAATATTTTTTTCTTTAGGAGGAAGGAAAAATATCCTGATAGGGTATCATTTAGTAAAGAACTGTGTAGATGACTAATTTAGTTCAGTTACGATTTTTGTTATTGTCTAATACACTCAGTGCTGTGTGTAGAAATTCAACCTCTTTGGTCATTACATAAAGCTGTATTGACTTCATCCTTTACTGAAATCCTGTTCAGAATCACTGTGCCTTGATTAAAAAACTACATTTTAAAAAGGCATGACTTTTTTCCTTGATGATCTTTTATATGATTTAGTTTTCATCATTCCTCTTTAAATTTAAAATAGATAAGTCATCTGACATACCACTTAAGATATAAGTTCTGTCCCATTTTAAACCTTAATAAGAAAGTTACTTCCAAATATTGAAAGAATGTCACTTTATAATTTAAGGTTCATTAAAGTTTGTGTATCTTTTTTGGACTTTAATATATTAAAGATTCTTGACGTCTGATAAGGTGTTTGAGATTAAAAATTCCTTTCTGTGAACATTAAAATTGTTGCATCTGTTGGTAGGATCTTAAGTCTTCTTACATAACCTAGATGTAAAAGTTTATTTTAGTGTAGTTGGTGTGTTTCGTGTCAGGGTGAGGTTGATTTTTGTCTTGTTTGTGTTAACAGAGAGGAACAGCTTAGTCATTTTGAGAACATAGCTAAAAAAGACTGCTGATTTTGCACATTTGAAAAATTTGATGACACTTTCTTCCTGACTGCCTATAGTCATTGTTATTTAGTAGGCATTTCAAAGTTAGCACAGTACTGGGATTTGTGCCTGGTGTGTCTCTTGCCATTTTATTGCTATAAGACTTGGGAAAGGAAATCATAGTTTGAGCGTGTTCTGTTGGTGTGTCTCTGAGATAGCAATGAGAAAACTTCTGGTAACTAAAAGTACTTGTAAATCTGACTGCTGGGTAGTTTGTGCATGAACTCTTCCATTCTATCATGGCATGTGGTCTGCCAGAGTATGTACTAACCCAACACCTGTTTTGCCTTGAAAAAAAGCTTGATCCTAGATTGTGTTCAGTTAGTATCTGGCACAGTGGGTTTATGCAGGGCATGGTCAAAAAGCAGAAGTACTATCTCATATTCTAAACCTCTGTTTCTCAAGATCTTGGTAGCTTTTTTAGCTCTTGTCAAAATGAAGAACTTGAATTGCTTCATGCATGAGTTAAAAGATAACACGATTGGAAAGATGTGAGGCTGGAATGGTTTGTTTTGGTGGCTAATCTTCGCGAGGGATTCATTGCAAAAGTTGTCAGATTGCACTGCAACAACTGTGGGAAAATAAGAGTATTGGATAATTTTTTAAGTCATGATTTGCAGTTCCACATTCGGCACAAAGGAATAATCGAATGACAAGACTGTAGTATAGTGTCTGCAAATTAATTGGCAAGGAATTCAGTTTCTGTAATTTTCTTCCTGTTCTTCCAAAAACTGTGATCAAATCTCACCTTATACTTGGTATTTGCCAGCATACAAATGCTTGAACTTGTGTTTGTTTGTGCGCCTTTGAACTTGTGTTTTGTGAAACAGCAAGAATACACATTTAAAAAAGAAAATTGTGTCATAAAAATATTTGATATTTAAGTGTTTATCCTCTGTGTATGGTTGTAGCGTTTGGACTGAAACTGCAGAGCACTTACCTACACGCAACCCAAGTGAGTTCGGTTGCTGTTATAAAAGACACTTATTTCTCCAAGTTCATACCTAGCCACAAGGGACCAAATTATACACAGACCATTACAGTTAGGTGCAACTTTAAAACTTAATTTCTCTAGTTACTGACTAAGCAAAAGTTTCAAGGAGGTTTAACTCCAGACATCATGAAATGCAAATAGAAATTGCTTCTGTGCAAATGCAATAAGCAAAAATGTATTAGAGAGTCCAGAACTGCAAATGGGAAAGTTTTTAATCTAGTACTTGTCCAATATTTTTAATGGCACCTGAAAATGATAGAAAAATTGAAAAAGTCTCCACAATTTAGATGTATTTTACTGATTTATACATGCTAAAAAAAAATCAGAAGACCCAATTTCAATTCTGATATTTTTCTGTCCTCCTAAATAAGTAGAGAAAAAATAAACCTAAATAAAATAAGTATAAATAGGCCTAATAAATAGCCTAATTAGATACACTGTGTTGAACAGCTGAACCTTTCTATTTGACCTATTGTCATCATAAATCAGTTATTTGAGCAGAGTTTCTGAAATACAGAAAATCTTATTTCATAATATATTTCCAACAATAGTAATTTTAGAGCATCAAGGATGGAGAATAACTCTATGTAATGCATAATATTTAAAACAATTTAAAAAAAAAGGAGAAAAATTAATACCCATTTTCAAAATACTAGTCTAGAAAATACACTGATCTGTAAATATGAATGAAGTGTTTTACGCAGAAGTTTAATAACTGAATTGTGGATAAAATAATTTTGAGACACTAAAATACTGTGGAAAAAACAAGGGTTAGTGGCATGCTGAGGTACCAAAGAAGCAGTTAATCATTCTAATTGGGGGCAACATATTAGAAAACAGGAAGGCCAAAATGCTTCTGTCCTGGAGATTACTGTCATGCATAGAAGTAAATGATGGATTGAAATATGTTTATCCTAACTTAGGAGATGGTGTAGTTGACCTCTCAATATCTGCTCTAAATATGATTGCAAAAGTGCAAATAGTGGTTATTTAGCCCTGGAAAGGCTAGTTTCTTTGAACTTTGTTCTTGACTCAGGAATGACACAGAAGATTGTAGAAAATAATAAATTGGGTAGATAGCTCAGGTCAGATTTGTGCATGCAGTTCTTGAATATTTTATTTAGATAAAATACTTGATGCTTCATTTCTTTTCTCAACTATGAGAAAAGCATCTTTTTTTTGTTGTGGTACTTGTAAATATTTTTGTTCAGAAATGAAATGTCCTGAAGCAAGAAGTAATGCAACTTCAGTATGCGTACTTGAATTCTCAAAAATTATGCAGAGCCTTAACATGTCCTATAGCAATCATGTACTGCAATTCAGTTACTAAAATACTGAAAATAATTTTGATAAATTACTCACTTTGGAGAGCTAATAATTAGAAAAGAATATGTTTCAATTATACTTTGAATGCAATGTGTGTACAAGGCCGTCTCCAGTACCTTCTAGATTGGCTGATTTCATCACATTCCTTAGCACCTTTTCTTTGCAACTTCTTGATCTTACAGATGTTTAAAAGAACAAACCCCCCAAACCCTATAAAAATTTCAGAGATGCCCATATGCCCTATGTATTTAAAACCATAGAAAAACCCGAACAAACCAAAGCAAAAGAACAAAACCAAAATAACCCTCTATCTTCTGTTGTATGAAAGCTAGTCAAACGTATTATTCATTTATCAGTAAGTGTTCTAACAATTTTAAATTCTGTTTTCTGTATATCAGACCAATTTGTGGTAACACATGTTGTCCAACTATGTTGGTGTTATGCACTTCACTGTCCAGATTGTTTGTCCAAGTAACGACAGCTTAACACCAAAAGAAGTTTGGTCATAGATGGTTGGATTTGTGTAATGATGAATAATTACTTTTGTAAGTTTTTCTTGTTCATTAATGCCAAGCAAGGAATCAGATTTCTGTCAGAGTGATCCTCCCATGTGGCCATTCATCTCTTATGTTCTCACTTGGTTCCAAGGCCCCTTACTGGGCTGGGTGGGGCAGAGAATTCTACATAAACTTTCAGTGTCTCATGTACAACTCCTTGGGGGAAAAAGCTTTACAATATGAAAAGCAAAATGTCATAGTTTGCTTTTGCAGAGACTTTGTGCAGTAGTATTGTACAAGGATTTATGTAAAATTAAATTTTAGCTAAAGATTAAACTCTTGGCATTCCTTACTGAATCATATGCATGTCATCAGTTTTAATGACCCTCTGCATTGGTGAAACTGCTTTCTGATTTCACTGAATGTAAGTAGGCTTGGCTGTTAAATGTAATCAGGAAATATTTTTGCTATAGAGTTAAGCAAGAAAAACTTTTTAAAAATTACCTGGGAAAGTATTAGTTGACAGAAATCTAACATATTGACTCACCGTACCTTGTGGAATCTAGAATGGAAATATGAGGACAAAATACCAAAGTATATATTATTTACTGCAAATCAATGATATTAAATGAAAAAAAGTCATCTCAAGTTTTCCACCCTGTTCATTCCCCCAGGCAAGCATGTAGTGAAAGCAGAGTAGTTTTCTTGATTTTTATCCAATTTCTTGACTTTTCCTTGGAACTATAGATTCTGAATATTTCTGAGACCTTGGAGGCTTCATTTAATGAAGAAAGATTTTAAAGTTTTATGGATATCATAGCAATATTCACAGATAAAATTTAATATGCTGTCCAGGTTTATTTGTATAAGATAGAAGGATAAAATATTGCTGGTGGTGAGGGACTAATTTTAAACACCTAATGAGCATCATCTTAAAATATTAGCCTGACACTTACCACTCACTTGAAAAATGCGGATCCAATTTAAAAAGTGATTTTAACAGTAGTAACAATTGTATAATAAAATTCTGAAGTTCAGCTGTATGTAGTAATGTGTTTTGTTGGTTTTTTTCCTTTTTTTCCTTCCTTTCACGCCTCTCTTCATTTCTCTAATATTCATTCTTTGCCACCATTTCTGGTAAAGATTAGGAATAGATGGGTACTTCTAAAAAACTATTTTCTAAAAGAAATTTTACAGACATTCAGCTCTTTTGTTATAACAAGGAAACAGAAGAAAAACTTGTGTTACTTAATTTGGTGCTTAATCTGCATTGATCTCATTCAATTCTGATTTTTATTTGGCTCAAGACAATGAGAATACCCTATGCAGGAAGCTGCATTTGTCAGTCCTCTGTAGCCAGCAGGAAATTCCTCACAACACACAAAGCTCACGAGTAGTGTGGTTATGGTGGGAGAAGAGACAAGGAAGAGCATGTTGTTGCTGAATTCAACAAGTGAAACATTGAGTTCCAGCAGAGCAACGTGATTTTATTCCACATTAAATTAGTTGTCTCATGGGGATGTACTGAAACTTTGGGTTTGCTCCTATAGTTATCTGTATGTGCAGGATGAAATGGTGCAGAGGGATTTTAATAAACATACAGTATAGGTAGTGAGTTAGATGATACATTCAAGCCCATGTTTTGTTTTCTTATGTAGTGAAAAGACTACATAGAGAATGGATAGCCCCAAGTACTAGCTTTTTTGTAGTAATCTAAATAAATAAATGCTTAACAAAGATTAGTGTGTTCCTGCAGCACAGCAGTGCTTTTGTATGGCCTTTCTTTTCTCCTTGTACCCAAGCAAGTATCTGTCTTTCTTTTCTAAACTTTTAAGAAGTTGTTTGTTTTGGTTTTGCCTTTACTACACTTCTGAAATAATGTTTAAGGACAGAGCTAAATCAATGTTATATTGTAACAGATCTTTAATGACCATGTGTTTTGCATGCTATTTTAAATCACTCAAATAGAGTATCAGTAAAAATACATAAAATATTTATTAGCTTCTTTTCCACTAGCTGTATTTCAGAGCAGTGGCGATTTGCCTGATTAAGAGATTAGTGTCTCAGAAAAATATATCTGAATGAGAATGAACTCCTAATGCTCAGTGGTACCAAGTAGATTATTTTCCATGTGATAGAGGTGGTTCTAATTATTTGCACTCACTTTGACTGCTATGTTGTATATTACTTTTCGGATTGCTGTATTACTGACAAAACGTGCTTCTGTGGTGGCAAAAAGAAGGTTATATTACACAGAGAGGAGCAGAGATGAGACCAAATGGAGAGGTGTTATGGGGATTTTAAAGGATCGTATGAGTTATATAATAGTTCATGAAATGAAACTATCTACAGACATGGTGACAGCATATACATTGAGAATTATAAAGCATCTTCCAAAATGCTGTGAAATCTAGAAAAAACAATTCAGCATTTTTAATGCAGAAAACTTGATATGACTTAATTATTTTCCATGATCAGTATCTAGGTACTTTCTTACATTGCCAGTTGTTTTAATACTCCCAAAGAATTGCTGCACTTGTGGGGGTTTTAATGCCACAATATTGTTCACAATGGATGGTGTGTGTCACAGATAGTCCAGGGAAGCCTGAAAAGTTCTGTGTGGCCTGCAGAGCTCTCAGGACCTGGACCAAAACTAGTGTGTTGGTATCCATGCAAAAGGCTTTACCAATGCCAGTTTGTGGCATCAAATTGATAACCATAATTTGTATTTGTGTCTCAGTTGCCCTAGGAAGACCTCTGGTAGAATTTATTTAAACTTGCATCATCTTTTATTTCCTGGGGATAATATATGGAAAGAAAACAGATCTTCCTCCTTTCATAACTTTGGAATTAGATTTTTAGCTTAATTCTGGGAAGCGTTCTGTCTTTATCTTACATCTTCTGCATGGTGGGAACTTCTGAAAGAAAAATCTTTCTTTTCTTACAACACCCCTTGGGTCTGAACTCCAGCAGTAACCAAACAATAATCTTCTGATTTATGGAATAGCATGGTGTAGAATGTTCTGTGAGAGCAGAATTAATATGAAGCAAGTTAACATTGAGTCAGTATTTTACAGACTGTGTGTGTGGTTAAGTGGTAGAAGCAGCATGCAAAGTGTTTAAAATAGCAACTGTCTTCCTGCACCAAAACCAAATAGCTGTGTCAGCACAGCCCTATGCCTGCACTAATTACAAACAGGAGTGTGCTTTCGGGTCTGTTGTAGGAAGAGAATACAGAGAAAATCTTGAGAAATGTGACGTTAATAATATCAAGTCGTACAGTGCTGCCTAAGTAAAAGTTCTTGCTGAATCTATCAGTCACACTGCAGTACAACCTCTGTAGGGTAATGGAAACCTTCAGGTGTTGTAAGAAATATAGTTACCTGCCTTATGTTATTATCTAATGTGTAGAAGTAGACTGTTACCACACTACACTATGCAAACCTAATGAAAATCACTGTGTCTAGTCTGTCCAAGCCATTTGGTTTATATGACGATGGTGGTTTAAAACCCGGCAGGAAAATCAAAGCCACTCAAGCTGCTCCCTTTCCAACACCCCCTTCCAATAATGGAGGAAACACTAGGAGAGATTAGAAGTAGGAATAACAATTTACTGAAAATGGCAATAACCACACTGAAATTAATAACAAGGAGTGTACAACAGAGAGAAACTTTCCTACCTGCAAACAAGGTATTCACTACTGAAGGTCCCGCCAGGCAGCACTTGATGTGGTTGCCAAAGAAGATCCAAACTCGTGACAGGAAAACTTGCACAGCTTAGCTTTTTCCCACTCCTCCCAGCCTGGAAAGGAAAAAACAATGGAAAGCAGGGACATAGCAAAAATGGGGACGCTAATTAATCCGAAAAAGGGCTTGTGCTGCCAAAATGCTGACTGTGCCAGTCAGGGCTCTCTCCTGGGAGCTGTGGTGGCAGCACTGGCACAGTGGGGCTCTCTCTTGCTGCCGAGTGGCAGCACAGCCCTGACTCCTGGTCCCACATGCTCTCTGGCATGAGCCAGGCAGACAAAATGGCGAACTTTATTTCCAGCTGTGGCTTCTTCCTGCTGAGGCCATGTCCCCAGCCATGGTGTGGATGGTATCGAATAGACAGCACTCTGCCTGCTTTCTCTGTAACCATGACAATGGCTTACTCTAGAAGCAGGAAAGCTTTTTGGAATAGAGCTGTGGGAAAATGCATTGCTCTGGCACTAGACCCAATATGTCCCAAAATCATCCAGCTAATGGTCCAGCTTTGTGCAGAACGGGGGTTGGGCGTGCATTTATGTGTCTCTTGCTGACTTGTTGAGGCATTTGTCTTATCTCTCCTTCCTTAGTCCTTGACTTCTTTTTTTTTTTATTCTGAATGTTCTGTACTGTGTCTGATGGGTGAAGGTGTTATTTTTTAATTTGATCAGTATTCTATGTCAAGTAGTGTTTACCATAAAATATACTGAGGCTTAATGTCTAATTAGCTGAAGTTTAATCTCAGAAGCTTGATGAGGAAAGGGACCATGTTTTCCTAGTGTTGCCTGTGTAGTTCTGTGTTTAAAAATGCCTCTTTCTTTCGCTGCCCCTGTCAGATTTTCTTTCTTTTATTTTCCTTTAAACCAAGACCAATAATTGTTTAAAGTGCTTTAAAAACAACAGAAAATATATGGTTATGTGTTGCTTGCTATGCTCATGTTTCTGCTTTTGTATGGTTATGACATGGCAAGATTAATACAAGTGTAAGTCAGTGTATACACTAAGTCAATTTTCTATGCATAAAAGGAATCTAAATTAAAATGGCAGCTTGTAAACTCAATACAGCATGTGACAAGTTGACGAATGGTAAATAAAGCCTCGTAAAAAATGCAATTAATTTCAAGTCTGAAAATTTGTTCAAGTAGTTGATCTGGCAAACAAAGTTATTGTCTAATACTCAGAAAATAAGAGATTAATCAGAAAATTACCCAGATAAATACAACTCATCCTTGATCAGTTTAGAGGGAAAAAATGTATGTACTGTTACTCTAAGAAAACTGGTTTATATATTTGAATTTGCAATTTCTTTTTGGAGAGTTTCAGATTAAAAAATAATCAAGCTTTTCTTAATTGATTTAGGATGAATACTTAGAGTTGCTAGCTAATCCTCTATTGCTTGAAATTAATTCTTAAATTAGAAGAGTAATGTCTAGACCTTCCTGTCCATTGAGGCATAGTAATGAGCACTTAAGATCAAACTCCTTTTCTTTATACAGTAAATGCCTCCATATGTGGTCTGCAACCACGTAGATTTATTTTCTGTTTTGATCTTCAGCTGTTTCAGTTTGCTCGACAGAGCACAAACACACTCAGTATGGTATGTGAAGCATCCCTCTCATTATTACTGTAGCTGACTTTGCAACTGCTTTTCCTTTTGGGAATTCTTCTTCCAAGTGTTGTAAATATTTATTCAAAGAGTGATCTCGTGTGTCACGTATTTCTTTGGACACATAACTGTAAGAAATGATGTTATGTTATTCTTTCCAATATGACATGATTCAACTTGAACATTGCCTTTAAAGTGGGAGAGAAGACCCTGTAGCTTTTAGAAATACATGAATTTTTGTTGAAATACCAGTTTGGTGAAAATCTATTTGTGTATTTTTAGAAAATTAACAAAGCAAGTGTATATCTATATTTTTTGAGCAGTAGCACCTGAAAAAATTTGTTTTCAAGTTCTGCAATGTATAAATATTTTTCCACTTAAATACAATATGATGACTCATTCTAATATAAAGCTAGGTGAAAGGTGCAAATTGGTTGCAGATGTTAAGCCATGTACTATTACTGCTGGTAATTGGTAGAAGAAACGCTTCCCCTTAATGTTTTAAATATTATATAGCAGCTTCTCCAAGGCATAAAAGTATCAGGTAAATATTAGATATTAAGTGTAGATGTAAATTACATTTAGTAGAGTTTTTTGTAGTTTAAAAATTATGGGGTTTGTGTACCTCACGCAGATTGAGTTTTCTTGAAGCTCCATTTCATTTTAAACTACCCCGAGTAGCAAAGTTTATGGAGGATGAGAAGAAATATATGCGTAGGAAAGCCTGACAAATTCTGCACTACTGAGAAAGCAAACAAAACCTTCATCAAAATCTGCATGCAAACATACTCCCACACCCTCAATATATAATGTTTATAAAGTGGTGCATTTGGGTAAGCAATACTGATGTATATAATACTTAAAATAAAAATGTAAAAGCTCAGAGTTATGTATTTTGAATTTCAACCTTGTTTTCAAATATAAAATTGCAAAAGGCATGATGACAAACTTAGATTAATGATTGGAAGATTATCTGACCGAGGTTTGAGAATAAATACGGCATTCAAAGTATTACAGTAATTCCCAGCTTCATCATGTGAAGATGGTCCATGACAATGGGCTTTGGATTTTATTCATCTTATGTATTTTTCTCCTCTCCTGTTTCTGACAAACATTAATAAAAGATGGCCCTTGAGAGATTATAACTTGATGTACAATTGTTAAGGAACAATCCTGTTGTACACGATATACTTTAACACAATGCCTAGTGCTCCCCTTCAATTTACTGTTAGGTATTTTGGTATTTATGCTGTTGTTCAGCAAAATAAGTATTTATTTTTTATGATGCTCCTTAGAATTACCAAGTGCTCAAACATCTCAATAGCTGTAGTTATGAAAAAGGTTTTGTTTTATTCTCAATCATAGCTATCTTAAATTTCTCATCTGCACTTATACTTTTTACTTTAATTTTCAACTTCGGAGTTACTGTCTGCTGCTCAAGACTCCTGCACTGTGCTGTGTCCAGAAGCCAAGTGATTCCAGTTATAAACCGTTTCATAAATAGAGAGCTGCCATGCTAGAAGCGATACCAGCCAGTTTCATATGCTTTTCCTCTAAATTAAACTTTTTAGACGTTGGCTAGGGGGAAAAAAAAAAAATAAACATTCCTCCATGGTTCACCAACAGAGAAACACACAGCACGCAGAAATTGCAGGCAAAATTTTCTGACATTGGCTATTTCCGAATGTGTCAGCAGGTGGCGATGAAAGGCAGCGTAGGAGTCGGGAAAAAGTCTCACAAACGAAGTGAAATGAAAAAAATAATGCTTAGAAAGAATCTGTTTTGCTTTCTGTGCTGTACGAGGCTTTGTTCTTCGGAGCATCTTTAGGTCAGGTGACAAAATTCGTTTCATTTCTATTTTATTAGCAAATTGTTCCTTTGTGTTTTGCAGCCCACGGCTAACGTATTTTTGTAAAATGCAAATCGTTGTCACAGATGCAATGGGTTTGTGACAAATATGACAATAAGCAATATGCAGGCAACCTGGGTGAAAGATGAGAGTGGTATATGTGTTTGTGTAGGGACAGCAAACTCATTCCTGGGGTGCTTGTCACAAATCCATTAAATTGTACAAGCAAACCACCAACAGAATTCCTTCCCAGACTAAGGATTTACACAGTAAAACTAACAGAGTAGTGGTGCCATCTAGGGATTAATTTTCTTAGTGCTCTGTCACTATTCTTCCTCTGGGTGTGGGCAGCATGTAAAAAATGAGCAATGCTTTTACAGGTGTTTTGCCAATAAGTAACGCTCCTGCCTTATGTGCTGCTTTGGAATGATACATGCTGAAAAGTGTCAGTTCCATTTAGGAAAGGATGAAGCACTTAATTTCTTCTAAATCTTGTCTTTATCTTCTCTCTTTTTTTTTTCTTTTTTTTTT
>VZTG01009606.1:268242-373428 GCA_013397845.1 Melanocharis versteri | reverse complement strand
CTAGAGGCTTCTCAAGAAGTCACTAAGTAGAAGCAGTGGATTTTGGGATGCTGTTAGCAAGACAGCATGTGCTGTTGGTACAATCCTTAATTACACAATTGAGTAATATTTTCCTTTCAAATATACCTTTTTACTGCTGTTCCACTGTAAACCTTGACCAGAAACTCCTAGCTGTGGTACCATGCTCTTCAAACCTTTTATGAGGTTAATGGAAACTCATCAAATAAGAGAAAAATAGGTAAAGTCTTCCCTCTTTTTGCCACCCTACATTTTTTTTTTTAAGATCAGTGGTATTATATGGGAGTATTCTGTTCAGTGGTGAGAGTGTGATCTTGGGGAATGTGAACACAGAGATGCGAATTAAGTGGTATCTAAGGTTTAATGTGAATATGGAATGTGGAATATGGAATAAGGAATATGAATGTATATATTACAGGGTTTGGTTGTTTGGGGGTTTTTTCTGATAAATGGAGCTATGAGATTTATTGTCCTAGGTAATATAAAACGTAGGTAACTTATGATTGCCGTAAATTAATACCTGAAAAAAGCATTTTTCTTTCTTTATACTGAAATTAATTATATTTTGCTATAGTTGTATATGTACTTTATGTGCTTGAAGTGCATTGCTTACAAACGAGCAGGTATGTTTCTTGTGGAGGTTGTGGCTTGCTGACTAATCAGTTCTAGCCTGACAGCGCACATGGCTGCCTACTTTTATCTCCTGTTTTTCAAATGATGGAAATCTCAAAGGATAGAAGACAACAGGTGGGCTTTACTAAGAATTAAGAGGCAATTTTTGTGTTCTGTAGTTTGAATAGGTCTGCATTGGCCCAGCAAATAATCCCAGGTACTTCACCGTTTCAGCAGTTTTAGCTTCGCTCACGCTGTCTCGGGTACTCATTCTTGGAGTGTGTCAGCCAACAGACATCAAATGGCCAACACTTTCCAGAAGGAAAGGAGTTCTCCAAAAGTGAAGACAAGAGTTTGTACAACCTGATGAAGGAACCATTCTTACATGCAGTTCATTTTCTCCCAGTGAAGATAATTATGTGTTCTACTTCCCTGGCATGAAATATGATTTGAAAATAATAATTTTTAGTAATACTTTTTTCCCCCCTGTTTTCATTTCTTCTGATATAGATTTCCTGTGGAGTTTTTCCAGACTTTTATCACAAGTCAGGAGCTGGCCAAAATGCTGTTGGATACCTATATATGATCACAGCTTGACACTTCATGTCACTTGTTTTGCCAAGAAATCCTCTGTTATTCATGAATACATGCATGTTGCAAACCATTGGAGACACAATACGGAAATAAGTCTTTTTCCAAATATTTTTCAGTTTTGTTTTCCTGGACAGTTGGGGATGCTGTGGACAGTCTGAGATAAATATCTATGTAGAAATAAAAACATTTTTTTTGAAGAGATGTGAAGGTGAGGGAGCCACTAAGTAAAGATGAAGAAGTATTAGACATCTATAAATAAAATAAAATAATGCAGACTTTTAAAGAAGCTTGCTAATTTATAGTTCTTCAGAAAAAAAAATTGTTATATTCAAGCTTTTTTTAACTCAGGGATTCATTCTAGCAAATACTTGAAGGACTGTGTATCAGCTCTCAACTATTATATCAATTACTGTGTCATATTTTGAAGGGAACTAAGTACACCAATTCTTATCCCATATCTTATACTTTAAAGAATTGTTAAAAACCCAGCTGCACATCAACCACACTTCTCATGAAACACGTGTTATCTACTTTAGCACTCTTGACCTTATCATATGGTAATTTTCTAGCTTTTAAGAAGTAATTTTTGAGATTTTCAGAGGTACTCCCAGTTTCTTCCTAAGGTGCTTTTGCTGTCTTAAGTAGTCTTTAAATGATTTACTTCTAGTACTTTCCCTTTATATTTTATATGTTGATTGCTTGCTGAACTCTTGCTTTAATGTATGAATAGTAAACGAAGATATAAAAAGATTTAAACTCAATTTGAATCAGCTTCTAAAGTCAGACTATTTCATCTGGTAAATACAAGTTTCCTTATCTTTACTGCTACATAAATTAAAGAGAAGAGTTAATGGAATTAAAAATAACTCAAATACTTTACTACTTAACATATATTAAGAAGGCTTTGGGTTACCAATTATTTCATTGAAAACTACTCTTCAGTTTACTTGGATGGTTTATATATGAACCTTTTCTTAGAAAGACAGAATTTATGTATTTCTTTTTCATGCTCTATCAACCTTATCGGCTTTGTGCTTAATAGTTTTTAAGGTTTTGAAAAAAATTGAAGGCGGCATCTCAGCCTTTAAATAAATGAAACATAAACAATAGCAAAACTTCCACCGAGCTGATTCATATTTAGAATTTTAACATATTTAAAAGTTCTTGCTTTCTTTAAAATCTTTTTTATATGGCTTTACAACTTGAACTCTTTCATTGGATAGCAGTATTTTCAATAAGCCTGGTTATTTGCATGGCAGCATTTTCGGTGACCCCAATTAGAACGTGATAATCGTAAAATTATATAGGTTGGAAAGGGACCATTTGGAAGAAAGGGTTAAAAGCAGGAGGATGCTAGATTGTCCAAAGTGACCTTGTAGCTGGGAATGCTGAGGCCTGGAGAATAACAGCAAAGGAAACCCCATATATTATGCCTACTGTTGTTTATATCCTCTGTGTTTTGAGAAGTGGAATCTCTGTCTAGAGATAGCATAGGTACTTGCAGAGACCTGGAGGCACTCTCATGGACCTGCTTGAGCTCCCTGTCTTGGGAGAGAGATCAAAGCTCAGCACTCATAAAAAGCTCAGGGAGATCCCAGCACGGTGGTAAACCGTGTGTGTGTGGACCCTTGATAAATGTGTGCAGACAGCAGCCCCGCCGTGTGCTGGGATGGACGGAGCCCGACAGTGCCCCTGCTCCTGCTTGTGTGCCTCCGCCTGGGTGCTGCTTCGGGATCCTCTGGTTAGGGAGGTAATGAAATAAATTTACTCTTGGCATTTCGGCTGTGGCTTTGGGGTTGTTCTGGCTGCCTGCCTGTTTCAACTCTTGTGTGCCATGTAGTCTAACCTCATACTCACAGTGGGTCAAGTTGTTCAAGGCTTCACACAATTGGATTTTTGAATGTCTCCAAGGATGGATGTTGCACAGTTATCTTTTAGATCCTGTTCCGTGTGTAACTGCCCTCCCTGAGAATAAGCTCTTTCCTTTATTGAGTTAAAATTTCCTGTGTTCTAACATATGTCCGTTGTCTCTCACACTTCTATGCATTTCTGAGAGGTGCTTCACTTAGTCTTCACTTGGTAGTTGTAAACATCTACGGTCTTTACCCTTGGATTTCCTTTAAATTTGAACAACTTTTTTTCTCTCAGCCTCTTTCCTCTCAACTGTCTCTGTAGCTTTTGCTTGGACTTCCTCCATTTTGTCTGTCTTACATTGGAGAGTCCAAAATTGGTCATAGTATATGCTTAATAATGAGCATTAAGGGGAGTGAGTTTGGTTTTTAAATAAACAAAACCCCCACAACTAGCAGCAAAGTCATTGTTTGAAATAACCACAGAAAGCAAGAACCACTCGTGCTATAAACAGTATTTAATAAAGACCAGTAAATTACAATGAGTGATGCTTCGGTAAGATTAGGACTTCTGTGGGAAAAGGCCATTTGGAAAGTTACCTGGTACAGATTCAAAGTGATCTCCAAGCAATTCAAGACAGGTAATGAGAAAGGTTAGTAAGATTAGAAAGTTTCATCATAGAGTTTACTTTTAGCCCCCTTTTTATTTAGCTTCAACTTTCAGCCACTGAACTTAGTTTGGTGTCTTCCTTCTAATACAAGAGTTCTCAACTACTTCACGCAGTGTTTTGATATTTGTCAAAATCCTTTTGAATTGTCTGCTATGAATTGAATTGTCCAAGAACTTCAAAAGCCTTTTTAAAAGCATAGTTTAATTTTGTTACCTAACAAGTCAAATTGAAATGGAATTTGAGATGACCAATAAAAGATTTAAATCAATATATAATTATTTCTCAGTATTTATAGGTGACTAATGTTGAGAAATTGGCAGGCATAACTTGCAGAGGTTTTTTCCATAATTTCTCCTCAGTTATTACTACAATGTTGCTATCTAGCCTATTCCTGTGCCAAATAAATATGATTGCTCTGAGTTCCTCCATCCAAAATGTATCCTATTCCCAAAGACCTTTTCTGAATAGTGTCCTTTCTAGCAATGTTGTTGAATCACTCATGATAATCCATCCTCCCAAACATTGCCATTTCTATTTCTGATGGGTATGGCAAAAGTAATTTTTGCCCGGCATGTAGCCCTTTGCAATGCTTTGTTCTTCCAGCCAGCTGTTCCTCACTTTACATCTCTGGCTTGTCAGCTGGCTTCTACATGAAGCTAATCTCCCCTTATTCACGTCATGGCACCAGTGCACACATCTGATTGTTCTGTGGTCTACTTGTTATTTTTCTTCTTTTTCCTTTAAGGCATTTTCTCACTCAGCATGGATACTTGGAAGGGGTTTTCTGTGAATATCCTCAGCTGCTCTATTGTTTTTCTTTCAATGCCACTTTCAAAACTTGGATTTGGGATGCTTGAAGAAGCACAGTAGTTATTAGGTGTGTGTCCCCTAAAACCCCTCCAATGCTGGGTAAAAAATTCTCTATTGGAGATGCATTCCTAAAGCTCTTGGTTATGACACAGGTTTCCTCCTCCTTCTGAGCTGACCCAAGAGCTACACATCCTAAACAACAGCAGAGTCAGAGCATTTATAGTGTCTAATTGCTTTTGGGAGTTACAGTTCTGGATAGAATGAGACTGCTACAAAGAACAATTTGGGAACAGCTCCATACATGTTTCTTTGGAGGAAGTGTATCTTGTACCTATTGAGTGTATGGGAAGTCGTGGCAAACCACCTGTCTAAATGGGATGCTAAAGGTATGATGTGTTCTCCAGGGTTAGTACTGATACTTGCAATGGTTTTTGTTTTATTAAGGCTCTCTTAGGATTTTGCTCAGTCAATTCTTACAGTGCAACAAGGAGAAATTCAGTTATCCTGCCTGTCTGACTTACTTAAATTGCTCATCAGATTTTAGAGGGAATTCTGTAGAATAGCCTGTGTGAAACTACATACAGGAAGTGTTTTGTTCTAGATAGTGTAAGAAACATTAGTGAAAGGTGGGAAAGAAAAATGGTTGCACCCATAAAAATTAATGTAGGAGCTTCTAGAACTCACAAATAAAGCCACTTACAGATGGAGAGTTAAAAAGTGTGAAAGATATGACCCATTCAACATATGGAGTAATAGGTAAAAAGTGGAATCCTTGCTTATTTAAAGTATTGCTCATGTGAAACAGCTGTAGCTCAATGTTCTTTAAAGGTCTAAGTAAAATTTTTACGTGTAGTCTCAATAGAAACAAATGAACTGCAAAAGTGCATGCTTTCTTGTAATCTGATGCATTTCATCAGAGGTAAAGGAAGGTGCTAACTACATAGTTCTTTTTTTTATTTTTAACTGACATTTGTATTTAATGTTTCTTTATGATGCAATAGGCTGAACAAAATTTTATTAAAGTAATTCACTGAAGGTATGAACTGTTTTATGGCTGCATCCTGTTAACCATAAAGGCTCAAGAAACAGGTATTAGCTTCAATGTGTCTTGCAGATATCAGTGTCCGAAAAATTCTTCAGTGTAGTGTGGCTAGGTTTGTGGAGATCGGACATTACCCCACTGCAGCAGCAATTTTCCCTTAGAGACACTGTCTACCAAGTGTTCTGGATGTAAATCCTGTAACTGTATTTCAAATTGTTTTCTAACCCTTTTTTTCCAATTTTTATAAAATTATATTGCAAAGAAAAGTGTCTAAGTAGTAGTTTAGATAAAAAATATTCTCTTGTGTCCTTCAGATACCTGAATCTTCCCCATAAGCACAATTAAATGTCGGTGTCTGTGGTTTTGTTCCTTAAATATACAATTCACTTTTAGAATAACGAAACAGAAAACTGCCAAAACCCTCATCACCACCTCCAAAAGCAGTTACCACATTTAGTCAAGCACAGTAATAGATACTTAACTCAATTGCATTTATTAGGGGGCTTCTAGACCAATGTTGTCTCACAGTTGATCAAAATTAATTGAAAATATCTATTAAAAAAACCCAGAACTTCAACTTGTAGTGCATGTGAATTATGATTATTTTTAGAAACCAGAATATGAAAAGATAGAACTAGAAAATGTTCTAAATCAATATGTTTAGAAGTTGTTTTAAAATTCTTATGAAAAGTGCTCTTGTTTCTGAGTAATCTACAATTTGTCACTTTACTATTTGACTAAATATTTCTGATACTTGCAGAAGTCTAACAGAGTGGGGTTTCCTTTACTACATCTACTAAATCTAGTCTCGTTCTTATGAAGCAGTTCCAGCTGTGAGCTTACCATAATGCAGGACCAGTTTTCCAGAATTCATACAGTTTCAGAGTACTTAAAATCACTCTGGGAACCAATGTGTAACTTCTGAAAGCACCTCAGGCCTTACACATCTTGTTTTGCTTAAGATTCCTAACTGGCTTACTCCTTTTGTACTGATGTTGCTCTCCTGAAATATAGAAATCTTCATATTTATATAAATCTTGGTTGCTAATTATCAATTTGTCACTTCTGCCATTCATACATCATGCATGTTCAAGATCTCATGCTGTTTTGGATGATCAACTCAGCAACGATGTAGCATGGCTTCAAGTGTTTCTAGTTTTACTGTAGGTGTGTTTCCAGGAAGTGAAAGCAAAAAGGTAGGCCCTAAAGTTTGGGAGGGGTTTATGCAGAGTTTTGTTGCTAAGTAGTTCTCCATTCTCTAAGGGATGGCAGTCTGTGTGCAGTTGACTTGTCAATCATTTTGGCCTTCACTGTAATACTGTTCCTTCTGTGCCATTTGCATAGCTGGGATTGTTCTTCTGCTTTCCCCTTTTAGTCCTCATCCCTTCTATAACAAGGCTTTATAAATTGTTTTTAGGAGGGACAGCTGTAGTGTACCTCCATGCTCTTGTTGTGAAAAACACCTATAAGAGAGGAACGTAACTCATTCTAATGAGAACCCTGGCTGAGGTTTCCAGTTGAGAAAAAAAATAGACCACATACAAAAAAAATTAATTGCTACTCTACTTCAAAAACACTGCAAACCTTTCATGTTGTGCAGCAAACGTGATAGAAATGTCTGTGGTTTCAGCAGGAAAGAAAACTTACACAGACTACTGTTGCAAGATATTTGAGGAACTAATGAATTTAATTCCAAGAAATAGGATGGGTTATTATTGACCAATCAGTATTATTAAATCCATCACACTGTCTTTACCTAACTTTTTTTCAGTTAGACAAGGATTTCATAACATGTTGAGCGGGGTTTCTGAGAATATACAAATCTCTAGCTACTGTTGCAGAGTTAAAGGAGAGAGGCTGATGTGCCCTAAAACAGCATCTTACAAGAGGAGCAGAATCATTGGTGTTTTTTATTTCTTTTCAAAGGGAAAAAAGTTATTTCCTCACCAACGCTTAACAGAGATTTTATAAAAGAAGCAGAAGCATTGTTCGTGTCCACTGGTAGTTCACTTATAGAAACACCATGTTTTGTAGTCCTTTGTTATTGTATTGTTATTGTCCGTAGAAGTCCCTGACAGTCACTCACACAGAAAGTGTGACAATACAAAGGAGGAAATAAAGAAAGGAATAACTGTATTAAATTTGTCCACCCTTTAAATAAAGTTGCCATTTTCCCCACAATCTGTCACAAAGTAATTGTTTTGCTATCTAGCTGTAGCAAATTTTAACAGCAAGAAACTCATTATTTAAAGGGCTTTTAAATTTCATATTTTATCTCATTCAACAGTAATCTTTCAAATTCTGTTCCTTTATTCTGCTAATACCACTGGCTAAATTGCTAGCAGTGTATTATTTCTCATTTGGGTTGGTGTTCAATGCTGAAGAAAGCTGTAGTTCCAACATGCTCAGTTTTTGGTTTTGTGGCATTCTGAGTGTAATATTTTTGAATACATTTCACATAAATTGTCTCGGAGAGCTGAGCCTTTCTGTGAAGGAAGGAGAGAACAAAAGGTCTGCATGTTTAGGTACAGGGCTGCATTGAAAAGCTAACTTTCCTGCACTCAAGTTTGAAAATTTTTCTTTTTCTTTTTCTTTTTTAAGCCTTATGTATACCTTACCTGGAAAGTGCACATTCTTCTGGAGTAAAATTACAAATGGGAAAACTGTGGATGTGTGGCACATGTCTGAGGCAATAGACTACTTTCTTCCTCCATATGTTATAGTAAGACAATAACTATTATTAAACCTCTTATACTTTCAAATTCTAAAATAAGTCATATTATTGTATGACATATGTATAGTGGTATACATATTTATGTTCACCTGGGAAAAATAGTTTTAATAAAGCTATAACTTAGTGTGTAGTGATCTGCCTAGTGATGAAAAGTACAAAAATTGCCTTCAGATCTTGGCTAAATATGTGTAAATACCTTTTCTAATACTTAATGCACTTGTAAAAGAAACACTTATTCACCCATACAGCTATCTTATATACTACCTATTTTGTTGAGGTTTAGAATCAATATATCTTCAAAAAAATAAGTCCCTGATTTCTAGGTTAGGTCTCAGAATTATTAGAATTATATTGAGCTAAGTAAGTGACTTTTGCTATTTGTAAATTTCTCCTAATGACTTCTAGCTTCTGTTGAGAACAAATAATTCCTTTTGCTAAACAGTACGATTTTTGGCACAATTTTTTATACCATTCTACGTTACCTTATTTACGGAGCAATTAAATAACCTCATGGTGTCTGTAATATGTTTCTCATTAAACATTCACATGATGAAGGATAACATGAAAAAAAGCTGAAGCATTTCAGCTTTGCTTTATTTTTATTCAATGCCGTTGTATCTGTCTGTATTTTCCATGTCATCAATTATGAAGACTAAAATCTGTCCAAGCCATTGAATTTGTATTAAGACAAATTGTACCATGGTTAATCATTAGCAAGATTTGGGTTTTTCTTTATATGTTGGGAGTTTCATACCTTTTTCATCATTAGGTATGGGTTACTGTCTCAGTAACAAGACTTATATTAAGATTTCAACCTCTTCTTCCTGCCTGTTGGCAAGTGAATGGATTCTTTTAAATACTTGATATTAGTTCTCCAAGAACTGAATAAGGTTCTGAAATGTGCTGCTCATAAGTGCACAAAGGCATTTTTCAGCGGGGAGCATGTAGAACTGTTCCTTGGAGTTTTTATTCTTTTACATGAAATCAAAATCTGATCTTAGATGTTTTATGTGGGGAATTCTGTACCGAATTTTTTCTGAGAAATGTGTTTTAAACAAATCACCTGGTGTTATTGGCAGAAGGGGCTGACCTACCAGACTTTGAGTCAGAAGGGGGCAGAAGAGACTAAGTGAAGTTCTGAGATAACATTTATAACCAAAATAGGAGAAATTTACATTCTAGAACAACATTATTGGAAGGTTTAAAACTATTAATCAAAAGTGATAATCTTGAACTTTTTCTTCTTGGTTCAGGAAGATAGTCAACCTGCTGTAGCCTTTGTATGGCAAATTAGATACAGATGCCCTTTGCTAAAACAACAGTTTTTATCCAGATTTATCATAGCTATCTGCAGGTGTTTATTTGTCAACTTAATTAGAGAGAAAAAGCCCCAAATTATCAGTAAGGCATAATTTACTTAAACATTAACCTTGCTAGGATGTACATTCTGGTAATGTTTAGCTGCTCTGTTAGGTGATTGTTCATATAGGTTGTGCTTAGGCAGTTTATATTTTGAACATGCATGTGTAATGTAGCTATGAAACCTTAGGCAAAATATGCTGCAGTATCATCCCTTCAAGGTGACTTTCTTTCACGCTTTGGTGCTTCTTACATTTCCATTCGTCTATGTGCCATATCTCGCTTCATATCCAGCTGGATTACATAGAAATTGATCGTGATTTTTAAGATAGAGCCAAAACTCCCAGGAGATCATCTTTATGCAAATCACATACTCGAGAGGAGTGAATAGATGCTCAGAATAAAGGAAAAGTGGATAATTACCTGTTGGGTGGTAAATAATCATATGCCTAAAAGAAGACAGAAAAATAAGCGCTGTGTGTGTTTGCCTTTGGTATTTTTGCCTTTGATATAATTTAGGATTCTTGGTATAGTGCTTAATATTTAGAAAAAAAGTGTCATTTTACAGACAGAAGAGTTTAATTTGGTTATATTTTCCTTGCTCTATTGCACATCCTTGATTTGTTTCTCAATCTGTTTGTATATTATATCTCTGTAAAAGGGTTTTCTTGTTTGGGGTGGTGGTGGTTGTCAGTTATGTTTTTTAAGAAAAATATATGTATTTCAAACTTAAAGCAGTATGAGACTGGAAAATCCTGCTGGTCAGACAAGTGTCATTCTGTCTTGTTACACTCTTTTTGTTGGTGGGGTGATTTTTGGGGTTAGTTTGTGGTGGTTTTTTGGTTTTTGTTTGGTTTTGGTTTTTTTTTTTTTAAGAAGCAAACCAAGCCACAAAAGATTTCATTTTGAAAGCTTACAAAAAAATTCATTTCTTATCAAATTATAAGTTCTATATATACACACACCGACTCTACTTCTAATGATAAAAGGAAAAATATTAAAATTACTTTTAATAAATTACTTTTACTGTCTCTTCTATTATAAAGGGACTTCGAGGGGTTCAACTGCAAGGGGTTTTGTGTACGCAAATTTTAATTGTGAGTAATACTTGAATGATTGAATTTATAATTTGAGGCAAGGTTTCAAATAAGTGCTTTTGAGTAAATATGTACATTTTAGCCTCAAATAAAACACTTGTCATTTGCACTGACCATTCTTCAAGTGTCATATGCATGTATGGGAGAAATAGGAGTATTAGAAATTGGTGATAGAAGTGAAATGTATAAGCTGACTGATTTTAGTAGTTTTTATTGAAAAATATAGGTGAGTCATGAAAAAAATGTTACCAGTTGCCCATGTCTCTGTCTATATGCCTAATACATGTGTGTATGCATATATTCCTAGTTTGGTTACCTAGACTTTAGAAGGATTATTCCTATGCTTTAAATTAAAAAATCAATTCTTTTCAGAATCAGAACCCTTCTACTACTTAGAGAAGCTTGTTGATAAAGTATTTACGACAACAATCTTCAGTCATCTGTATGAGTTCTAAACAAATCTTGGAAGATGTAAGAATTTTGCTGTGGCACTTTTTAACTGTTTGTTTTTATGTTACTATTCCTCGTTCTTTTTGTTACTTTTGTTTGCTTGATGACAACTACAAACTTGTCAAATATCTAGCTAGTATGAATTTATTATAATGCCAACTAGTTTAATAAGTTATAACAATTCTTCTTGTGATATGTTGGCATGGTAACTGCATAAAGGGAAAAATAGATATTATTAATAAAGATAAACTTTATTTTTTCTTTAGAGTATATGTTAAAATATTTCTCCCCCTAAAATAATTGTCAGTCTCTGCTGATAATTAAATCCTAACTTCCATGGTAGATAAAGTTCCCTTTGACAGGTTTCACAACCCACTAATAATTAAGTTAATGATCTTTTCTATTCTCAGCGACCAAACTCATTGTTTTCATTTGTAAAGACAGTGTTATAGAATCACAGAGTGGTTGAGGTTGGCAGGGACCTGTACTCAGGCAGGGCCATCTAGGGCAGGTTGCTCATGACTGTGCCCAGATGGCCTGTGAGTGTCTCCAGTGTTGCAGACTCCACAACCTTTTTGCTGAGGGATGTGTTCCTGTACTCAAGATGATAAAATCTTCCCTTATATTCAGAGGGACTCTCCTGTGTTTCAGTTTGTCGCTTTTGCCTCTGGTCCTGTCACTGAGCACCACTGAAAAGAGCTTGGCTCTGTTCTCTTTACACCATCTCTTCAGGTATTTACACACACTGATGTGATACCACTGAGCTTTCCTTTTTCAGGCTGAAGCACCAACTCTCTCAGCTTTCCTTAATCATCTTTGGAAGTCTGTGAAAATCCCTTAATCATCTCAGTAGCCCTTTGCTGGACTATGCCAGTAGCTCCACATCTTTTTTGTGATCTGGAGCCCAGAACTGGACCCAGCATCTGAGAAGAGGTCTGAGTAGAGGGGAGGGCGCACTTCCCTTGACCTCTTGGCAGTACCTTGCCTCACGCAGCCCAGGATCTCATTTACCTTCTTTTAGGCAAGGGCACATTGCTGGTTCATGTTAACCTTGTCCACAGGGCCTGACAATATGTATTTACAGCTTTACGGCAGTTTGAATTTCCTAGATATTTTTTCTCAAACATAGTCAAGATTTACTTGTCTGTAATTTTTCTTTGGGGAAAAAAATTAAAATTTGGAGTCAGTTAAAACCTGCCAAATTGTATCTTTTGGGATTCATTACTCTATGATATTATATTTTGCCTTTACAGTAATTCTGGTTCTGTACTGAAATGCTAAGTAGGTTGTGTCAGACATTATACAAAAATCAGGTTTTCTTTCATATAGATTAATATAATCTTCAAAGAATAATAAATGCAGTACAGTATTTTTTTTGCAAGATATCAGAAATGGTGTTTATTAATGTATAAGAGTAGTTTCCAGAGCAAAAAGAGTAGCTAGAACTACCATAAAAATTGAGCAGATTGCATAAATCATTAGTGTGTGGAACCTTAGCTCATATTGATAAACCCTTTACAGATAATTACATTCTACTGATCTGCTGTTCAGTGTGAAGAGGCTAATGGGGCACAACCCCCAGTACACTTCCAGGTGTATGACAGTGCCAAAATTGTTGACAAAAAAGACAATTGAGAATGTGTTATGGTGGATAACTAATCCGCAACATAATGTGGCTCTACTGAAATGAGATTTGTAAGAATATTATCAACTTGTTCTTTAGAAATATTTGCCAAACGTTGAAGAAAATTCAATAAAGTGAACTTTATTCTGCACTGTGTGTTATAGGTATATCCCAGGACCACCTTCTCTGACATACAGCTAAACTCACACAGGTCTGGGTCACAGCCCACTGTCGACACATACCGTGTAATTTTTCACATGTTCTTTGAGCAGCAGTCAAAAAATGTTTTTGGTCTTCAATTCTCTAGTTTCAGCTTCATCTTCTGATCTCTTCTATGTTCTATGCATACATCTTACCAACACTCGGTACCCTTCCCTATAGGATTCTGTATAAATTTTTACATTCTAATCCTGTAGACTTACAAACATTTTTACTGAGGGAAGCGTGGTAGTTAAAAGGAAGAAAATGTGTTTCCTCCTTTCTGGATCTCCATCAACTGATCTAAAAGGGCGCAGCCTTGAAGAAGTGTGCAGTGTGTTTTTCTTTCCGACAGTAGTTATCACTTCGTTTCCTATGAGGGAGCCCAGATGTGATAAGATAAAAGAAATGAAGCTTTAAGTTATCTTCTTAATCCTCATTCCTAAGATTACTTTTAAAGAAGGTATTTTCTCCTATCTCAAGGGATGCTCCGGTGTAACTTCTACTAATATTTATTCTGGAAAAACATGTTTTTGTAGAGATTGCAGAAATAGCACTAACACGAAAATTCATATCATAGTTGATAGTTATGCAGAATAATACAAATGTAGTATATTTTTGTCAAACCTTAGTTTTTCAGAGAGAAAAGTTGGGTTTTTTTAGAGTTTTTTTCCTAGCAATTCCTTATGCAAAATTAAGATTTTACCCTTCTTTCTAAAGTTTCATTTAAAGCAACATTTTGCCACTAAAAAGGTCATCTGATAGTCCATCATTTATCTTGTGCAAAGCAGCATTAAGTTTGTCCTATGTTTTTTAATATTTCGTAGTTATTAACCAAAAAGGGACATTTTATCATGGGAAAGGGTAGGATCCTAAGCGTCAGAATTATGTATTGGAGTCTTTAGCTTCAGACAGGAAAAGGTTGAATTAGACAGTTGACACAACACAACTGTACCTTGTAAAGAAAGGCCTCATAATATAGAGGGAAAAAAAGGCTAAAATCTGACAAGTATGGAATTAAGGGCTAAGGAAGCACTCCAAAATCCTAGGTAAAGAATCTCCTTAATGTGTTGGAGTCAAGCTCTGCCTAGTTTGAGACTTTTCAGGTATTTTCCCTTGTGGAAGCAACTACGAAAAGTAACTGTGTTTATTTTATTTTTAAATGATCTGCACTTTAACCACTTTTTAAGCATAAAGTAGACTTTTGATGCTTTTTTTACAAGATTTATATACTATCAAATTCTGTGCAACTATTTCAAAGCATAATTTACTACTTTGAGTATGAAACAGATTTATCATATTTGTGTTTTTACTTGAAGAGGGACATTGAACCAGTTTTCCCCTAGAAAGAAATATGGATGTGTCTCTTCATCTTATCAGGAGAGTTGTCCAATATAAGATTTAGCTAATGCCCAGTCTTATAATTTCAAAATTTATAACTTCCCTTTTAAATGTTTCAGATTGAACTATAACAAAGCTATAAAAGTCTCTTACTGTAAAATTATTATTATTTAGTAAGAAGCCATTTGCTACTCAGCTGTTTGAAAGCTGGTTTAATGTTATTAATTTTTATTTATCCAATATTCCAAATAAAAATGCACAAACATATCAGGTTGTTTCTTTTATGTAATATAAAGAAACATAAAAACCCATAAAGAATATTGTTTCTTTGCAGCAATTTTATATTATACCTTCAATCTCTTTAATTAAATAGAAACCTGTCCATTATCAGAAAGGAGTGATGTGATATGACAATATGTGTGACTGAAGGTTGAAACAATAGCAGAAAACTTACAGGAAATGTTATTGTAAGAAATCTGCCATATGCAGTTTAAGGAAAAAACACATACTTCTAACAACTGCTAACAAAACCTGATAATTGACAGTAGTTCAAAAGCAACCAAGGAAATTAGTATTATTTTATAGTATTTAATCTGTAAAATTCTTTCTTTTATGTCTCTAAAACTGCACTCTGTAATGTGTGTGAAGGCACTGAAAATGCAAACTATATCTGATATTTAGAGCTTGTTAAAATTGGTTTTGTCTTCTCTTTGGTTCTTCATGAAGGCGTGGTATTTGCTTTATATTTCTTCTGTTGACTTCACCATCGCATTTCTGTAGTGAAAGGATATCTTCAGTAACCACAGGAAGATTTTTTCAGATTTTAGAATAATGTCTGGTTTTGGTAATCTAGTTTTCTCTAGCTTTGTTTCATCAGGTGTTTCATAATCTTTGTTCCTACTTTTTGATTTGACAAATTTAATCCTGTTTACAAAATTAGGTTGGTCTTTTCCGTCTTTTACTTTTTGACCTTCTCTTTTTTAAAAATATTTTATTTTGGTAAAATGTCTTTAAACAAAACATGAGAAGACTGAGTATAAATAAAGTTAGCTTCTACAGGACTGCTTTTTTGGTTTGTGTTTGTTGAGGTTTTGGGGGGATTGCTTTGGGAGTTTTTTAGTTTGGGTTGTTTGGTTCTTTTTTTTTTTTTCCCCTCTCACCTTCACAACATGTTGGGAAAACTGTGGGCAGCTCAGATATGTTGTGTGCCAAGAGGAAGTCATCCTTACCAAATGTGATAAGTCTGTTACCTCTTTGCTGGAATCATTTCTGTAGTCTGACTTGTAAGTATGTGAAGACAGAATAGCTCAACATATAAACTGATGCTGGTCTTGAAAAGATGAGCAGGCAGGGGAGAAGCGTGGGCAGGGAGAGGCAGTGCTGGAGATACAATCACACACTGGTTCTTTGGTGCCCTGGTGGTGCTGATCCCTGCCAAAGACACATCAGCAGCACTGTGGAGGTTTGTAGGTTTGCTCGTGTCAAATGGCAAGAACAATGAGTTCTAAGGGTTTCTTCTGAGGGGTGTTGTGTTTTTTCTTCCTGTTAACCTGCTGAGTAAGCCAGCTTGTTAATGATCCCTCCTTTTATGGGACATTCAAAAGGGACAGGGATTTACGAGATGCATTTGGGTGCTAGAGAGAAAACAGAACTTGTATGTGCCTAATATGAGCAGCATGCCTCTCCCTGTGTGTGCTATTAAATACCAACTGTAGTACAATATTCTGTTATTTTAAAAATATTTTTAAAATCCTTGCAAAGTCTTGTCTGAGACTTCCTTTGTGTTTTGAAGTAAACATTCCTCCAAGCTACTCATGTCCAGCATTTTAAAACTTTGGCTATTGTTAAGAGAGGTCACAAGAATTTTATAGCTACTTTTTAGATGAAAGAAGCAACCTGTGATTGGCAGTGCCTGGGGTTTGCGTCACTACACTGCAAATGGTCCACCAGATTTAACAAGGATTTAGCAGTAATGACAAAATCTTCTATTGAATCTAGATAAGTACTGCATTTTTTAATTCGTTACAGAAAATGGTCTTTCAAGAGGGTTGGCCCAGAGGTTATGTGAGTTGTATTGTTAGATGGTACTTGGATGTTAGGTCAGAATCTCAGGAGATCATTGGAATCTATTAGGAAAACAGTGGTGCAGTTTCAACTGTAAAAAGAAATTACTTTTATCTTGTTCACTGAAGTACTCTGAGTGCAAAACATAAAACTGCTGTATTTATCTAAATTTGTCTTGTGAAACATTTCTGACACTTTTTTCCACTCTTGTCACAATCTGTGGCTTCCTAACACTTCTAATACAGACAAATTGTTCACATAGATTTTACAAGTATATTTGCTGGCAAACTTTCTGGTCAGTGCATAGAATAGATTTCAGTCTGAAATTTGTATTTTTAGATAGGTCCTTCAGAACCTTTTTAAAAATTTCTCAGTTTTTCATCAGTTTTCTAGCATGTAGTTTAAACTTCATATTTACGATAAAATATATATTTTGTCCCCCTGTATTTAGAGATTGTGTCTTTCTATGTTATGAAGGCTGTCTTTGTGTGTTAGATATGTATTTTTAAAGCTTATCTTGATTCTAGGGGGTAAATGGAAAACATAATTGATTCAACAGATTGTTTTGTTATGCAGGAATCATTAATAAATAATACAGTATTGCTGTTAGAAAAGAAGGGGGCCAAAGAGCATAGGTTGAACCATGAGGGTTGCCACACAACAGCCTATTAGGTGAATTCCTTCAAAGATTATACACATATATATGTGCGCGCGTGTGTGTACATATTAATATTTGGTAGTCTTCTTACAAAGAGCTTCAACCCTTGCTAGAGGAAAAAAAATGTACCAGGAAGCTCTGTGTGTTATGTTGCTTTTCAAAGCTGACAGGGAGAAAATGGAATTTAAATATTTTTAAAAGGTATGAGTTTTCAAGCCCATTATATTAAAAATACTTGTGTTGTACTTAGAAACGTTTTAGAGCAAGATGCTGCTAATGTCAAGGTCATGGATTTGGTCTCTGTATGGGCCACTCACTTAAGAGCTGGACTCAATGATCCTTCTCGGTCTCTTCCAACTCAGAGTATTCTGTGAAAAATTCTATGACATCATATTCATTTCTTTATGAGAAATCCAAGTTTCTTATCTGGTTTTTTTTTTCGTTCCTTATTGACAATAATACAGTAAATAATCAGTGAGAGATCTCAACCTCAGAGGAAAAAATGCAAATTAGTCTTTGAAAAAAAAAAATTTCTACATGTCAAAACATAACTACTTTTTTTGCAGGCTTAGGGGGCAGTTTCATTTAAAGTACAATCATAGTAAATATGTGGAATAAATTGCTTTCACCTCTATAGTAGCTAATAAACCCTCATAACACCATGATGGTACTTAAATCTAGGGTAGGTTTGAAAGAAGAAAATAAAAGTGTGATTTTTCCACCTTCGGAGGTGTGGATAGACTTCAGAAGTTCCCAACAGATGAAGATATCTTTCCCCTTGATGTTTTTGTGCATGTTTTGCTGCTGTGAATAATACTGTGTTAAAATTTATATTTGGGGGTCAAATCCCTGCAGGCAAAAGCCATGAGGGAGCTCTCAGCAAGTGGTAATTCAGCTGCTGAGTTACAATGTACTCCTTCCTCTGTCCTGATTTCATTTAAGTAGTTGTGTTTTACTGTGCTTAGGGGTGTAAATATGCTTTTACATCACTACTAGTGATGCAAATAAAGTCGTTGTCATGTATAAGGATGTTCTTTGCATGTGCCAAAAAACATTGGTCTGTACAGAGAATACCTTGTTAGTTTCTGCAGATTTGGGATGGAAGCTCTAGTACCTAGGGTTTCTTCTCTAGCATGATTGTGAGCATTGGCATTTGGTAGCTATTCTGTTCCTTGCAGATACAAATACAAAAATGCCACAATTAACTACATTTTTTTTCTTTTTATGTAAACTGAGAAGACTCTCTTTATATGATTTTGGTTTCAAACTTTTGAGTTTTGTATTTGAATATTATTTTCTAAAAAGCGTGATTTCTAGTTTTGTTTTGTGACTTTTCAGAGTGTAGTTAATCACAGTACTGTTTTTCTAAAAAAAACCACCAAACCCAAAAAATTAGGCCAATAAACAAAAAACCTAACCCCAAATTAATAATCTATAATCAGTGTTTATTGATTTTTGGTAACTATACTGGTTATTTCCAGCTGGTGGAGCAGGTTTTCTGTTACCATTATCTGTATACATTCTTGGCCAAAACATGTTGTGTTTCATCTCAAGATGTAAATTACTAAAATAGCAAGCTCAATTACTAATTGATATTAGTACTTAACATTATGCAAACAGTATGCATAGCTCTTGGCAAACAACTGGGAAGGCAAAAGTCCCTGCCTAGAAGAGCTTACAGCTAACAAAATTCAAAGTGGGTATTATCTGCATATAAAAATCAGACACATTTATAAATACATATTTCTGCATTACTCTAACATGTGCATAAAAAAATTGGTGTTCTTTTCGTAATCTTCTAAAAATTGTAATTTTGGTCTAGCTGCTTCTTCACATTAGCAAGTAATACCATTCATATAGTCATGGTGTGGCAGGAACAGGTTTTTTTCCAAGGAATATTGGATGAAGTAGGCATGGGAGTAGAAATAGCCATCTTGAATGTGATGGTTCTCCGTGTGATACCTAAAAAGGGGCATGTGTGCATATATATATATCTACATATATATATATATCTGTGTATATAGATAGATATTGTGTCCCAGATATATTTTCACAAGCAGTCAACGTGCATTTGTAATAAATTGGTTTGTTTCAGCCTTTTATCCTAGTTTCTACAGCTTTGCATGTATTTGTGTGTATGCTTGCATGCTCTATATTTAGTTACCTGCATATATAGTGGTGTTAATTGCATTAATTATTATATTTTCTAGTGTGTCTAGTGGTATTAAGGTATGAAGTATCGTACACAAAGTATCGACTCTTGGAAGTTCTGTTTAGAAGTTTGAGTTTGCCATTTGTGGTGCCATGCTTTCTATACAGATGCATTAAATCTTAAATTCAGTTCTTCCAATTCATGGGTAAAGGTTTGGAGAGATCCTTATTTAGACAGTTCCATTAAAGCTGTGGCCTTTGTCTCAGCCTTACTTCAAGCAACCCTTATGCCATAATTTTCTTTCCCCTTTTCTTTTCTCTCATCTGCTGCTGCGGTTCATGTAGTGGCTAGAACTATGCAAAGCCTCTCTTTTCTACCAGTGATGTACCAGTCACAGCACCTGTACAGAGAGCTTCATATGCCCTGGTCTTGTCATGAGCTCTTGAAAGATCTGGGAATATGGGCAGTGCCTGTCTCCTGCACTCCACTGTCCCTTATGCAAAATCTTTTTGCGAGAGATCTGAGACTGCCTTTTTCCTGGAAAACCAGTACATGGTTTTACTGCTTAAATTGCATCTCAAATCACAAGATACTGCATTTAGTGCATCCCATTAGTGACAGCTTCTGGTGTCTCTAATTTACCAGAAGGTTTCTTCAGGGGAAGGTTCTCCCCTGATCCAATTGGGGTGTCAGAACTAAAGCCTCTTGCTACAGTGGAGACAAAGATGGTCTGTGAACCGTACAAACTCACTCAGCAGGCAATGAATGTCAGCTGTACGATGGTACCTTGGGGCTTGTCTGACATGTGAGAAATTTGCTCTGGTCTCTTTCCTACCATGCATAGCTGCTATAGCCACTGCTTTGCCTACTTAAATGATAACAGTATTATTTTAGTATTTGCTCTTTATTGTTAGTTCACTTCTTTTCTTAAGCTAGACTAAGGAATTCTTGCAATCTTATTACTTGCCTTTTTCTTTTTTTTTTTACCAGTCTTTATGGAATAATTTTTCCACTTCTGAATTTGTGAATTTATTCTGTGTGTTTGTTAATTAAGGAAAGCAGCAGATGTAGATTAGTGCTGTAGCAAGAAAGTCTACAAACGAGTGGTTTCATATACTGTATGAAATCCTGTAGCAGCACTACTCATTAACACTCTACCTTTTCAGTAGGTCTTAGTACCACCTCTAAGTTAGTTAATACGTAGTCCGGTAGTGTTGTCAGAAACGTCTGCAGGTTTTGTGTAGAGAATTAAGTTGTGCAGAGAAGTAGTTAGGATTAACCCTTTTTCTATAGGAAAGGGGACTTCTGGGTCCAAAGCCATGCAGGTATGAGGAGAGGCTGTACAACTGCTGGGCATGGGTGGTTTGGCTCTCAAGAAACAGGCAAGCAGTCTTGGGAGTGATGCTTGCAGGAGGCTGCCTTGAATAGCTCAGCCAAGAACCTTCTAGGATTTCATTAACTGAATTTAGTGAATTGAACAAAACAACTTCTAGCACAACCTCAATTTGAAGTTCTCTTGGTGCCTTGAGATGGAAAAATTTAGCATTCAGTAGCAGATTGAAAAGGTAATTTGTTTAAGCTCTGTACTTTGGAAGTGAAATGTTACAGCAGTCAGGATCAGGATGGCCTCAAATTAGACATTTCTGCAGGCAGGTCGAAATTCTGAGCTATAAAGATGAGTTTTATTTCTGGTACCCTTAAGAATCACCTTGCTCTTTTCAGCCCACCACTCAAATACTATAAGTTTGTGTCCACTATTTATTTACCACAAGGGCCTTTGCTCTGCTTCAAGGCTGCCCTGAGGCATCCTGATTCTTACCCATGTCATGGTACCGTGATGCATCTTCAAAGTGTAAAGCCTTGAGGCTTCCTGGAACACCGCAGAAAGACCTGTAGCTGCCTGAATAAAACACTGCAAATTTCCCAAATTTTGGTGCCTTGGGCAAATACCCTGTTTGTTTTTCCGTTACTCCCCTTTGAGGCTGGCTTTGAAGGATCCAGTGTTATGTCAGGAATCAACTTATGAGGAGCAATGGTAGTGCATGCCTTGGAAGATCTGAGGATTTTTAAAGTGCTGAGAGGATTGATCTTGAACTTCAGGTTTCAAGGGCTGAGCGTGTGCATAAATCAGCAAAAGCGTTTGCATTCGAGACAATAATGGCGGTTCGGAGTAACGCATGTTTTAATACCAATTGAATGACAGAGGCAGGATGTAAATATTTTGCTTACCTACACCAATGACCAACAGGCAGACCTTAGTACTTGTAGCATAGTTTCAGATTTTTTTTTTTAACCCGAACAATTTGATATTAAAATAAAGATGTTCTAAAGTAGCCAAAATAAAGGACTTCAAAAGCCAAAACAACAAAAAAAATCCCCCTCTACTTTGATTGCAAGTTGCACTATATGAGGCTAAGGTATCTGCACATTGCTAAAACCACAGTAAACTCATTATTGGAATGACAATGTAGTTAATTAAAAATTATTTACAGGCATTTCCTTGCTACAGAATTACAGAATTCATCATAAGCTGTAAAATCCAGCTAAGAAACAGTGCATATTTGGATAGCTAGTCCATCTTGAGTCTGTGTTTAATTACATTGTTGACTCGAACTTGGAAGCGCAAACTGAAGAACTGACATACCCCTAAGCTGATTAAATTGCTAACAGCTACTAAAATGTGTTTCATGGCTATGCCACTCCTGCCTGCAAAATCATGCTTTTCTTAGGCTGACTGAGGCTGCATCCATTTTAGCTGAATGAGTGAGTCAAATCAACACAAAAAAGAAGGAAAGAAACAATACAAAAAAGAGAAAAAGAAGGGGAGGATGAGTAGTTCTAATTGTTTTAGATTCCTGAACTGCTCCCAGTTCAGAAAAGATCTGGTGCTGATGCAGAGGAGGGAAGCATATGGGGGATATCTACTGAGCTTGCCTTTTGAGCTTGCATGTACCAGCATAGCTGTATGGGTTGTATTCTAGATTGTTTTAACTGTATTATGCTTACAGCATAGCCACAATGCTGGCTGCAGCAGACACATGCAGATACGCTTGGGAAAACGATCAGATTTAAATTCAGTTCATTTTCTAGTGCTTTCATAAGGGGCCCGCTTCTTCTACTAGATAGTGACTTGAGTTGACAGCACACTCCAGGTCTACATTTACAATGCTTAATGCACATTTATTCTTCATTTCTTTTTCCCTGGAAAAAGAGATACATTTTGCCTTTTTCACTAAGCACTGTGACACTGATATACCCAGAAAGAACCTGAATTTTCTTCTGTGAATTACTAAGTCTGCAGGCAAAGGATTTTGTTTCACTCCAAGTAAATGGTGCATGGGGTTGTATAGCACAAACAGTAACCTTGAGTGCTATTTGATATTGCCACAAAAGATTTCTTGAGAGTACAAGAAATCTCACAAATTATCTCCTGTATGTTGCTAATACTGGATTCCCTGCTAAGCCAGAGTAAACAGAAAGGATATAAAAACAACTGCTGAAGAGATTTTGGTTTGAAATCCAACTATAGCATTTCATCAGAATCCCAGCTTACTTTCAGCATTAAGGACCACAGTAGGAAAAGTTAACCACTGTAAACTGAAAGCTAATCTATGGAAAATTGTGGTTAAGGGGCATGAATTCTTTATTTGCATTTTTAAATGAAGAAAACAGCACAGAATTAATAGCACATTGCAGATATTCTAGAAAGAAATACATCTTGTTCTCATCCTGCTTTCTTAATCATATTCTTTTCCACAAATAAAGTTGATTTTTATTAGCCAAGGCTTTGTCCTAAATAATATTGCAAAAACAGTCCAGTGTTTTTTTCAGAAGTCTTTGTCATCTAAATCTTCTGTGGACTTTGTCTCCAACCTGAATGATTCTTCTGATTCTAGGCATGTTTAACACTTTTGAAATCAGGTCCATAATAGCTTTATCCCTCTGCACTGCTGGTATTATTTTAGAAACACTTTTAGAGAGATTGTCTAAAAGGGAATTACAAATTCAGACACTTTTCTGACAAAAATGCCACCAATTATGATTCTTTCTCAGTCTGTATTAAAATTCATAGCAATATTTTTATTTGCTGCATTTTTTATACACACATGTATATAAATAATACAAAGATGCATGACTCAAGCTGTGCAAATAATGGATTTTTAGTCTACCTTCCAAACAATGTAAAAGACCCAAAGAACCCTCAAATGATTTATTCTTACTAAGCCAATTTTTTTCTTTCAAAATTCATGATAAAGAGATGAGTTGAAAAATGGTCTTATGTGGAAAGAAACCTCGTTGAAATTAAAAAGTAGTATCTGTGAGGGAAATCTTAGTTGTCTGTAAATTAGAGAAGATGAATGATATATTTGAAAGTAACAGAACTGAAGGTTTTAAAAGTGAGAAAAATGCAATTACATATTATGTATATAAAACATAATACATATAATATACATCTATAATAACATAATATAATATTACATGTTATATATATAAATATGAAGTATTATATATATTGAAGTAAATAACTGGGGAAAAACCTCAACTGTTGTGCATTGTTACAGAGAAATGAATAACAGCTGAAATAGCTTTATCAAGAATAATTCATACCAAACCATATGATGTTGATTTTGTTACAGAATAATGGGCTTTCCAGACTCAGACATGGTGGTGGATGTCATGTATATTAAATTTATTAAAGCAGTTGATACTGTCTCAGATGAGATTCCTATAAGCAAGCTAGGAGATGGTAGTTTAGATAAAACCAAAGTAAGTTAAGTGCAAAGCTTTTTGGGAAAGAAGGTGTTTTCAGAAAGGTTAGATAGTACCTGCCTTCTAGCTAGATAGTATCTGCTCTCAGAAGGGATGTAGGTTACCAGATTGGCTTTTTCTAATCCCTTCTGGTCCCATTTTCTGTTTGTGTATAGTTCTGTCATACAGTGATGACATTTGTAATACAAACAAAACCCTATATAGATATATTTAAATGACTAAAGCTATTCCAGCTTTCTCAGGTAGCTTAAGAGAATGGAAAGTTAAATTTTCTTTGCAGTTCTAAAATTAAATCTAGCTATAGTTAATAAAATTGTAACTTCCCTTCACCTTCCACCTGTGCTGTTATTAGGTTCACTGGCTGTTATTGCAGTGTAGATTTTTCTCTGTAAGGCTTACACTGTGGAAAGATAGGTCAAATATCACTAAATTCAAGGGAAAAAACAAACCAGAAGACCTAGCAGAAAATTTTATTACTTTACCATTTCACCAAGAGTTTCATCACACTTTTTTCATAAGGTGTTTTTTTTTTTTTTGTATTAGACTGGGAAAAGGAAAGTCATGCATTGCATAGTATTGATTTTTAATTGAGAAAAATGCTTATTAATCTTATTCATTATTCAGCATGTATCTTTACTAATTTTATTATATCTTTCATAGCTTTTCTAAATATTTTATTTTTTAATTGATGCCGTGCTTTATAAATACTGAGTTGCTTGATTGAGATATATTGATACATATATATAGATAGATGTGTGTGTGTATATATCCTTGTAGACTGTAATCCTGTAATCCTCCTAATGTTATAAGTGTCAAAAACAGTACACTATATTTAAAAAAAAAAGGCAATTACTTGCTCTTTAGTCTACATAATGTCATGACTGGCATGCTGCACCTTTTGGCTTCTGCCTCACTTTTCTTACTTGTCTGGAAAACATTAAAAAGAAAACTAGATGAGCACCATGCTTTAATTTCCCCATGCTAAGTTTCAGACTTCTTCACAAAGAGGTTCAGCTGCTGAGAGTAAGAAGGAAATATTAGATTTTTGATTGTCTGTTCGTAACACTAGAGGCCCAGGATTCCACTAAATAACCTTTTGAACCTTCCTCACACAAAAAGTGTTCAAGCTCTCCCTTGTGGCTGAAATGCACTTTCCACTACACTTGGAGTTTATTTTCAGGGATTTAATAGAGCAGGTGCCAGACATGGGCTTGTTTTACAGATCTATTTTATTTCAAATTCATTTGTCCAGTTATGGTTGAATATCTCTTCCTATACATGAGCTGGTGGAACCTTCTGCATACTTTCATCAGCTGTTTGATGATTTGCACTTCTGACTCCAGAACTGAAATCCCACGAGCTGTTTCTAAGAGGGCAATGTACCTAGCAGCAGTGTAAGCTGTAGGCTCTTATCCTCAGGAATTGCTGCTTTCTTTATCAACTTCTTAACATTTTCACCTTTTTGGTTCCAAAGTTTTATATAAAGAATTCTCACAGCTTTTTTTTATTGGTTCTAATTTCCCTCAAAACAGTTAAGACATTTTTTTAAATGATAATTTTTATTCCAGAGATGGAGATCCAGAAACCAATTATCTGATTCTCACGTGGAATAAAATATTTAGGACACATTTTAATGTAGTTATACATGTTTTCCCAACATTTTTGAAATATGTAAACTAATTAATTTTACAATTTTTTGTTTACTTCTTTAATGACTACGACTATTTGAAATCTCTAAGTCAAACATAAGAATTAACCCTGAAAACTTTCAGTCATGGAAAATATTCCTTTGTTGCTAACTTTGTGTCATTAGTCAACAAAAGTTGATGAGGATTTTTCCGTGTTGGCTTTTCAAACTAAAAGGCTATGACTAAATCTGTAAGCAAAATGTCAGAGGCTCCTTAATGTCTTTTGAAAGTGTGGAATTCCATCCTGCAAGCAGTTCAAATTAAAGTATGTCTAAATATGTGAGTTATAATATTACGTATATATATTTAAATTAAAATTTTAAATATGATTTTGAATCAACCCAGCTTTGTATGTACTTTTATATTATTCCTCTGGTTTTGCTCCTTCTTTCACTTGAAGAAAAAAACACTTCCGACTGCCAGCTAAATCAGGTAAAAAACATATGTCTTGAAGCCTGTGTAATCTATCAATGTTTTTGGTACTCCCAACCAACACCACTCATATGCCTTGTGAGTGTAATATATTTAATTTGTATTGCTAAAGAGTAGCGCTGCTTTTTTTGAGAGGAGGAGTGGACCTTGAAGCTATGCATACAATCTGTGCAGGGGTCTAGAATCAGAAAACAGCCTCACATCTTTCTCATCGGGAAATTCCTTCTGGTTGTGAATGGTATTTAATTCTTGCCAGGGCACTATTAATGTTTTAGTATGTAATGTACTTAGATTCCTGTGTTTAAAGACACTGTGTACTTGGAGTAGTATTTTAATTTTGTTGTCACCATTGCTGTGCAAGTTTTTCCACCTTCCAATACCACAATTCTTGAGTTGGCTTTCCTTGTGGCCCATAAATTACGTGCTCTTTGTATCCATTATCAGTGATACACTCTTCTCCCCCACCTTTGTTAACCTCTCCTCGGGTCTGAGATAACACCTGGGCAACAGAGCCACCTTTATCTTATCTCAGGTTCCCACTGCAGGGGCTTAACTTTCAATCCAAGTTTCAGGTTGTATTCGGGGTGGGGGGCACTTCAGTGGTCATTGGTGGTGGCAGCCAGCTCTCACCTCTGCCAGGCACGGAGTCAGTGCCATGCTGTATCTCCGTTCTGTGCTTATCTCATGGCAAAGCCCTTCTGTGTGTTTGAGACAGGCAACTGTGCTCTGTAAGTCTTTACAGTAGGCTGGGCTAAACAAGCATAGGTTGTACAAATCAAACTGCTTAAGAGCAGAATTCTGAAATGTCTGCATGAACTGCTACTGTAAGTATGTTCTTTTACCTTAATTAAAAATTTACAAAGCCTTTGTGAGCTATTTAGGCTGTTGGTAATAGGTATACAGGGGTGTTTGTGTGAAATGAGGAGGTTTGCTGTACGCAAGCCTAATAAACAATATGAAGCACATATTCAGATGGCTTCATCTGTTCACATAGGTAATAGAGTTTGCTGTTCATGGAAGAGGGTTTCAGGTATCTAACAAGGACCTAGGAAACTGCTGTAAAACTGTGGTGCAAATATGGAGAGTGAGGTTTCATACGAACTGAAACTGTGTTCTGATGGATCACAAAGTTCAGTAGATTAACAGGCTGTGTCTTTTTTCCCTGGGAAGTGCACTGTAAGGCAAGAGAATATTTTTGGAGTGTCAAATCCTCAAAGGTTAAAGAAATTATTTTTGTACTCTTCATATATAACGCATAAGAATGACACCTCTTTTTAATAGAGAGCTTCAGCCTTGAGAAATTTGTCATGCATAACATAATATTGGAAAAATACCATCTTTCCTGTGATAAAGTATTCTGAGCATATTGTTGCATTTTAGCTAAGTAATTAAGTCTGTTCTGCTGTTATGAAAACTATGATATGAGTGAAAAACATTCTATAAAAATGAATATATAAATAGTGTCAAGTCTAACATGAAGAACATTTTACTCTTACTAAAAGATTTTGTCAACATAATAAATAAGCTTACTTTCACTTACTTACTTTCTAATGTTTTCCAATGTCTACTACTCTTGTTATTATGGCAAAATCGCAGAGGTTTAATTTGCTTGTAGTTCCTTTTATCATTAAAACTCTGAAACTTACTTAATCATTCCTTTCCCTACTAAACATTAAAATCTGTGAAAGGTAATGGTAAATCTGTGTGATAAGTGAACCTGACTTTACTGGGACAGATAGCGTAAGGCAATATTTTTTTTTTTCCCTAATGTCACGTACCTGATTTTGCTTTCTGCTGTGGCATTTTCATTAAACTTAAATTTCTTGGGTGTTAGAGCAAGTGAAGAATATAAAAAGGAGAGGATGTGATGTCCAGCTGTGCAGACAGAGCATAAATTTGCCATTTAGACATTCTTTTGACCTCACTGTGAGCTTTCATGTCCAAAAATTAAGCTTACGCATACAACTTAATAATATAAAACTTTCTTTTAGAGCCATATTGAAGACTTTTGATTTTCAGGGCAGGGCATCAAATTCTATCCTTTCCTAGTGTGTGCAGGAAAAGGGGTAAATAAGGGGTATTTTTCTCTGTTCCTACCAACTAGACTTGTCTCCTTAGGGATTGACCTTACAGTGAGAAACAGGATATAAAGGAAGGGCACTACACATACACTGCATATTTGAGATCTCTTAGTCCTGCTAAGAAATTAGAAATGTATCTTTGCAGACACTAAATAGTGCATGGCACTCAATAACATCTTAAAATGAGTAACATAGCTGTACTCTGGGCGGGAAAAAAAATAAATTCTGTACCTGAGGCCTATCTGCCCTTTCCACAGGGCACTTCACTGAGCATTTTGTCTTTTTTTATGCTGTCCTGTTGAGTAGCTCAAGACCAAATAAGATTCCCCCTTATCTTTCTTTCCCTAAGGCGAAGCAAACCCAGTTCTGTCAGCCTCTCTTTGTACACTGTGCTCCAGCCACATAATCATCCTGGTGGTTTGCTGCTGGACTTACCAAGGAAAGCAAAACTCCCAGTAGAAAGCAGAAAAACAGAAAATCTTTCTTTAGGTAACAAAATAGGCCTTTACCATTGTACATTGGGGTAAACAGAAATATCAGTTGAATGCCTGAATGTGTTTTCTATAAAATCTCAGAAATTTGGATAGATGTGAATTATGAGTATCTCAGTAAAATCTCAGAGAAATTGACTAAACCTCATATTTTAATCTTCTTGATAATTTAGCAGTTTTTATGTAGAGTTAATGTTTTTTTCAATTTTCAAATTGGAATGGACTATTTAGAAAAGGTCCATTCTAAGTGATGCAAAGCTCTTTGTCTTCCTTATGGGTAAAAGGACATTATCATTCTGTTTGCCACATCATTTCAGTCTCTCTGAGAGAGGTAACAGTGAAAAGAACATACAGCGAGTACAGCAAGAAGAGTGCATACAGCGTTATCTTCACATATAAGAGATATAATCAGGAAAACTTGTGGTTATTCATTATGATGTTTCTTAACATTTTGAACCCAAAAATCCATGACATTTATCAAATGCAGAGCCTTTGAAAGTCGTGAGTCAGCAAAAAGTTTTTATCTGCAGTCTTAGTTCTACTTAAGTGTAAATCAATCTGTTGTGAAAAATAGTGCTAGCAAGCTTTTATTAAAGTATTTTGGTACATCCACTACTTTTAATTTATTTTTCTTTGCATAGATTAATCCATACAATTGTACTAATGGGTGTCTATCCACAAACACTCAAGATATTTTAGTCAAAATTATTCCATTTATTGAAACTAGAGAATGGGGACAGGAAGAGTGGATGGGTTAGATTCCCAGATTGTTGCCTAATAAAGTGGCATAATGTGATCAGTTTATTGAAAGTAAAAATTAATATGGTTGATTCCAATTCACTTTTTATACAATGTTATTAAGCACATAGTAGCTAAAAGCAGCATTGCAAGCTGGTGTAGTTCATATTTAGCTGTAACTTAGAAAGTGATTACTATCAGAAATATTATTTCTTCTTAGCTACCCACAGGAATCTAATGAATAGAAGTATCTCAGAGGGGACAGTTTAAGTCTCTTTCATTGATTTTTCACCTTTATCAACATTCCAATGCTTTCAAGCTGAAGTAAGTCTCGCACACCTCAAAGAGACTGCTCTCCACCTTCAAAGAGTGATTATTTCTTATTTGAGCCTTCTATTTTTTTTGTATTATCAATCTTTCTATCTGAATGAAGATCAGCATGTAGGCTTGGTTTGAATAATTTAAAAAACAGCTACTGTTAATATTAACAAAAGAATCTGACTTGATCACCTTTAAGCTAACTTGAAACTCACTTTTTATATTAACTACAATCCTAGCAGAATTGTTAGTGTTCAGATTAATCATATAAACACTGATTTCTTTCCAACTGCATTTGACTATTCAAACTGAACCTTTCATTTGAGACAGCAGTTTAGATTAATATGTTTAAAAGAGTCAATTTAATTATAAATAATCATCACCTGTCGTCCACACTAGTTGTTTTATATCAAATTAATACTTGAGTATGTTGTGCTAATTTTAAAATATTAATGATCTGAAAAGTTATTTTTCAATATTTGGGATCAGACCCTGTCTGGCCAAGAAAGATGCATGTTTTTCTTCAGATGGTTATAGTGTGTTACCTCATAATTCCAGAGGAATTGATGAATACCTGTGTTTACACAGATAGTTAGTATTTAGTAATGCAAATCTGGATGTTGGCAGGTAATTGTCGTTGTTTCACCCCAGGCAGCAGGCAAGCCCCACACAGCCACTTGCTCACTCCCCCACCGGCGGGATCAGGGAGAGAATTGAAAGGGTAAAAGCCAGAGAAGTCATTGGTTGAGATAAAGACAGTTTCACAGGGAAAGCAAAAGCCACGCACACAAACAAGGCAAAACAAGGAATTAATTCACTGCTTCCCATGGGCAGGCAGGTGTTCAGCCATCTCCAGGAGAGCAGGGTCCTATCACATGTAACATTTGTGTAGGAAGACAAATGCCATCACTCTATATGTCCCTCCAGCTTATATACTGAGCATGATGCCATACAGGCTAGAATATCCCTTTGGTCAGTTTGGGGCTCTTGTCCCAGCTGTGCCTTTTCCCAACCTACCATGCACCTCCACTCTTTTCACCAGTGTGACAGTACAAAAAAACCTTGGCTCTGTGTAAGCTCTGCTCAGCAATAACAAAAATTGTCAATGTGTTGTCAACCCTGTATTCAGCACAAATCCAGAACATAGCCCCATACCAGCCACTGTGAGGGAAGTAACTCTACCTCAGACAAAAACTTGCACAATAATGAATCTATTAATTTTTTTTTTCTTAACTTTGGTGTCTTGAAGTATATACTTTTGCTTCATTATGATTCTTGATTTTGCGTGCTAGAATGATAGAATAATTTGTGTTGGAAATGATGTTCCCTTTGCCATAGGCAGGGAAATCATCTACTGGATCAGGTTGCTGAAAGCCCCATCCAACTTAGCCTTGGACACTTCTAGGGATGGGGCATCCACAACTTCCCTGGGTAATCTGTTCCAGTGCCACACCACCCTCACAATAAAAAATTTCTTCTTGATGTCTGATCTAAACCTACCCACATTTGAATGCTATTACCCTTTTTTTCTGTCCCTATATATCCTTGTAAATAGTGTCTCTCTATCTTTCTTGTAGGCTTCTTTCAGGTACTGGAAGGTCGCAGTTAGGTCGCCCCAAAGCCTTCTTTTTTCCAGGCTGAACTATCTCAATTTCCTTAGCTTTTCCTCACAAGAGAGGTGCTCCATCTCTCTAATCATCATCTTGGTGGCCCTCCTGTGGTCCAACAGGTCAATGTCCTTCCTCTGTGGAGGATCCCAGAGCTGGGTGCATTTTTTTCCATCCACGGAAGAGTTGTTTTTAACAGTTCATTCCCTTCAGGAGGTAGATGTTAGCCTTTGAAAGACATAGCAGGAGGTTATGTAAAAGAGTGAGTTTTGGGACTTACTGCTTAGAAGGTTTTTTTAGAAAAGACACCCTAGGTTACAAATGTTTTAAGGTAAACATGAAGTTCGAAGTCAAACTGCTGTCAATGTTGCTCTGATTAAATAACTTCAATATGTATTAGTGATGTATGGCTGCATATAGAATAATGTCTATAGAATAATGCCTGTAAAACAGTAAGTTCTCTCAGGTTCCATTTTAATCAGCCATGCTGAAATCACAGTAACTAGAGAAAAAAATATATTTCCTCTCCTTGCTTGGGTGTGGTAAGAAAATTGTTTTTAAGTTCTGTATCTTGCTTTAGAGGTAGAATTGCATAAAGCAAGCAAATTCTATTATCTACGAAAGTCTTAGTAAATACATTTTTTTCCTAATAGAAAAGGGTTTAAGTTCTTTTGATTCAATTTACATAATAATAAAGAGACCTTTCAGTAAGAAATATGGGGAAAACCTAAATAAGTAACTCTTTGCCTGCAAGTGTGTAAAACATTCATATGCCAACAAATGCTAAAACACAATTTAGTTAAAAAAAAAAAATAAACAAAACAGACAAACAAAACAAAAAAACCCCACCAAAACCCTATTGGTACCAAGGAAATGTTTATAAGTAGAAAACAGCATCCTGACCAGTGCCTTCAGGTATCACAGAAATAAATATAGAACTGAGCCGAAGACTACTTTGTGTTTAAATCCTTGTTCTATGCAATATGTTGGATATTTAAACTGTGATTTAGGTAATATGTTTCCCCACTTGGTTTATTTATTACTAAAACTAAAATATCTTCTTTTGCATCTTAGAAATAGTTGAAGAATGTTATTCCTGAAAAACACAGAATAAAGTAAAAAAAAAGCGAGCCATTTGATTGGAGAAAATTGAAATAAGATTGTAAAAGACAGAAAAACTGGAACTTCATATATGATTTACTCATCCTCGTTAATGAGGCTTAGAAATTATCTCATTTTATAGTCTAGTGAGACAGCTGAGCAATATCCAGAATTTCTGACATAAATACAGGAGCAAAAATGTATTTGCTTTAAAGCAAGCCTGCTGGATGGGAATAGCCATTACAGTCAACAATGAGGCAATGAATCTGTGCCTAAAGCAGCATAGTAAGGCTTTTCATAACTTTTTGTATGCATAGTAAAGAGTAAATTTGCAGGAACATCCACAGAGATTTGAATTAATTTCAGAAAGAAAATTATTACATTAATTTGTTTTCTACAAATATAATTTTGAATTAGTTATTCAGTATGGGTTTTCCCAGTTGCCTTTAATAAAATGATAGAGATGGGCTTATGGGGAGAATCTTAATTGTTCAGCTTTCCATTTCTGTTTGACTCATTTTCAAACTTAGTTATTAGTGGGAAATAGCTGAAGTAAATGAGTGTTTGTGAACTCTAGTGCCTGATTCTAAGCTTTTGCTTGAGCTTATTCAAAGGATGGTAGATGTTTAAGAACACAGAGTATTTTATTTTCATTCAAAGTAGTGTCTTCCATGGAGCTCTGCTTTGGGAAGAATTTCACTGTGCGTAAGGTTGCAAAGTCACAGTTTAATGTAAAGTTTATAATTCTTTTGACCTTACGAGCATAATGTGTTAATTTAAAACAGCATGTTGCAGCTTCTGTTCCCATGACTCAGTTATGAGTAATACTGCTTAATATTTTTCCATAGTATATATCTATTACAGTGTTTAAAACATGCAGAGCTCATGGTGCAGAAAATAGTAAGTGAAAAATGGTCAGTTGTCAGATACAAAGGAAGAATCAGGATAATTTTTAAAAGATTATTTTTCATTAATAATTTTCAGCTGAAGGACATAATTATACAGACCACTGATAGGATAATTTCTCATTCTTTCAACAGATTAAAAGTTGCTAATTCATTTGCTTTATGAGGAAACTGTTTCTGTAAAGGTTAAATTTGTACAGTTGGACATAGAGAGGAAAAACGAATGCAGAACATTAGGGTATCAACACAGTATAACAGTATTCCTATGACAAAAAAGGGTCATATAGAGCTATTGCTGTAATTCCGTATGTGAATTGTTATTTGTAGGTATAGAAAGAAAATGAAATTATTATATTATTCATATGATTATTATTCCTAATGCTTCTGATTAATCACAAAAGAAGCTACAGATAGAAGTTTATTCCAACCTGGTGAATAAGAGGATTAACCAGAAGGATTGTGACAAAAGTTATAATTCCAATAATTTATGTATACTCTTTTATTTTATCCTTCTTTCCTGACATGACTGTTCATAAGAGCACTGCATGTTTTCAGCTAAGCTTGCAGACTTTTGTACAAAGAACATATATATTTGCACTGTTCCTGAGACAGACTTGAGCAGGGAATATTTCCGGGATTTGAAATCCGCTTCTCTCCTTTCATTCCCGCTAAGGAAAAGAAATCTTGTGCTTTTCAGGGAGTCCTTTCAAATGCATGAAAGAGAGAGTGCTAAACATGTCACCTCTGTTAACTTCTCAAGACCCCAATGGCAGATACTTAGGATGTAATCCGAGCTTGAACTGAGTTGTGCATAGTCTTTGGGTTTTTTTGTTAATCTTTGTCAATATCAAGAGAAAAACCCGTAAAACCTATTTACTGGAACTAGATTACTCTTATCCGTATCACAGAGTCCACATTCTCATTCTCAATTTGGTTGAAACATTTACATCAACTTTCCTTGAGATTCAGCACAGGATCTCAGTTTTTAGTGGGGTTAGCTTTTTTAGAACTGTGGTACACAGGACCTGTGGTTTCTAGCTTCAGAGGCTTGCTAGACGAGTTTTGCTGTGTGCAGGCTCTGAAAAATGGCTCTGTCTTGGTGACTACTAGGGGACCTGTTGGTGCAGGTAGCTCGGGGTGCAGCTGCAGTGCCAGCTGTGGGTTCAGCCCTGGGAGTGAGAGCCCAGGCAAGAGGCTTTGAACTGCTGACCCTTTGCACAACAAGGGCTTGGGGACCTGTGGTGTGACCAGGTTTAAAATAACAGGGGTTCCTTTGTTCGGGGCTCCATCTCAGAGGCACCAGCTCGAGCTGTCATTTTGTTATTTAGTTATTGCACCAAGATGAAATTGTTCTAAGGATCTGGACATCTGAGGCTCTGCTGTGGGAACCTGGGGTCGAGCCAGTGAGGAAACCATGAGTGTCGGGGGTGCAGCTGTGAAGGGACCTCGATCCAGTGCAGCGACTGTGACTGCCAGAGTGCATCCAGGATGGCCATGAAAACCCAGATCCCGTCATAATATTTGCATATATTTCACTGCTTGTCGTAAATTAGCCAACTTTGTGCTGCTGATTGGTGGCACAATAGTGGGAAGGTATATTTAGTGTTTCAAGGAAAGATGTAACAGTTCCAACCTCTGTATAGTTGGGACTGATAAAGCCTAATTCTCACATTTAGGGCAGATTTGCAATGATGGTCTTTATACAGATAGGAAATAAAGCTTCAAAAGAAAAGGGAAATAAACCTGTTATCATGCTAAAGGTTACTGTTGCTCTAATTATAGTTTGTATTCAGTATGAACACCTTGTTCAATGATATTTAATTCAAATCAAGATGCTGAAGATAGAATTACACATTGAGAGAATTCATTAGAAGTTTTTTAAGTAAGCTGAATAAATGTACCTCAAATTGTTCAGATATTTAAATTAGATCTGTAAATTATTATGAAAAATCCACAAGGGATACACAATTAGGTAAATAAGCTGTTCAAGACCAGGAGCTTTTGAGCATTTATTGTACAGTGCTTTCTTGTATGCTGCTTATGGAAAACAGGTGAATGGCAGAAAAAAAAAAAGGTGTAGCACCTATGCAGAGTCTAAAAGTAAGCAGAGATGATGGCTGGAATAATAATGAGAAAGAATAGTTTTCTCATAATTAGTTTTCCAGTCTTTGCCTACACATTGTCACTATACCACTGAGGTAATTAAATGTAGGACAGATGATTACTTAGTGTAAGTGTACTTTATAAAGCATGTCATTTCTTGACCTTTTGAGTTTGCCCATTCATAATCTGCTTGTCTTTTCCTGAAATGTACACTGGCCTTTCTGAATCAACAGCAATATATAAACGTAACAGTTATAGAAGTTTAATTGGGAGCATTGCTAGCTGTAACCATACACCATTTTAAGAAGGCTGTTTTCATTTTTGCATAATTGACGTGATATTTAAGCATGCCAAAGATATGTTTATGATAGCTGAAGCGTGATGCATATAGTATATTTGTTTTGTCAGAGTTGTAGTGGGTGTGTGGGAGACTTGCTGCTTACCTGTTCTCTCATGCTTTTTCCGATAGGCTTCCCACTGAACATCTCTCTGCACACATTTTCTGTGCTGTTTTAGCATGAGTAGGCATAACCAAGCTATCCTTGTGGTAGTTAATGCATGCAACATAGGATACAGCACAGGGTGCTGCGAGGTCCTTCTGTCTTTCAGTACTGAGCATCCTCGATAGGAAAATATGCCGTATCCTGTGCTGCTGCGTTTTTTCAGTCTTTGCTATGAAGCTAACCAGAAAGAGGCTGGATTTTATGCCTACCTACCTGGAGTCATACCTGCTCAGTCTCATAGACATGTAGCTTGAGGCATTTTCTCTATTTTTGTTCTCACCTGTCCATCTGTGCTTATTCATGCTATGATACATCATTAGAGCTTGAATACTTCAAGTAATTACATCGGTCATAGCATTCATGGTTCTAGTTATTTTTCAAGCATGTAACAGCTGAAAATATATTAAACTGTGAAGCTGAAAGGTCTAGATGTTAATTTTGCATCCTGTAAATTTACTTTTTCAGTTGTTTTTAGTGAGATGTGTTTATTTTTCCAATTGCTATTATCACCTAATACAGTATGTGAGCAGACTTAAAAGCAGAACGAACAGAGCTTGTAGTGTAAGTTCTCTTCCTGGAGATTATTCATTATTAACAGGTTATCAACAATATGCATCTGAAGACTTTCCCCGGGCCAGACTGTACCTACACTTCTCTGGTAGGAATGGTTGTTCTAATCTTAAAATCCTGTCTTTCCCTAGGGAGCCACTCCTACTCCCTTTCATGCAGTAGAGGTAGCAATCCACCTGCCTCAGTGAATCAGCAGTATCCACTTAACCTCTTCTCAGCAGGATAAGCACCTGCTAACAGCATGGGGTATTGCTGGGAAAATTATGAGCCTACTACCTTATATGTTAACAGTGATTAATATTTGGTATTACTGTTTCAATATGTAGGAGGCATTACCACTATTGAGAAACTGCCTTAACCCCAGCTGCTGTTCCTACAGAGATCCCTCTCTTTTAGAAGATGCGGTTATGGACTGCATCTGCCAGGAAAGGAAACAGAAGCATCTTTCAGGGCTAAGGCAACAGACAGATGAGTAAAATGCTGTGTGTTATAGTTTAAACAAGCCAACAAACAAAACCCACCCAAAACCAAACAGGATTCAAATTTACATGTTGTCTTCATGAAATATCAAAAGTTAAGGGACTTCTTGTTATCTGAAGGGGAATGTTCCTCTTTTTCTTGGTAGGAAAATGGGGCATTAATACTGGTCTACTTTTCCAGAGATTAAGGTTTTATGATATTCCCTGGAAATACTTGTTTTTGTTTCAGGAGTACAAGCACACTGAGATAATGAGAACTCAATAGTGTTCTCTGTTTTCATCATAATACATATTTTCCTAAATTAAAACATAGCATTGCTGTTTCCTTAAGTTTTATGTAAATGCATCATATTCCTGTACAGTCTTGGTCATTATTTTATAAATTGGTTGCATATTGCTACCGATCAACCCAGTTTTCAGGAACAATTTGTTTGACTGAACAGTTTGTAAACTGCGGGTAGCAACCAGAAGCCATGGAAATACATCAAAGATCTGTTTTTTTCTTTAACCTTTTGGATAATACTGTGAGCCCTTCTACTGGAATTTTAATATCTGCATCTGTAAATGTTATCAAAACTTACAGGAAAACTGGAATTGTATCTCCCCTTATTACATTTATAAAAGGATAGAATTACAGTTTAATCACACTTCAAAATTATTTTGTTAATTTGACATAGATGCCTGAAGAGGCAAAAAAAAAAAAAAGTTAGCAAGTTTTTTTACGCTTTAGTTGTCCTAGCAAGATACCATGGATATTTTTCTAAATCTTTATCTGTTACAAATAAGTGCAACTCCATTTGTATCACCCTATTTTTATTTGTGTATTTAATTTCTATAGTGCTAGGCAGTCTGTATTACCTCTTTTCATCCTTCCCTTAAGTCTTCTCTGACTGCATATTTTGGTAACATAATAATTAGTTATATAGTCTTATTATTATCTTGAATATTCTGTAGGCACTGCAAAAAGAGTCATGATTGAGTATCTGTCTATTTAAAATTATACAAAAATTCAGATTCCTACATGGTTACTAAAAAAAAGCCTTACATTTATATTAATCAGCCAGATAATTTTTAAATATTAATACATTTTTTGAAAGACCATCATGCAGAAGCTTTGAAATGTGGCAGGATGATTTTGTTTTCTCCATGAATTTCAGATTTTGTTGGCTACCAGAGGCAGAATGATACTAACATATGGACATTTCCTGGCACTTTTGACATGGATATTTTGTTTGATAATCAGTCCAGAAGTATGCCTCTCCTCTTAATGGGTTTTGTGTAATTGAGGGGTTGCAATGTGAAGAAAGAACACCAAATGTATCACGGTTTTAATAAATGACACTGTCACTACCATTTTTAATCATTATAGGAGCTGAGGGCAAAGCTGTATTTACAATGCCCATTGACCTGACCGGGGTAGGTGGCGGATGCTGTGCTGATTTCAGCTTAGTTGAAATGCTCTGGCTCCTTTATATTAACACATCAGTTTATGTTAAGCCCATGCTTCTGGAAAGTGTCCACATGTTGGAAGAGGTTTCTTACTCTTTTTGTAATGTACACAGTGAAAGGACAATCTACTGATAATATACACATATGTGATTTGTCAGTTGATTAATTTCTGGCAACACTGAAGCTTCTAAACCTATATAAGATATAAAATCTAGACTATATTCAAGTATTTATTTAAGAGGACAAGTAACATTGCAAGATACAGTGCAATTTTCACACTTTGGCATCTTGCAGGAAACCCTACAGTTCTTTATTTTGATTTTATAAACCAGCAAAAAAAACCAAAGCAGCCCCACCCCAGAACCTCTGCTAATTTAAAGGTAAAGTGTGTTTTCCTGTACTGCTAACTTCAGTACTTGGCAAAGGAATATAGTTTGTCTGAATGACTAGACAAAGAAAATTGTATTTATTATTAGTCTATAGAGCATAAATTCAACATATGCTTTTAGGTTTCTTGGTGGACTGATTTGTAATAAAACCCAGTGTCTAGCTAGGAGTAGAACAGCTACTGTGGAGAGAGGGAAAATGTGTACTATTGGATACTTTATGAGTAATTAAATAGATATGATAACCAATAAAGGGGATAGTTGGCCTTTAGCTTGTTATGAATTGTCTTTTATTTATTTGTGTAAAAAGTATTTGCTATTTTTCTATTTCACATCTGAATTTTTCTCAAAGCTATCCTTAATTTGTAGCATTATTGAAAATACATAGAATCCCAAAAATATAAATTTTTACATCAAAAGTTATTAAAAATTAAGCTGCTGCAGTAAAAGATCATTGGTCATCTATTATTATTCTGCTACCATTTTAGTTTTTAGATATTCCAATTGTATTATACACGGTTAGCCTAGAGGTGGCAATGATGTGGATGTTCAGTTTTAAAATTATCATATTTAATTTTTTTCTAATCTTTTCTGCCAATATTTGTGAAAAACAGAAGTAGAATTAAGGGGAAAAAAATCATTTTTAACGGAAAAATGCTTATTTTACACTAACTTTTCCTAATAAAAGAAAATAAATTAATTTTGTCAAACATTGAGGCTTTGCTAGACCTTTATTTCATAAGGCTTTTTCACGAAGTGAGAAAGGTGACTTTAAGAAGAAAACCCTGCACCCTTCCCTTAAAGTTTGTTTCCAACCTGTGCTTCCTGCTGGTCAATAAGCCTGAGTACCAGTAAGATTCTCTGGTTCTCTTCTTCTGCTTGCTTCTGTGGGTGTAACTTCCAGGGAGCTTCTGTGCGTCTGCTAAAAACATTTAAATAAGTTCTTTTACATGAAGCTTACTATAAGGGGTTAAGGCATTGTCTCTTCAAGTATTTTTTTTTTCCTGAGAAGAAACTTGAGACATATAAATTGCAGATCTTAGTGGCTCCCTATGTAAAGCAGGTGTTCAGCACTGTGTAATTTCCCTTGGTGATACACAATATTACTACAATAAATATGGAATATATACATACACATAAGCACTATTTGATAGCACACTACTAATTAATTTCTTATCTATAGATGGAGCACTCTTGAAACACACTCCAAGAATTGTATTTTGTCTTTTGTTTCCATCCTATTGTAGAAAAATACTTTGCCTACTTTTCCATTATACGTAGTGTGTATTCCTCCAGCATAAGCCTCTGGCAGTTGCAAACTTTAAATGCAGGTAGCTTCTTGCCAAGAACGATGAAATTCAATTATTATTCATATTAAGATGGGTTGTCTTAAGGCAACACTTTTATTTTTTTAATAGGAAGGACTGGATTTTAATTGTGAGGTTGTTGCTTGGTGGTATATATATATATGTATCTCATTAACAAAACCCAGGTACGTAATTTTATAAAATATGTGATTCTGTTCAGTTTACCTCCAGCACCATATTGCAAACGTACACAGAGTTCATTCTGATGCTCACATTTGGGACAGTTTAATTTAACTCTGGTAATTAACTGACTGGAAGAAGTATCTCCTCTTTAAATCTGTGGTAGATTTTGAAAAGATTCCTGAGTGCAAGTTGTTTGCACACACAATGAAACTTGATTTTGGTTCACATTAGCCCACATATCTGGGCTTCTTTTATTTATTTTTAGCTAGTCTGGGAGGAAGTTTTGCTTGTTTTACTGTTGTCCTAGTCCTTTAATTTTTAATTAGCATTGTAAGGTTGCAAAATATACAAAGTCTTATACAGTGCAATGTAGAATGCTGCACCTTAGAACCTGGCTGTTGGCCTTTTTTTGCTCATCTGTCTAAATCCTGACATTAGGACACCCGATAGACTGTGAAGATGTCAGTTTGTATCAGCTCAATATGATTTTTGATAAATCATAATGCATTTGCAGCTAGAATATGGTTATTTATAATAAGATGATTCTACAAAGTTTAGAATGCATTGCAGCTGTACTGTAAAAGGATCATCTTAAGTTTCAGCCTAATGAATTAGTACTTATGCATTAAAGGGCTTCATCCCCCTAAGAAAAATGAAATGTGTAAGGGAGCCTTTAAGACATAGTGTTCCTTTTGTAAGTTACAGAGTACTTCATATGTCATGCTAAGGAAAGAAAGGTGTAAAATAATATCACTATAAGTGTGGTTGACTTCCTCTGGCTTTGTCCTCTTCACCTTTATTAGCCTTGTCAAAATAGCGTATAATATGTTTTCACATCATAATTTTAAAGCACTGTTATCTTATCATAAGACTGGTAAGAATAATACAGTTCCTTCACTACTTCTAGCAAAGAATTCCTGTTACATATGACGTGGAGATTGGAGTGAAAGTGCTGCCATTTAACAATTTGCAAGCATCAAGATGAGGAACCTGTATGTCAGCAAAATCTAGTCAGACAGTCCTGAACAAAGTGTGAAGACAGGGGAATTGGACACAAATATATCTAGCGAGTCTTTCACCTTCTTTTTGTAGAAGATGAGAATACTGGGCTCTTTCTCAAACACATAAGAATAATCAAAGACTGAAAAAGGTCTAGGATTGTCTTTAATAACATAATTTACTTGGAGTGGCATTCCCAGATGGTTAAACTTGCAAGCTCATTCAAATGTGAGCAGGAGGATATGAGCTGCATGAAGACATTATAGCAATAAAACTTCCTTAATGTCTAACACAGTGGACTAAATGATTTTTTAGCATGATGGGAATATACATCTAATCGTTACTTTGGGAAAATTTGTATTGGACCAAGAAAAAAAGAAAGTGAACAAGCCTATTAAAATGTCTGCAACAGTAAGCATGTAAAGGCACTTTACATAACTGTTTGACTTGAAATTGAAAACTTAGAGAATAATATTTTGAAACTCTAATGCAATCAAAGTTCCTGGGGTTTTATTTATTTATTTTTTTAATCCATTGAGTATTCAAAGAAGGATCAGTAGCCTTCTCTTTTATTTTAGCTGTTTGGATTCTGTGAATTTCTTTTTGCACTGGTGCCACGTGCTTTTCTCAGCTAAGGTTTGAAGACATAAAACTAGTATCTTATTCTGCATAGCTGTTTGAGTGGATTAATTGCTTGTAAAACTGGAAAACAGAACCTTCAAAAGTCAAATAGATGACTTAATATTAGGACTTTATAACTTTGTTGTGAAATCCCAACACTATTTGATTAGAAATAATAAAATTTACATGCCCATTCAGCACCCAGTAATTTTGAGTTACCAAGAGAAGCTGCACTTAATTACAGGTTTGCTAATCATCTCTGTAGCAGTGATCTGGATCCACATTCTTCACTCTTGATGAATTCAAAACGTCATGGATGACAAAATGTTTTATGATTGTTTAATCCAGCAGGAGCCAGTGCTATATCAGCTGAAACCACTACTTTCTTTATGTGTAAAGATTGTCTTTAATAACAATAACCATCATTCAGTTTCAAGTATTTGCTGCAAAAGCAGTATTAGAGATCACTGCAATTACACCCAGAATGGGCACTTGCTTAGGGACGTGCCTCCAAATTTATATGTAAAGTGAAGGAGCGTAAAGTGAAAAAAGATATTAGCCCTCAACTTCATTATTTGTAGCTGACCATACCTCATCATAAGGCAATAGTTTATACCGATCTCGAAAACTTTCTTCTCCAGTAGAAAACTAACTATAAGAGATAACTTTAAAATTATGGTAATTAAATTAATTATCTATATTTAGCAGTTAGAACAGTGTGTGTGTTTTCTGATAGATGCAGTGCACAGCGAGCTTATTGCAACACTGGAGGATGTTTATTAGATGGTGATGGGGAAAATATTTCTTTCTGTAAAGTTGTTTGATGCCTATGCAGTTTGTAGCAAATAAAGTAGCCGGCATGCAGTGTGCTCCTGCACACTAGAATGCATTTCTACATTTCCTGTTGCGAGTGACAAGACCCAAAAAACATCCTTTTCTCTCATCCTTAAAATACAAATAAGTAAGACTTGAACATGAAGTGGCAACTGTTCTTCAGAAGTTCACAAAATTCTAGTACAGCCTTGTCCTGAGTGAATATGACCTGCAAAGTCATAGAGCAGCTAGGTTGATCAGAAACAATTTCCCTAGCCAGTGTTATCAAACGAAGTGCTCTGACAGGTGTCGCATGAAGCCAGCTTTGAATACTCAACTCAAATGGCCATTTGCAGGTGGATCAAAAGGCAGACACCATCTGTGCAAGTTCAGGAAAAAGCTATGAAATCAAATCTCAAAATCCTTAACGTGACTCTGAGCCTACCTGTTATCGTGCAGGGGCAATCTGCTCACACGAGGTGCAGTGTGGAATCAAAAGGCATGTCCACTCACCCAGAAGAACTGAAAATCTGCTGGAAGTGACTATAAGTGTGTTTGTCCTTTCAGAACAAAGGAAAAAAAAAACATTCACTACATGTCCGAGAAAGGTCACTGATACCAGTGTTTCTAGGTCACTTTGCACTTCCTCCGGTACCCTTTAATGGGTACTGCCTAACCTGTAAGGAGAGCCTGTAGTTTTGGCCTTTGTTGAGAAAGAAGCTAAATTGAAAGAAGATTTTGATTTTTTTAATATATAACAACGCTGTGTAGCTGTGGACACAGACAAACCAATTTCTAGTAGTTTTTTTCTCAATTCCCCAAGCACAGTTTATGCTTTAAAAGTATTTGAAACTAGCTTTGAAAGGAACTTGCTGACCAGCAGTTTTATGACTTGATTTGTTTTAAAGCCTAAATGGCTTAAGGAAATGTTTTACAGAAGATATAATCCATCCACACGGAATAAAGCCTTGAAAATTAGGTGGCATAAACCTAAAATTCAAACTACATTCTCATGACTTTGCACTTAAGCTGTTGCTCACAGAACTAACTTAAGAGTGCCAATGTATTGTTTATTGCCTATAAATACTTTTTTTGGAAGCTGGAAGATTCTTAAAAGTGCTTTATTCAAAAACCTCTATTAATAAAGTCTTTGTGGTTAATCTGGTGGTTAGAATTTCCCTGACATGCAGCTTTGATCAGTGTGTGGAATAGCTGTGATGCCAGTAACAGTGTTGCCATCTTTCCTTGAGTAGTGACTTCATTGACAGTTCTGTAAAATTATATTTATCTGTCCTGTTGATTCCTTCTTTTACAAATTGATTCTAAATTACTTCACCGATGACTTTGCTTTTTTTGCCATCAGACGCAGAAACCTATACATGTCTAAACAAGGCAGGATATTTGGGATTTTTGTATTTGGAGTGCATAGTAACCTATTGCTTTTAACAGACACTTCTGTGTGTATTTTTAAATTTGAACCTGGTAATAAAGCAGTTACCTGCACAGCTTTCTGTGGACTCTTGACTCCTGAATCTCAACAATGACAGTATTGATTTTACAGAGTAATGCATATTTACAAATTGAGTGTTTTAAGTTACCGATGTACATCGCTATATATTTCCACTACTTTTTATATACTGATACGCTTAGTGTTGGAATGTTGGTAGGAGAAATATTAACTATGGAGAATTAAACACAGTTGCATCTGTATTGACAGGACCTGTCATAGCAAGTGTTTTGAAGTAGTCTTTTCCAGAGTTTTTCTGAATTTGGTGCTTAGTTGATTCCAGGGGGAGCTAGGATTATTGTTAGTAAAGAGAGGGGAACTGAGGGTTGTTGGACCCCTAGATATATTTTTCATGAAAAGACAACTAGAATATGGTGGTATAACAGGCAGCAGAAGTTACAAAACCTAGCAATTGTGGTATTGTCTATTTGATTATCTGTCTTGAATATTTAGTAGGGCTACTTCTCTTGTTCATTTTCTTTTGTGGAAAGTAATATAACCATTTAAAGATTATTTTGGTGGGCTAGTATACAACTGTTTAATTTAATTAGATGGGAAAGTTTAATGGATTTGTACTAAATGCTTGATATTTATATTGATTTGTATTGCTAGAAAGACTGTTTTATTTCTTATGCACTTTCAGTAGTATATCCGGGGCCAAAACAAGGTGGTTTTGCTTCAAACCTAACTGAACCGATATGTGAGGGTTCATTATTGACAACTCGCAAAGAAAATCTGTTACACTGCAAACACTTTACTCTCTGTGCATGTTCTTGAGCAATACATATTCCATATTAAATGTGAATATTATTTTAGTGGTTACTTTATTGCACATACAGGCAGCATCTTAGGAATATTGTTGTGGTTTAACCCCAGCAGGCAACCAAGTCTCTCACAGCTGCTCTCTCACTCCCTGCCCAGTTGGGTGGAAGAGAATTAGAAGTGTGAAAGTGAGAAAACTCATGGTTTGAGATAAAAACAGTAATTAAATTAAAGTAATTAAAAAGAAATAATAGTGAAAATAATTTAAAGTTGTAAGGAAAAGGGGAAAAAAATAAGGAGAGTAAAATAAACCCCAAGAAAACAAGTGATAAAGACAAAAACCATTGGTTGCCACTAACTGACCGATACCAGCCAGTCCCCATTCCCCAGTGTGTCCCCCACTAACCTTCTCTCCAGCTTTGTATGCTGAGCATGATGCCATATAAAATGGAATGGAATATAATATCCTTTGGTCAGTGGGATCAGCATTCCTGGCTGTTTCTCCTCTCACCTCCTTGTGCACTCCCAGCCCTCTCACTGGTAGAGTGAAGTGTGAGGCAGGAAAGGCCTTGACTCTGTGCAAGGGCTGCTTAGCAATAATAGGAACACCCCTGTGTTATCAACGTTATTTCCAGCACAAATCCAAAGGACAGCTCCATGCTAGCTACTATGAGGAAATTTAACTCTGTTCTAGCCAAAATGACTATAGGTACATAGCGAAGGTTGTCTTAAGGCCTGTGACCAAAAAAAAACCCATCCAGAAGTTCAGCTGTTTGTGCTGCCTAGGACCAGTCCTTTTGGAAGGACTGACTGCAATCAGATTTTGGGTTTAGATGATATACAGTGTTTGAAAGTAAATGCAAAAATCTTACCAAAAATTATTAGCTACCTTTGTTCTTTTGACAAAAAATAGTTTGGGGGGTTTCTTAAAAATGTATAACTGCTGACTAGCTTGTAAGAAAAACAAATGGCTGTATTGCAATTCAGTAAAATAAGGTGTGTATCTCTTTCTCTTAATTCTTTGTTTGAAATTTGCTTTATATATTTTTTTAAAATATTGATTCAAATCAGAATCTTTTTTTTCTTTTTTTTAAAAAAATCCTGAAAGAGATCACACTCTGTATCACTGTAGTGCTCTTCTTCCAGGTTTTTTTTTTTTTTTTTTTGGCTCCATTTTGTTTTGTCCTGAGCTTTAAAAAGTGCTTTATCCCAGATGTGCAGTTGTCTTAGTATGAATGGGTGACCCAGTTATTTCAGTAGCAAATTCTGAGCTGTTTGAGATCCAAATATTTTAAACAGTGTGTAAAAGGAATAAATAAAAGTTAAAAAAAACCCCTGAAATATATTATAATTTGTCAGGTGTCTTTATTTTAAATGTTATGGGGTAATTGTCAAAATAACTAGAGAAGACTGACTTTTATCTTTCATAAAAATACAAGGTGTATTGATGTGTGCAATCAACATGGCAACACTAAATAAATCAGCAAAACCTATTTGGCTATAGTAATTGGTATTGTCTGGAAAAATTAGTAATTAATATACTTTAGAGCACAAAATTTTTCATGAAATTACTTAAAATATTTAATTGTGTTTCAAAATGGATTCAGAGGAGTGGTGCTGTCTATAAATATTTACATTCATACTGATTATACCACTGTTATAAAATTAATATAACAGTTTTCTATCTGTTTACATATTACTGTTGCCTTTTTTGGTCATATGTATATGCATATGGGTAAATTTGAGAAAAAACCCGCAATTATAACAATTTCCACGAGGTGGTGCTCAAGCAATAAATTTTAAACTGATAATGTAATAACTATGGCCAGTTACAAGCTGACTTTGAAAATATGGCTGTCAAACAGATGTTCTTCTCTTTGATGCTATATCTAACTTAAGGTGGGAATGATGAGGTCAGGAAGGCTAATGAATTTATTATGTGGTGGAAAAGTTATTTCTCCTTGCCCGAAAGATGGAAATACCATTATTTTTTTATCGCATAATACCAGGGGGTTGAGTTTGTTTTGGCACGGAGTTCTCCTAATCCTTTTCATGTCTCAGACTTTGGCCAATGTTTATATACTGTCCACTTCTGGTTATGAGTAAAGGAACTAGTATTCATAAAGATATAACAGTAGTTGTCCTAAGCAGAATGTTAGCAAATTCAATAGATTTAAATAAATCTATCAGAGAAAAATACACTGGGTGCTGATTCACTGATCATTCAACAGTAAATAAAAAATGTAGACAGTACGATAATGCAAGAAGGCAGATGATGTGAGAGAATGGCAATGACTATAAACAAAGCAGACAGTTTGGCATAAGTGGTTTTCTCACTTTGATCAAATAGAGCATCCTTAGCTGTTTTGCTTGCCAAAGTGCTGCATCTTTTTTTCTGACATCCTCTGCAAACGCCTTATTCATCTCCTCCTTCAAATTATACAGACCATTTATAATTTAAAGTTCACTGTGACTACCTCTGAAGAAGAGTCAATAATTAACACTGCAAGCTTTGTCGTTGTTGTTGCTTCGTTCCTAGCTATCGAAATGGCAAGAGGCAAATCTGCAATGGAAGTTTGTTTCTTCCTTCCACTGTTGTTTCTTTCTTTAGCTGTTTTGTTGCTTGGTGGGGTTTTTTAAATTTCTTTTTTACATGTGCCTTTTTCTTCATTTCAACTTTAGTGGTCAACACAGAATATACCAAAAGCACAAATGGCCTTCTAGGACAGGCATTGCTCTTGGCCAGCTAGTAACAGCAGTAATGCATTTAAAATACAGTATGCTCTCTTTTTTTTTGTTCATTGCTTCTAATTTCATGTATGTAAAACACAATTTAGACATTCTTCTACAAAGAAAACTATTCTTAGAGAGCAAACAGGTCTCTCCTAGATATTTTACTTTCTGACAGCTGATAGAGCAGTAATCATCCTATTTGAATAAACTTGAAGGGTCTGTGAATAAGGAAGTCTCATATTTCATTATGCAGACGGTTGGGAGTAAAGCGATGACAGATCTGTGAAAAACAAATCAACCTTACCCTTCTACTTTTATTTAGATATTGCACATGGAGCCTGCCTGCTCCTGCAAGGTATTTAGTCACTCAACTCCTACACACATATGTTTGAGGATCTGAGTCCAAGTTCAGTGATGGTCCATTTTATAGATATTTGGTTCAGCCAATTAGAAAGTGAAGAATTATTTGCTGATTTCTGTCTACGGTCAGAACACTTTCATTGGTATATATAGCTGCATTCCATATGCAGTTTTTTACCTTTATTACCAAATTGTCTGTGTATTCACTGGATCTTTGTACAGGTACATTTAATAGGTATTTTTGTTTTGCATGGAAAAATCCCTTCTGCTCTTAACGAAACTGAAATCCTCATTTCTCTTGCTTTCTTTATTTTTAACATATTTACGCTGAGTAACTGACAAACAGAATTGACTAAATGTTTATCTACCAATCAATAAATTCAAGGAATGGAGAAAAAACCTATATTTTAATGTTGTTGTAATCCATTGTGAATAGACTACCGATATCCATTATATGTATAATGCTACCTGGTTTGTCCATGGTATTTGAAAATACCTATCACTTGTTCTTTCTTGTTAAGAGTCCCATTAGAGCGTCTGGCTAATGTTTGTTATTCTGAGGCTCTGTAATTCCTTTTGTCTTGGTAGAGGGAGGGAAAGATTTTATATATGTACTTTGATTATCATGAATGTAAGTTTGAGGGTCTCTTCTATTTAATCTTTTTTTTTTCCACAACCATTTTTGCTAATCCTTACTGAGTCTGTACATGTACACTTTCATGGATGAGAGAGCAATATGGACTGTCTGTGAGTAAATTAATTTCATCAGAATTCGTCTGTTTAGTACTACTTATTCTGTCTTCTAATTCCACAGTACTGTACAAAGGTAGAATTACTGTTTTCCCACTGGTGCTGCTAAATTGCTTCATTACAGGTTCCTTTCAACATTTTAACAGCTCAAAAATTGGTTTCTTTCATTTATTATCCCATGCTCTGCATAAACTGACTTCCCATTTGCTTTTGACCATTTTAGCTTTGTATATTTGTACTTTCTTTCATCTTTTTTCCCGTTCTTTTGGGCATCTGCCTTTACTATCATGCCTGGTTGAAGTATATGCGAAGTTTACTTGGCAACTGGATTCACAAAGGCTGTATGTGTATATAGGCTTTGAGCACAACCCAGCAAGAACTTGAGATCTTCATTCTAAAATCTCCGATATATGCAGTACAAAGCCAACAGCTTTCAGCATTCAACTTTTACATTTAGTGAGCAGCCTACTCAGAATCAGAAAAACTTGTGGCTTAATTGCAGTTGAGGAAAGGTTAAAGGATCATTAATTTATTCTTAAGGTGGAAAAAAATAGCTGAAGGAAAAAAGTGCAAAACTTTCTATATTTTACACTGTGGTCTGTAATTCTTTTTCATTCACAAGCGTTCAATTGTGAAGCAGATGGATAGAAAACACAATATAAAGATTGAGGTCCATCCTTTTGTTTTCTAAAATAATTTTAGCACCTGTATTTCAAGTAATTAAACATTGCGGTTATTTTGATTATTTAATTTAGATCTTGGGGTTTTGTAGTTATTAAAATAATGTGAAAGTACTAATAAAGTAGTTAATATAGCAGAGAGTACTGTAAAGTATGCGCTGTGACTCTCTGATCTGAGAGCACAACAGTTCTCAAGGCCATTTGATTTTCTTAGAAAAGCCTAGATGGAATTAGTAATATTAACACTAGAGCTTCTGCAAGCCAGAATACGCTACAGGTTAACTCATCAGGCCTCAGTAAGGCTGACACAGAGGTCTGAGTCCCCAGCCAAAGTCTGGCAGTGTGGCAGAGGTGTGGGTTACCCTTTCAAGGTCCTCACCTCCTAGTGAGCTGGTATTAATTCTTCTGGAGGAAGCAGAGCAAACCTGTTAGCAGCTTCTAATTAACAAGTGAGTGTGAATTTTTTGTGCTTATATAGGTGGGAAGGTTCATTCCTGTTCCTGGTTCATCTCCTGGAATTCTTGACAGCAGTTGTTATTGTTTATGCACGGCAAAAGAACTTGCTGAAGTATTTCATTTAGGTGGTGATTTAAGTAAACTAGAAGAGTCAAGGCAACCTGAAGAAAAATTTCCTGTTTTCTCCAAGTGAGACTGTCACTGTTCACAAGAGTGAAAATGTGTCAAGAGCTTTAAATTACTCATTACCTTGAGAGCATCTCTTTGTGCAAGTATAAATGTCCTCTCATTGTTAGTCCAGGTTTTTTTCTACTTTATTACATTTTTGCAAGGAGTACAAAACTATTAAAATAATTATTTATGTGTTTTAGTATTCAATTGATTTCCTGTACTGTTTCAACAGGAACTATCTTTGACTAAGGATTATATTCTATCATATTTTAAAATGCATCTTTAGACACACATACATACACACGTATAAAATCTACGTTAATTTGAATGCAATTAGTTGCATTTTTTCTTGTACAGTAGGCCTCTTCCCAGCAGGTTTAGTAGAAAGCTTTTAGCGCTCCTTTGTTTAACAGTGTAATAAATAAATAATTCTGCAATCAAGTGTGAGGGCCTTGTAAGAAACAGAAGCCTCTTGTCTTGGCAGCCTGAAGCTTCCCTGGCTTCAGATGCAGAGTGCCCAACCCACCTGCTGCCCCCAGCTTTGTTCCTGACACTGCACAGGGAGAGTCACAGAGGCTGCTCACCGGAGAGCCATACCTAACCTGCTTCTACATTGACAGTCAGCTTGAAAGGGCATAATTGTTCAAGAATGGTTCAACATGCTGTTAATTGCTCTCTCAAATATTGTAAATCTTGTCGAACTTTAAAAGACTGCGTTAGTTTAAATTGTTTACCAAACAGCAGCCTGCGTTCCTCAATGTTTCTGACCCAAATATGTCATGATAACAAATATATCATATAAAGACATAGCAAATCACAACCATTAACTGGTGTGTGAGGCTCAAATAATTTTTCCTTTTAACAATTTAAAGACATCTCTACTTTAGTATGGAAAAGAAACAACCTAAAACTGCTGGTTGTCATATTGATGGATTGGTTGTTACACCTTTGTCATTTTTAATTTGTAGATTAACAATTTTCTCAGACAAAAGTTGTGCCTTTAAATTTACCTTTTACTTTCATGTTTTCTCTCTTCTTAATCACTCTGCTAAGTTCCTCGTAAATTACACAAAATTACAGTCTCACAGATGTTTCTATGAAAGCCACCTCTGAGTCGGCCTTTTAAAATGTGCTCAGAGCTTTACTGCAGCATCCCACTTAAAGGAAAGTCATATAGCCTTTTTACGTTCCCGCTGCTCTTTTACACTCTTTTTCATTTCAGTCATGGGTTATTACTAGAAAAATTTCTTTGTAAAGCCATCACTCTCATCAGACTCATTTTGTGATCTAAAACATGTAAACATTATAGAAAGCAAATTTAGTGATGGAACACTGGCCTTAGGACTCAAAAAATCCTGCGTTCACTTTCATCCTTTTGCAAAAGTAATTTTGAAGCAAAACTAAAATTTTAAATGTGTGGAAGGCCAGTGTCCCCAGATGTCTGTTAGCGTTCATTGTTCATATGTTTGTTTTATTTCTGTCTTAACTCTTTTTGCAGTTTCTTTGGGGTTTATTGGAATTTTTAGACACTGAAATACGACGAAGTTATTGTTCTACACAGTATTGTACATGGGAGAAACGAAGACCATGAAAAATGCCAAATCTATTTTACTTAAAGGATAAAGCATATCTATGCAGCTATTTTTCTTATATTCAATATTATTTCCTAAATGTTAGAATGGAATGCAAATACCTCTTTCTAAATTAAAAACATAAACCACAATTTTTCTCTTTAAATTTCAACAAGTTAAATTTCTGCTCATTTAACTGTGCTGTTTACCTCAGGAAACCCTACATGAGGCTATGCATGCTGAGTCAGCTGAAACCCATATTTTGTGCCTTAATAATCACTTAAGAAGGCAAATCTTTGCATTCTTTCTAGAGAAGCATAATTATATTCCTTTTAGGAGGAAGATTAGAAATGCTAATTCTATAAGTAGGTAGTCATTATTTTATCATTTAGTATTAGCTAGAATAATGTTAGTCATGATGAACTAATGTGGTATTAATATGGTTTTCATATGTACTCTCTTAGGAATGTAATTGCAATTTACCATTTCATTCATGTTCAGTCATTTTGAAGTGTTGCTGAATTAGGAGATCACTAGTCACCTAATTTTATATCAATGAAAACTTTTGCTTATGAAAACGTTGGGCCACTAATTAAGTTGGGGTGGAACCAAGATATTTCAAGCATTTAAACAAAACCAGAAAGCAAACTAGTAGTTGGGGAAAAGCATGGTTGATTTTTCTAGCCCTTTTGCTGGGATGAAGTGAAAAAGTAGATGTTTTGCAAGGAGCAGTTGGACTCAAAGTGCTCTAGCCTAAGAAGACTCTAGCAGACTCTGAAGGTAGCTGGAGTCAGGAAGGAATGACTGAAATGAAGAGTAGCTTGAGTGCAGGAGAAATACAAACCTTGTTTTCTTTGTGTGCCTGCAGGGAACCCCCAATTCTTTCTATTCTCAGGCATACTGGAATACAAAGGTCTGAAGGCCCTGATGAAAGATTGCTTGCTAATGAAAAGAACTCTTCCTCTTCTAAAACACTAAATTTTATTGCTATTCTGTGACTTAGACACCGTGCTTGTGTACTTAGGAGGTCTTCTTTCAGCTTCGTTTGAAAGTTTTTCTGTAGTATGAGTTAAATATACTTTTTTCTGATTTTATGAACAGCAAAAAGCCAACCAACCAAACAAAAAAAATACAAACAAACAAAACACCTCCTTAGTTTATTTTTAGCCAATTTTCCTGTCTGGGATTCTCATAATCTGCTAAGAGATAAAGCCACTTATTTTAGTAATGCTCAAGATATATTGTTATGAGAGCACAAATAAATGCCCAAGATTCCTACAGTAGGAGTCAAGGAGATGACAGCACAGGAGTTATGTATTTTTTTTACTCAACTGAAATAAAGATGAATGTTTATAATTTTCTTCTTGTTGTTCAACCCACTCAGAAATGCCATCCTGTCTTTCATGTTGATATAAAATTCAATTTATTCTGTTAATCTTTGAGTGTAAATTGGTGGTGTTTTTAGTTGCAGGTTTATAAAACCCAGTAGAACCAGCTCCAAATGCATTGAGCTGTAAGAAATTTTGTGCTCATGGAAGTATACTTCAGAAGAAGTATTTGGCTCATATTCTCTTTAACTGTAAAGAATTTTTGAGGAGATGTCAAATGCTGAGATATTAAGGACAGCAGCAGCTGCTGCTTGACAAGCCTAAGTCACAGTTCAGAGCTCATTAGAGCAGCAAAGTTTCACTGTATCATTGTCTTTATTAAAATTTCAGAAAAAGATGGTCGTTACTAAGAATGAGGTATAACTGAGGTAAAAAGATACACACAGGATGGAAGGATACTATGTTGAAGTCATTGCATAGGAAAAACCCAGTGTCAGCCAGAACTAATGGTCTGAAGATCTATTTTTGATGTAAAGCTTTTGGCTCAGGGGGTAATATAATATTTGGCTACATGGACAAAATATAATAATTTAACCAGTTATGTTGAGAAATGTAATGTTGTTTTAGAGCTAGTTCTACTCTAGCATATTTTCAAGATATATGGTAAAATCAGCAGAGAGTCCTGGTACCAAAATGCTCATTTTGATTTTCCTAGAAGGCATGGTATTAGTGCAGGAAGCACAGAGTAAATTCCATAGTTTGTGCTTGAAGTCTGAAATCCATAACACTTTTTAGAATAATAAGATAACATTAGGGGTATTTTTTACCTTTTGATAAATATAATCAGTTTCAAGTTCTAGATGATTTTGTAGTTTAAACTTTTTAAAAAGCTTTGCAATATGCAGGCATAAAGAATATTGGAGTTTTTTAATGCACTTAAGGGCACATCCAATAAATGTTTAAGTAGGTCCTGCAATAGCTGACATTATATACTTGGTACTGTCCAAGTGCAGGATTTAGAATCCAGATTTGCTGTATAAAGAATTAGAAGTTAAGAGGATGAAACATCTCCAGGTTAAGTAAAGAGCCTTAAAGAGCTATTGAGTCAGAAATGCTTTGACTTGGGGACTGTATCGCAGGTTCGGTTACTTTTGACATGGATGGATCCTAGGTCCATATTCTTCTCCTTCATTTTGCCACTTTTTTTTGTCCAGACAACATCCGTAGTCAACACCTAACACCGCCTTGCAACTATACATTCCAATAAGTGAAAAAAATATTTAAAATTAAATTTTCACCCTAAGAAGATACAAATGAGAACTAGGATGCATTAAGTTCTTTCTGCATCATATTAGGTTTTATTCCACAATGGTGCCTTTAAAGTAACTAATATTTTAGAATGTTTAGTTTTTTAGATTTTGGTGGAAAATTGCTTTTAGACTTCTTGTTCAATAAAACCTCTATGAAATAATCTAGCAATATTTTCTTAGACAAGTTAGGTTTTCATCAGTGAATTTTTCTATCTTCAGTTTCAGTGGGAACATCTGGCTCTTTTCCAATAATCAATATAATCTCTTGCGTTCCATTTCAAAAATCAGCTGCAGAGAGTAACAATTAGAGGTTAGTAGACTTGATAGATTTTATAAGAAGCAATTATGTCATTAACAAATTATCAAGTTATCAAGCTGTCTTATAGAGATAATACAGAAAAAGCTGAAAGCTGCTGATTGTACAGAAAAAGAGATGTGTCTATGATAGGAAATACATGTTATTAATTAAAGTGAGCTATACCGACTTAACCTTTAGAGCTTTACTGATGCTGGGAGTCAAATACTAAATTTAATAATAAATTTTAAAAGCAAGAAATAAAGATCCTATTTTGTTACCTAAACAAGAGTTTAGGTAACAAAATTCCTTAGGCTACAGGAATCTAAATCTAGATTTAATGTTTGTAAACCCCTGTATTGTTATTGCCTGACAATTACTATTATAGGAACTGATGCACAGGAAGTTCCATTTGAACATGTGGAAGAATTTCTTTGGCCAGAGAGATTGTGGAGTCTCCCTCACTGGAGATATTCAAGAACCATCTGGATGCAATCCTGTGCCACGTGCTCTAGGATGACCCTGCTTTAGCAGGAAGGTTGGACCCTTGGGACCTGTGGTCCCTTCCAGCCTTACCTGTTCTGTGATTCTGTGATTATTTTTTTACAATCAAGTGCCTTCTGTAGAGCTGTAGATTCTGAGAAGTGCGCTACTTACCCGTCTTACAATAAACAGTGTTCAGACTCCATGCTGGGATTTTGCATGGCCAATGGATCATGAGATGTCTTAGGGGTTTTCATTCATGCTGGCATAATGACCCTTGAAGGACTTAGGAATGCCAATGGCACATTGGGACTGAGATTTTGGTAGCTATTTTCATCTTGTTTCTCAATTATCCATAAATCAGTCCCTAACCATCTGAAAACCTGGATAGGGTGCTCTCCAAGGAGATAGCATCTCTGAGTTACAGCAAAGATTTTTCTCTTCCACTTTGAGTAATGTTCCAGCTGCTCTTCTAAAGGTCAGCACCTCAACTAAAAGTAGGCACATTGTAAATTAAGAAACTAAGGCCTGTTCAGTTCTTTTGAAGAGGAGAGTACAGGTATGCTAGTGCTGGAGAGATTAGTTCCCAAGTGGTTAAATATGCCTTCCTAAAATCCTGAATAATGCTGTTAAGTTTAAGGAGTCGCAGATGGTCTCTGTCACTTAAACGATCCTCTGGGCTATCCTCGATGGCTCTTCCAAGTAGTTTTTCCCTTCTTTGCTCTGCATGCTGTTGTCTTGTATTCTGTCCAGAAGTGTTCATCTTTCCCACTTGAAAGTGAACAGAAATACCTTTCTAAATTTTGGATTACACCCCTAGTTTTACTGTTGGATCTGTTTCCCAATGTAGTTATTAACTGGTGATAAGTTTTTGAGGGAAAGTGACTAAATGTAATCACTATTGCATTTACTATACCAGAAATAACCTAGAGGAGCCAAGAAGGTGACTTTATTTCATTCATTTCTGCTTTCTCTCCCACTTTTTTTTTTTTTTTAAAGCCATCAACAAAATTTTCAGTCTCATTTTATATGTGAGATGCTGTTGAGATGCTGATAACAGTTTAGATGCAGGAGAACCTCCCTGCAAGAAAACAGGAAATTTTGATATTTGATTTTTCTAACTAGTTTGCTCACTTTTTAAGAAATCTGTAAAGTCCTATTTTTTTTTTTTTTTGCCAGTTGACTGTTTACACTACTAATAAATTAACAGAGAAAGCACTACTATTTTGATCCAGGCTGTAACAGGCTGCCCTATTTTTATGTAGGAAAACGCACTTTTTCTTCACTTTCTAGGGTATAAACTGCACAGGTATGTAATATAATCCAAAAAGTTATGCAAAAAATTGGAAAAAAAAAGTAAAAAAATTACCTATTCTTTATATGATGCAAGAGAGATGATGCAACATCAGATGCTTGGAATTTGTTTTTGAATATTTACCCACTACTCTAAAGTGTGCATAGGACTAGTGTGCATCCAAATAACTTCTTACATGCAAATGAAATTGGTCAAAAAAATTAGAAATTGTTGCACTGTATATAGCAAAAGTCATAGGGGAACATAAAAATACAAAAGTACAACATAAAGGCAATTTTACTTGACTGTTTTGGAGCAAGATATATTGGTTTGACTAAGCAGAATTGACTAAAGCTGTGTATTCACTCTAAAAATTCATGCACTTTAGTGAGTGCCATAGGTCCTTCGGTCTCTATCAACAGCAGAAATTGAATCAGTCTCAGATACAGTATGGAAAAATAAATCACGTATGTGTCATACTTCTTTATATTCCAGGATATATATGTCATGTCATTTAAAAAAAAAATGCAGAGATCTGTAATCAGAGCTGTGTTAAGCTATGCAATGTAATTCATATGTAGCTTTAAAGGTAAAGGGAGAAGGAAATTACACAGATATCATTTGTACCATGGGAAATTCCACTTTCTAGACCAGGGTTGTACACATAGAAGGAGAAGGGAAAATATGGAAATCCATTTAAGGTATAAAAGGAAAAAGACATTGAAAATATTTGGTCTAAATGGCCAACATCACTTAATCAACCGAAGCAGGAAAGTTGTGTCTTTAAAAATTCTGCAGGCTATGTCAAAAGTTGGATAAATTACAGGGATAAGCTAAAGAGTGGCTGAGCTGCTACTTCTTACAGCTAAGAAATGCATTTGCTCATTTTTGTACTTCTGAAATTTTATTTTGTTAGATCTAAGATTATGTAATCCAGGCATGTAACAGAAAAATTGATTATATAACGGTTCCTATAGATTTGGCAATACTTTTAATTCAGTTTCTAAGTAGTTGAAGCAGATGGCTGAGCCTGGAAAGACTAAAGATATCCATGGCACAACTGGATGCTCTTGAACTTCATTGATCTCAATTCTAAGGGCTGGGAATGCAACTCACTAAAGGTAGAAGAGATGGCCTAAATGAGAGTATCACAGTGTCCTTCAGTGTACTCAAGAACAGGGTAATTCTTGTCCAGAGCCCAGATTCCCTGTAAGGAAGCACTGCTTTGCAGTTCATTGTTTCTGTCTTTCTGATTTCTAATTCAGCTAAATTCCATAGCACTACACACAAGATCTTATGGATGTTTTTATTTATTGCTGCAATTTTTTTAAAAATTTGTACTTAAGTGGTTTTTTTCCTTGCTTTTAGAAACGTCATTCTTCTAATTTTAGTATATTAGAACTTCTAAGCATTTTCTAGTAATACCATATCTGTGTTCTCTAGGCATTGTAAATGACTTATTCAAGGCAAATATATGATACAGTTAATGTGCAATAAAATTACAAGTATTTATCTAACTTTAAAAAGTATTAAGGCTACTTAATCTTTGAGTGACATCAGTGTGGACCCAATTAGCACAGTTTTCAGCCACTTCATAATTCAAAAGAATGTGATCATTCAGCTGTAAGCATATTTGACAGAAACTCCATAGTCATGAAGGTAAAAGCTTGCAAGATCACCCAGTAGGATGGAGAAGCTGTCATTCTCTCATCAGTGCTGTTGAATACTAATGTCAAGGTCAGAAGAGTGTAATTTTAGGCTGCCAAAATATTGTTGAATTTGATCTGCTAGCAATGTTTAAAAAGAAAGTAACAACATAAAAATTTATGTACAACTTTGATACGATAGCTACAAAGTTTCAGGTGCTCCCCCGCTGCAAATGTTCTGAGTTATTTACTGCTTTGATTGGCACTATCAAATGCATTTTTTCCCTTATTGTAACATTTTCTTTAAATATCATCCTTCTTGTCTAACATAAAAATTACAACTGATACGTATTTTACAAATTCTGCATGTAATTTTAAATTATGTGGGAGACTGTTTTCAAAGTATATCATAATTAGAGCGAAGATTTGGATGTAAAAATATCTGAGTGCTTATTTTAGACAACCAATTGTAACGTATAATAAAATGATAGATTTGTCTTGACTCACAATTTTTGTTTAAATAGCATGATCATGCTGAATGGAGATTTGTACTGCTGGCTCCATCTAATAAACACATAAAGACTGGATGGACCCACGTTCTCAAAGTATCTTCTGAATTATAAAAGGATGAGAGGCAACGACCGCAGATTTCAACAAGGCATATTTCTACTAAAAGTTAGGAGAAAACAGTTTCACAGTGGGGAGAGTTAAAAGTTGCAGCAGGCTGTTCAGATGTGCTAATAATTTTTTATCCTTGGAGATACTCAGAACCCAGTTCAATGTTTGTTCACAAAGTGTCTCAAGCAACCAGACCTAAGCTGTCTCTGCTCTGTGTAGGTTCAGCTTGATGACCTCCAGACTAGCTTTCTTCATTTCAATCTCCAGTATTGCATCACTCTCTCATTTCCATTTTGATAAAACAGCTGTTTATGTAATTTGTATAAGGTTTTTAGCGGTATCAAAAAAAGAGTATAATTTTGAAACTACTTGCAGACTTATGTGATCCTTAAGCTTTGAACGCTATTGAAAGACTTGAAACTCACCCCTTTTGTGAAAGTGTAAATCTCTTCCATGGTACACCTCAGGAAACTGAGTTTGAGTTCTGAAGTTGACACTTCATCCTTGCTCCTACCAACAGCTCATTATTAATGGCTTCACTTGCTCCTCTATCCAAATAGAAGACTCCCCAAATGAATGAGTTAAATCTATACATTGATATTGTTGTAGTAATTTTTTTTTTCACATAATTATAACATAAATTTGGTTGCTGAATTTTCTTAACAGAGAAGATACAGGAAAACAAAATAAAGCGACCTCATATTTTCATATCAAGTAAGTAGCTTCTTGGGTTTTTTTTTAGTTCAGTTTTGAGTTTTTATTTAAGGGCTTTTTGACTTTGATTGATTTTACATTACATGAATATGTCAATGAGCACTGGCAAAAAAAAAGCCTCAGTAGGATTGCTTTTCAGATCCAGCTACATCTTTGAAAGATGTCTAAAATGACATGTTTGCAGTAAAATATACATGGCCGGGTGAACTTTTCTGGTCTTATCTTGCGCCTCAGTAATTTTAAAACAGAAACCAAAGCCTTTGTTCTGATAAACTAGACATCTTTCTAAAATATATTTATTAAAATGAAATATTCAAAGATTCCAAAGAAGTATACATACAGTAAATGTGTTCTTTTTCTCCTGTGCATGGTTGACTTTCATTCATATTAATGGGGTTATGAACATGCTTCAAGCAGAGAAGACTATAATTTTTAAAACCTGTCTATTGAAACTTTGCTTTAGTTAAATTTATGTTGTCTTTTTACTACCGGAGGGAAAATTATTTTTTGGAAGGTAATGTTTCTTTTGAGTTTAACTCTTTTATAAATATCGCTATCTCTGAATTCACTAGTGAATATTTTGAGAAATACTTCAGGGCCTTTAGAATGTTTGAGAAAAGATAACTATATAGCAATTTCATAATTATTTGTTTTAGTGGTATTCTGAATATTTGATAGGAATCAAGGTAGTTGTCAGTGACAACCACTCTATCAGAAAGACAAATTCTCGCATGATTTCTGAGACGGTCTCAGAAGTATGTGTTTGTAACAGCCAATGCATATGTGATACTGCTTTCAAATGCACTTACATGTTTAGATGAGTTGAGGGATAAGAAAACTATGACTCAAAGGACTTTGTTTTGTTGAAAATGTAATAGAATTTCTATATCCACATACTTTCAATTTGCAGTATCTTAATAGGATTCTATAATTACTCTAAATTTCTTATTTTCTGCAGTAAAGCTCTTTTGTACAAAGAAATTACTTCATAAAAGCCTGGCACCATGCAGTGGCCTTTTTTTAGTTCAAGAATCCTAGCTGATCTCAGAAATGGTGATACTCCCCAGTAAGGAATTTATTATAATAACTTAGAAGTGGGCCTCATTTGTATGAATTCAATGCTTTTATTTTTAAAGGGGTTATTAATAAAATAATCTCTGCACTGAATAAAAAAATAATCAAAATATATACAATCACTGCAGTGTAAATTCTGAAATTCTCCAGTTTTCATGCAATTTTCACACTCTGTGAATGAAATACTTTTACAGAGTGCTTGCTAGGGAACTCATACATTTTAATGGTTAAAAACATGCCCTTGAACTCTATGGTGCATGTCTGTAATCTACAACATACGTGCATTTCCTTTACGAATCTAGTTAGTGTTGCACATGTGTCTATCGTAAACATTTGTGTAAATGCACGTAGTTTTCACAGTTCAAATCTGCTTTCATATATTTTGTTCACCTTTTCATTCCCTTGGGAAAGAAGTATGATTTAAGTTTTTATTCTGGTTCTGGAGATAAACATGTATCAAAAAGACTTCATTGATTTCAGTTTGTTTCAGTAATTTAAGCTTGCTGTTACCTTTCTGAAAATCTGAGGTGGTTAAACATACAGCATGGATGATGCATACCGTGACCCTTTGGCACAGAACAACTGGTAGTGGCTGTTTATATGTGCAATATAATCGTGATCAATCTCTGACACTTACTACAGACTTCCTGCTGCTTAGAAATGTGTACTGTAATAGCATTTGTATGTTTTCTGTTCCCTTAAGAGTTCAGGATGCTGCTTCACAGGAGCAAAGAAAATTAGAAATAACATCACAGAGACTGTGATAGGAATAAATAAAGTAGCAATTTGTAAATTCTTCCAGACAAATAAATGCACAGTCTCTGTGTATAGGTATAATGTAAATATAACTTCAGGAGGGATTATGTTTATCTGTTGTGTGTATAAACACAGTTATTTCATTTTATATATTACTGTTTAAATTGTAAGAACCTGACCTTTTTCTCTCTTACCAATAACTAGACCACAAGAGACACCACTTAGTACAGTAGTTGAAGTTGAAATTAATGTCTTTAGATTTTAGAAGGCTGGTTTGAGGGGGTGGGGTTCCTATTTTAAGTGTTTGAGTTGCAAGACTGAAATACATTTATCTTTTTGTTAAAGATAAGTTTCTGAATTTTAATAGGACAATAATGGGAAACAATGACCTGATTGTCATTGATTTTACCTCTTTACTGTGGCAGACAGTTAATATTTTTCTGGGATATATGAACATAAAAAAAAACAGATGTAGAGACCCATACAACCATTTTATCAGTTTAGAAGAATAGCAAAAAACAACAACAAAAAAAAAACAAACAAACCCCAAAAAAACAACAAACCACCATATTCTAGTCTCAGTACAAATTAAACTACAGGAACCATGTGTAAGGTTCCCATATTCCATCACCTACTTTACCTGACATTTCACTGAGATACAAAGCTGATTATATGTATTGTAGAAAAGCGTGTAATTCTTTACTTGTCTTTTAAATAGCATGATTAATTTCTGTTCTTACTAATAGGTTATGTCTGAAATCCTGATAAAATTTGAGTTACTGAAAGCTTCAATTTATTTTAATGGGTAGAGGATTTACTTAGGTGAAATATAACGTGGGTGTCCAAGGAATATCTAATGATTTTATCTAGTTTCATATCCACTCTGAAATCTGTGGATGTCTGTGGGGAAGAATTTTATATGCATGGTGCAGGTGAAGGGTTGCTACAATGCTATACACACTATTTTTTTCTTGCATTTCGGTCCCATAATTGCCTTTTTTCCTTTAGCTAAGACATTCTTTGAAGGTTGTATCTGTTTCAATACGTAGAAAATTCAAAGTATGTGCATAAAATACCATTCCAAGTATTTTAGCTGTAAATAAGTCTTAAGCCAAAAAAGTTAGCTGCCATAATTAATTACAATTAATAGGCATACAATTTGAAACTGAATAAGCTTTTTAAGTATAGACAATGTTCCTGTAATAATTCCTTTATGCAATTTATTTTAGTCACTATACACTGTGCTCTAGTGTGGTAAACGAAAAGAGCCATTTAGAGAAAATATTTGATACTTTCTCCATCGTAATAGTGTGCTTTCCGTGCAATTGAAGTTTAAGAAAGGGCTTAGTGTTGGGTTACATTGCTAAAAAGGGAAGTTTGTTTAGGGGGTTGGTTTCTTTGGTTTCTCCTTTTTTAATCTCCCTTTGAATGCCATGCTTCATAAAACTGTGTAATTATCATGTTCCCAAACCTAAAAATTAAAATCATCATAATATGAAATATTAACTAACCTCTACTAACAAACAGTTTAACCTCATGAATCCAGTACATATAGAATCATAGAACAGGATCATTAAGGTTGGAGAAGACCTCCAAGGTCATCATGCCGACTAAACCGTATCACAATATGCCACATCCAGTCTTGTGGCACTTCCAGGCATGGTGACCTTACCACTTCCGTGGGGAGTGCATTCCAATGCTTGAAGACCCTTTCAGTGAAGAATTTGTTTCTTAGATTCAACTTGAACTTTGCCTGGTACTGCTAGAGGTCATTTCCCCTTGTCCTGTCACTGCTTGCCACTAGAAGATGCTGGACCCCCACTCACTATGATCTTCTTTCTGGAAGTTGTAGAGACCAATAAGATCTCCCCTGAGCCTTCTTTTCTCCAGGCTAAGTAACCACCTTATGTTTCAGACCCTAATATTTGCTTTGCTAAGGGAAGCAAAAGCATGCACCTTCACTATTAGATGTATATAGCCCATGGGCAATTGTTTAATTATTCATATGAAGGTCATATTCATTCCTATATATTTGGAGTACTTCCTAACTCTTATTGTTTCTATTCATGCTTTATGAGGGAGGGAAAGTTGACTTTTTCTGTTACAAGTCTAATTATTATCATCCCTGATTGATCCTGTCCTACTCTTACTGAAGTATTATAATGCATTCTGGAGAGGCTCCTATAGTGAAACAGCCATATATTCCCATGTTGCCTTTGTTTTATTTATCAAGTAACACTTTACAAAGTGCTTTCTACCATTGCACATTAGCGCTGGTTTCCGGGCTTTTAGGGAGTAGGAGGTTGCTCGTGATAACAAATATTTCTTGGTTTAAAATGAATACAAAGAGACTGAGTGGAGACAGAACATGAAGTTTGCACCTGCTAACGTGAGGTTATCAAATTAAAATGTGCATGTCTCTTAATAGCTTTTACGTACAATTGTTTCCAGAAATACAGTGAAATTCTTCCAAACTGTGTTAGTTGCACTTGCAGCAGGGTGTCTACTTGAATGCGTTAACCATAAATACGTAGCTACAATTAATTTAAAAGAAGCAAAGTTAGATGAAAGTAACAAAATGGGTAAATCCAGAATTAATTTATGAACTGAATTATAGAAGCAAATCGGGCCCATTTCATTCAATGAAAAAGCTATTAAAAAATAATCAGCTCACATGTTAAAGGGGAAGGAAAATCTCACTTGGACCTGCGTCTCCTCTTCTTTTCTGCAAGCACCTTAATTGTAACACCTTCAGACATTGCTTTTGTTGGTGCATTTCCACTTACTATGCAATATATAAATATTCACTAGCATAGTAATTAGAACTTGGGTTTCCCATGTAAATTGCTTCAAACAGGGAATAGAATAATTTTTACTGTCTCTGTCTTATTGAGTATATGAATATTTATTAAAAGTAATAAAAAGTTTCATCAGGAGAGACAGAAACGTACTTATCAACAAACTGCCTATAGTAATATAGATAAGAGAGTTCCTGGAAAATAGGGCTTAAATAGCCTTCAGGTAAAGATGAAATGTAAAGGTAAGATTTACATATAACTGCTGATTGTTCAAAGAACTCTATTATTAAGCAAAAAGTGAGGAACACGTTACTGCACTCTTTTTTTTCTCCTTGTTTTCTGTGTTTGGTATCAGTATTAAAGTTTACCATGTCAACAAAAGAAATGAGAAAAAAAAAGTTCCTTTGATTTTCTTTCAGAAGTTACTCACAGAATTTGGAAAATCATTTGTACAGTTCTCTAGCCTCATTTTTGCTAATAGATATTGGCTTCTCTAGTTCTTTGTAGGAAATATTCCTCTATTGAGTGAAAACCACAGCATATATTAAGTTGGAAAATTCAAGGTATCAGGTAACAGAAGGCATCTTTTATACTGCCACAGCATCAGAAATTAGTATCACAAGCTTTTAAACAAAATTGATCTTAACACTATGGATGGCCTTTCAAGAGTAGGGACTTTTGTCAGATCACTTTTAAGGATACAGTATTCTTATCCCATGTTATTTAACATAGTTTAGGTCAGTTGTATTGGCAGCAAAATGCATAAAGCAGTTTTGTTTTGTTTTGTTTTTTTCTGTAGCTTTTTAGACCAAAGTAAGATCAGGTGTATGGTAGTGGTTTATTCTGGACCCTTATAATTTTTGGGTTGAGTTATAGATGGAATTTGGTGTAGCCCTTTGAAGATATAAAAACCCACATGATTATGTTCTTGATCAACAAACAATAGATAAAGAAAACTCAAAGAAGGGAAAAGACAAGAGGGCAAAGAAGATTTTGTATTTTTGAAGATATGTGTTGTAAATTTTTCCCTTTTACATGTACAGTAATTGGAAAGGTGATTCTGATAGCTCATGGGTCATATACCTAAAAGCGAATGGTTGCAACTTTGTCAAAAATCTGGCAAGGTCTTTCCTTTGACAGGAAGAGATATTTTTGCTTAAAAAAAAAGTAAAACAAAACAAAATTAAAAGTATGAATACTTACAGAGGAACATTCAAAAGCACTTTTAGAGTCCTAGGGGAGAAAAAGATCTGTAAAGATGATTAATGATTATCAGGCATAAAGTAAGTGTTTTTAAGCTCTGTCAACTTTGCTTTTCTAATGAGGACTTAACTGCTCCTCAACTAAAGCCTTTATCCAAGCTGTGTTTTGTATTTCATTTAATCAGTGCTTTGTATAGAGACAGTTACCATCATCATGACCTTTCAGTTCTTGTGTTTTGGCATCTCACAGATTTTGTATGCAAGTTTGGGGGCTCAAGGGAAGCACATTTAACTGAAATGTCCAAGTACAATTTAATGTGTGATGTAGGGTTATAGAACTCCTCGCAGACTTGCTTATTGTTGCAAAGAGAGCCTTTGTAATTACTAGGGGATTATGGCAGAATATGAAAGACCTTGAAAGCGGCTTTCGTGAAGATCAGGAATGTGTTCTGCACAACCTCTGAAGCAATCAGCTAGGGTAGTGAAGCAGAAGTATATTAAAATGTGAAGAGTTCACTGAAAAGGTCCTGATAGAAACACCCAATTAAAGAAATAAAAACTGATATTACAGATTGTGAAAGATTCTCACTTTGGTAAGAAAAAAGAGCCTTAGGAGGACTGGAAATGAGATGACAATATAAATACAATGGCTTCCTCCTCTTTTTTCTTAGCAAGAAAAGTAATGAAATTTGAGTTTAACGGTACATAATTAAGAATAATGGAATAGAAGTTAGTGTACTGGTACACTGCCTAAATTAATATGCAAGATTAAGAGACCCAGGAACAGTTGAGTTTCTTTTTTTTTTATACATATAAATTAGTGAAAATTTTTGGATAAGAGTATGGTGCAATATAGCATCAACCTCTTATTGTATTAGCTTTCACTTCTTAATTAGCTTTTTTATCTAATTATTTTTTTAGTCACAAATGATCACTGTATGTTTTTTTAACTAATTTCTAACCAAAAAAGTCTGCATATTTTTATACTGAGCTGTACATTTTTATACTTTGTCCTTTTCTATTTCAGAGTTTAAAAAAAACAAAAGCAATACAATATGTGCTAAAAATAGTCTGCTTAAGTGTTGTCAGTGTGATTTTTGTTGGTGTGTGGGGTTTTTATTTCTGATAAAATCTTGTGCCCAGTCCTAATCATGGAGGATTCAGCCATGAACTTTTTTTTCTTTGATGGAAGCTGCCTTGCCTTGCATTGTTTTCCATTAATTTTTTTTTTTCTAAGTGATGCTGAAGTTGAAGCAAGTTTAGGTGAATTATTATTCAGTAGTGAGCAGGTAGGAAAATCGTTCTGTGCCTTTGGAAAATTACGTCTGTAGATTTAACTAATACAGTTGTGAACTGAGTTTTCTTGCAAAGTTAGTTAGCAAAACCTGAATATTTTTCTGGTTCGCTTACATTTTGAATGCATTAAGATATTTTCACTTTATGATTATTTCTGAATAATATGATTAGAAACATTTTTGTGTTTGTTTGTTATATTTGATCCATAATATTAAAAAACCCCAAACATTTGAAGCCCACTTGGCAAAATTTTTCTTTTGTAAAATACTTGCTATGTAGTTGAAACACAAAATTCTACAAATGGGTCAGATTATCCTTTATGTGAAAGTACCTCTAGACCACTGTATATTTATCAGCAGCCTGGTAGAATAGACAATAAAATCCAAATAACAATTCCCACAATCACTGACGCTGACACCTGCTCCAACTGTCAGTCATAAGAGGATGAGCTTTCCTATAATACCTGCTGTTTCTCATTGAGTCATAATCCCATGAATATGTCTGAGATAAAACCAACATTAATGTTATTAGCATACAGCACTTGTCAATAATTCTTCATTTTACATTAGAGATCTAAAATACTCTCATAAAGCAGATTTATATTAAGATTTTTTTTTGAGTCAGTTGAAAATTAGGCATTTCCAACACTAAAATTTTATTTCCCCTCCCCCAGTATATTTAATTTAAAAATGTATGAACTTCTTAACTGGAAAAGATGTTTCACTTTTTTCGAAGTGCGAGAATGTAACATGGGAATCATTAAAAGTTAGACTTCCCACAAAAAGCAAAATTTAGGCAAATGAGCATGTTCATTGGCAAAAAGCTAGATTAAAAAATATAATTTACTCTTGTTAGCTGGCAAATTTGGAAATATTCTATTATTTTTGCATGCACTCCTATTTTGAAAAAAAGTGCTGTGTGAAAGCATCAGCATGTTCTTACATTCTTGTTATGAACTAAATAGTGACTGTGTGCTTTTAGAGACCCGCAGACAATAATACTGTGTAGGAGCTGCCTAAGAATGAATTTTTCTCAATATGTAACATTTATATATTAGGTAAATTGAATCATTGGAGTAATTCTAGTAAGCTGGAAATGTTTCTATATCCAAAGCTGTGCTCTATTTTTAGTTCAACATTTCAACTTCACCAACTTTTTGCTGTTGAAACCCACTTTGTTGTTGAAGCATTTACATCCAGTTAACTTGTCATTGATATTCCTGTAACTTCTGAATGCTGTCAGAAACACATGAAGGTTTTAAGAGGAAAATATTGGCAATGAAAGAAAAAATAAGATTTAAATACTGTGAGTGAATTATGCTTTGTTCAAATATAAACAACAACAAAGGTCTTTATCTAATGTTCAAGTAATTTAATTCTCTGATCAGTGTTTATGGCAAGTACTCAGGAATTCAGGTTTACTTTTCTGTTATTCAGTAAAATGATTAAGTTTCTCATAAAACGGAATCAAATGTGTGTTTGGAGGCACCAGATAACAAGCAAAATATAAAATACTGCTTTAAAATAGGAGACTTACAACCATGATATAATAAATTGGAAGATACTAGTTCCAGATTAACGAAACTGAAATCTTTCGTGTCCAGATATGGTCTCCAAAAATAAAAGAACAAAGCGTGATCATTCCTTTCTCATAAAAAATCTCATGAATATACCCTGCACAATTTGAAATGTTAAGTGAGCTTCAACTATACTATTTCCAACTCATCCCACAGAATTTTAGAATGTAATTCATAGAATAGTTCTTAAATAGCAGTTAATCCTAACTCCACAAAGATTAACCTGTATATGCACACTAAATGTACAGGACAGCTTCATACATGCAAAAAAATTTAATCCAGTCTTTATTTGTGAGCCTAATCTAAGCCTGAAAGGAAGAAAATATTTTTTTGCATTAAGTATCTGAATAAAATTCTAGTGAATAAATTAATCACTATCAATTTTAAAATCTGTCAAAATTCAGACTGAATTTGTAGTGGCTGTTTTGTTTTGTTTTGGAACAGGAATAGCTTCACAAAAGTGAAGAGATAGTAGTGAATAGATAACAACTGTTTCTCTTCATCTTCCCCTCTCCACCCACTCACCTCTGCCCTTGCAAAGTTGAAGATCTCACCATATGTTTTTTAATGCAATAACTCCTATATATAGGAGACTAGGTTTCAACTCCTTCCCCCGACTGAGATTTAAACCTTTGTTTTCTGCCTTCCTGGGGAATCACCTAACCACTGGATATTCTGCAGTGGTAAGCTCTCACCTGAACTATTTGAACTGCTACTTTGACCGAGCTGTGTGCCTCCCAAGTGAATTCTTTAACCACCAGACCAAAGAGTCATTCTCTCTCTTTGACTCAGTATTTAAATAATCCATGCAGAACAGCTTTTTCCATGGGGATCGAGAGAAGCCAATTATAGATTTCTCACGGGTTTAAGAACTCTTTTAGGAAAGTGAAAATGTGGGTTCAAGAATGTGCAGACAAGGTCTTGAACCTGATTGTCCCACGTTGTATATCAGATGAGGCCCTAACCGCAGAGCTATTGAATAAGTGAAGAGAGAGGGGATTCTCTTTACTTCCATGAATGATTTACAAAGAGCGTGTAAGCCTAATCTTTCATTTCCAGTTCTTTAGTTTTGTGTTTAAATACCTTCTGCAGTGTTGTTGTCTCTGGCAAGTATACAGATTAATGATTGGAGAAAAATGCTGCTTTTGGGAACGTAGAAGAATAATTCTTTTCCATATTTTTTGTTCCTAAGTATTTCCTGAATATTTCTGTCAATTCCAAATGAAATCAAAGTATGGTTTACTTTGTGCCTAAGTGCATAATTTTATTTAAATTGCAGGGGTATGGTGGAGGAGGGGGAAGATAACTGAATTTTTTTCAATACCCTTTTTGTTAAAGCATCTAACTGAAAATTATATACATAATACTTAAAGCTCTCCTGCATATACTTCATGTTTCCTAACACTTCTTAATTCAAGAACCTGTACTGACCTGAACTAGCATGCTTATTTTAAGAAGGAGTAGTAGAACTTTCTAGCCATGAGTGCTTATTTCAATTTGGACACAAGGATCAATACGAAAGAAACACTGCCCATTTGTGAAATCTGAGTCATTTTTCTCCACCTTTTACATTGCCAACGGATGTGAGGAAAAGCCAGAACAAAGTATAGGTAATTTTTTTTGGATAGGGAAAAAAACAAGCTAGCAAAATCTTACCTGCAAAGGTCAGCTGTTGATCTTTGCAGGAAATTTTCTCAGTGGTAGTGTACAGATACAGAATAAGTTGTCAAATATTGCAAATCTGTACAGAGTAATAGAGGAGGTTTTCTGGTACCAGTTGTGAAACCCAGAGTTCCCAAGTCTTTAGTGAATGATTTTCCCTTCCCTTAGAGCTGTAGTAAAGAACAAGGATGGTAATGTGCTATTCCTTAGCTAGAAAGAGCGCTTGGTGTTAATCTTGATTTCCCAAGCTTTTGCTTTGTATCAGTGGAATAATGGTCAAGAACACAGGGCTCTCTTCCTTCTCCAAGAGATACACACTAGAATGGTCAAGACACAAGCCCAATAACCAAGTCAAGTTTCCTAAACCTTCATGACTAGGTTTCTTCAGCTCTCCCTTTAAGATGTTTACCCAGGAAAATGAAGAAATCCTTTCCTTTTTCAAATACTCATATTCAAAGAGATCCACTGTGCATTTCATGGGGAAAGGGAATATTCTCTGTACATGAAGTGTCCTAGAGAGTGGTTATACCACAGGTGTTTAGGCAGCCCTGATGCCCTCCCTTTAAATCGGAAGTCTGTTTTGAAATATCTGATAGATTTGTGTTGCTTGGGCTTTTTTATTAAATGCTGAGAGGAAATGTACTTGAACAGGGTTGTTCATATGACTCAGTTCTCCCAAAATAATGCATTTTTCTGGAAGGCTTCAAATCAGAATGTCCAAAGATGCCAACATTCTTTCTGGAAGAGTCAGGTGTATTTGCTAACTCTTACTTTGTTGCTTGTTGACCTTTTTGCAAAAAGATATAGTGAATTTTTCAAGCAAGAGCTATTGATAATAGAACATCATGAATTCTGTTTTTAACTCATTATCTTTCTTGATAATGCTGGACCTTCCTAGTCCATAAAACTAAAACTAGTTTCCAGTATGGAGAAATGAGAGTATTTTAGCCAATGTTTTATTTTCAAGGCCAAAAATTGTTTCTGAACTACAGAAGTGAAAACAATCATAAAATACAAACAATCACTCTTTATTTCTTTCCTCTGACTTGCATATTCTGAAGTTTAAACAGCATATTAAAAAAATGGTAATAAAAAAATTTAATAATAGTTTTTATGCACGTTCTGTTTCTTATCTACGAATCTTCTCTTACTTCATGGACTTCACAAAATAAGAAAAAATTGATTTAGCAATATTCAAAACAAGCATCCAAGATACAAATTTTTAAAGTGATTCTCCATTCATATAAAGCAGATGCAAGTATGAAGCTTTAGTACATGAGCAACTTCTGCATTGCATGCAGGGTTTGATGAAACCTATGACCTGACTGTGAAATCAGCAGGGCAGGCAAACTCGGATGTGTTTGTTTCTTCTGTCCTGCCCAGTCAGCACAGTAGGTGAGCTAACTGGCAGCTGCAACCACATGCAAAGTTAACAGAAACAGAGGAGGAGAAGGTGCTGGAGGGATCATGAGGTGAATTTTTGCAGTGATTTTCCCCCCCACCCAAAATTTCTTTCAGGGCATACCTCCGTTTTCTCATCATGTGTCTCTCAAGATTTCCCACAGTTAATTCCCACCCGGTACACAGTTTGTATTCTGTATGAAATCTGTATCTTCCAACCTAAATCATGCACTGTCATTGTTCAGGTAAAACTTTCTTCCATGACGCTTGCCACCTGAAATTGTTTTCTTTCTTCATCTCGTATCAGATGATACTAAAATTGATACTCAAAACTTTAAAAACAAAAAAAAAACAACAACAACAACAAAAAAAAACCACAACAACAACAAAAACAACAAAAAAAATGCAAAGGAAAACTCTTGCAAACATGGGAACATTCCCTAGCTTATTTTTCTCAAAACCAAGGAAAATCTCAAGAATTAAAAAATGAAAATATGAAATAATAAATAAAATAGTTTTAATTATGCTTTTTCACAAAAAAATATATTAAGCACATATGAAATTATAATTATTTATTCTTCATTAGTAAGAAATTAGTAAGAATTTTTTAAAAAATTATTATTTGTCTTAGATGATCAGGTGCCTGTACTTTTTTGCTTCAGGGCCTGTGTTGTGGATGTGATGGAGCCTTATATATTTCTATGGTTTTTTAGCATTTAATAGATAAAGTTATTCTCCACTTAAATGAATGATACTTTCCAAAATGAGTTTCCAATCCCGTAAATATTTAACAGTTGGAATAATAACACTTTTCTTGAGCTGGATAGCTTTTCACTTATGGACTACTGAAGTACGTTGACGTATGTAGATCTTTATTTTCTGTGAAATTCTGCTTAGATTCTAATGGATGTACGTTCACTTAAAGTCTTGCTCAAACGGTAAATTATTTCGGTCTCAAACAAGAAAGAGGGAATATATGACAAATGCAACTTTAAAAAAATATTTCTAACTAGACCTTTTTAAGTGGTTTATATAAAGCGGACAAATATTCACCCTTTCTAGAACTGATATACTGCAGTTAAAATCATGGAGTATTTTTCTTTTGTACTTGCACTTTTTTATTTTTCTTTGAAAAGTGGGGCAAAATCCACATTCAACCTTAGTGTAGAACTGAATCTTTCTGTTACATATTCCCTGCCTGGATGTCACACTAAGGCCACTTAAGTCACTTCAGCAGCAGTCAGAGATGTTCAGAAACACTTCTGAGTACTTTAATTGTTCATCAAGACCTAACCCTTTGAACATTGCTTTAAGGCATTTTGGCTCTGCTCTTGAGTCACTGAAGCAAAATTGGAGCATCTGGATGCAGTGTCAAAATAGCCCAGGGAGCTCCAGTGCAGCACCCAAGTGGATAATCTCAACACAGAATACAAACACTGCATTAGCGATTGCCGGAAGGCTACAGTTCATCTTCCTCTGAAATACAATACAAGAAAAGTTAAAGGATGATACTTTTTTCTTTGTGTCTTCTGTTGTGTGAACAAAGAATCAAGCTGTGTTTTGATGTTTTGTCAAGTGTTTGGCAGCATTTTCAATCCTTGTTTGCCCTACTAATCCACTGATTTTTCTTTTCTTTGGACAAAGCCATAAATGTTTTTTACAGTTTATGCTGTATTAGATATGTTAGTGCAAAAGAAGGAATCCAGTTGATGATATTGCCTTTGAATCAAAGTAGAGGAAGAATAAGTGTGATAATATTTTAGTTGCTTATTAGTACTATAGCATCTAATTACACTCTCTTTACTTGTACATAAAATTTCTATAATTCTGTGACCTGTGTGTAATTATATTTCTTTTGCTTTGTTTGCTTTCACAGATGGCAGCAAAATTGCATTCCATTGATTGAAAAGAGCATTGTAAGTAACTCTTTTTGTTTCTCCTGTTGAATTAGGCATCGCATTTTATTTTTCTGAATCCACTAAAATTTTATCATATGGGTAAAACTATGTTCTTCTTTGAAATGTGGTGAACAATTAGTACTCTGTGAGAGCCTGTGAGACATCTGGCATGTGGCTGCAGATACAATTCCCAAGCCAGATTTCTTTTGCCATCGGCAAGAATAGTTTATGTAAGGCTTAGGCCAACAGGTCAAGGAATATAAATGCAGAAGCATGCTAAACATACCACCTGACATCAGGCTTTGCCTGGAACATGGTTGATCTGTAGATGCACACCAGAATGAATACTGGAGTGCAAAACTGGGGCACAGCAGCATATACAGTCTGTTTCCTGACTTCCTGTTTTTCTGACCATGTATCTAGGACTTTATTCATACATGTGTGTAAGTGAAACTAAATACAAACAGAAGCATAAGACTGATTTGAAGATTTACTATTTTTATTTCATTCAGATAACACATTCAGATTGTATTATATATATGTACATAGAAGCCCAACATACAGTAAAATAATTAGTTGTTAGATGATACTAAAAAAAAACCTCTGCTAAACACTCTGCTTCACACTACTATTTGAACTATTCACACTACTCTTCCAAATACATTAACAAAATATATTCCATTTGGAACATGTCAAGTAAATGGGTAACACTTTTTCTAGCATGTCTAGCTGCCATTAATTTAGTTAGTATTCATTGTAATTACACTCATCATAATGAATTCATTTAGTATTAATGTGAATATTATACAAGTTTTTAGACACTCCATTATAATTCAGCAATAATTAATGTACATATTAAATGAAGTGTTACTACTTACTGCTATGATAAAGCCATGTTGTTTCACTTGAAAAGCTTTAGAGGAAGTTATGTTTAATCTCATTGGTATTCCAATTGTTGCCAGGAGATATTCTTCAGTGGTAAAGGGCAATTCTCATTGGGAGACTTGTTAACTTTTCAGAGAGATTCCATGTTTGCACTTGTCTACTGATTCACTTATGAGATACTAGCATTTGAAGCAAGATACTTCATGGACATGATAATGCAAAAAAACTCATTGAACTATCCTAAAATCATGAAAAATTTTTGACATTTCAGACATTATCCCATGAAAGATGCCTGTGCTTATAAGTGAAGTCCTGTAGCACTTACATTTTATGATTGCTCTTCCTTTCTATGCTCCAAGAGTGATCCAAAACTGAGAAGCAAGTATTTTAAATGTTTCACACATCAAAGGATCAGGTGCCTCAAAGGCCTCCATGCCCACTTCAGGAAGCTGCCTAAAAGTAATGACTAGGGAAAATGTAGCAAAAGAAGAATGCCTATATTGGATTAGAGCAAAGATTGTCTGGATGGCATTCTGTCTCTGGGCATTGATTATAAATACATGCCCAGGGAAGGGTAAGAACTAGAACTGGATTCCCCAGCCTCCCGCAGTTTTAGCTGACGAAATTTCATCAGATGGACGTGGTTTCTACAGATTAAGATTTTGTTGGATTTTGGTTCCATGAATTTATTCCCACAAGCCTATTTGAGTCTTAGAACAGTTATGAGTTGCATGGGTCTACTACCTGTGTACATTTTGTGTATAGAGAACTTTTTTTGCTGTTGTTTTGAATGTGATTTCTTCTATTTTAATTTGAATCCGCATTGCTTTGATCGAGCTGTAAACAGGCTATTCCCTTTATGCCACCAGTAATTTGTGAGCCTCATCTATATCCTTCTTTGGAGATCTTCTTTTCAAGAGAAGTATCCTTCTCGGATGTCTGTATAGAAGCTCTTCATCTTTGTTGCCCTGTATTGGATTTTGCATGCTACTTGTGGCTTTCAAAGTGTGAGAAATATATATATTATACTTTTTCAAAATCATTCCCTCAGCTTTTCCTTCTTAGTTTCTTATTGAATACCAATATTGAATGGTTATGCAACTATCGGCTCATTTCTCTGTGGTGACTGTCAACTCCAGGCCCACTATGTTAAATTTCCCACCTTCCCTCACCCTCTCTTGTGCATCACTTTACATTTATTTGCAAGGTATTTATTCTGCCATTGTTTTGGCTCGTCACTCAGGCTTGTGAGTACAGAATTTCTGGAATTCTACGCTGTCTGTCCATGTCCTGTCTAATCCAAATAACTCCAATCAGGAACGTTCATCAACAACCCTCATCCCTCTTCCCAGATCATTTATGAATGTTGAGCAGCACCGGCCCTAGCAAAACTCTTTGAAAAAGTCCAGCAGCAATGTCTCTCAATTTCAGTAACTGGATATTTACATCTAACTCTCTATTACTTGGCTTTTAAAGTCTCAGTTATACATGCCTGCCTTCTTATCTGCTTACTTTTCATAATAGCCTTTGTTGAGAAACTCTAGGAAAAACCTTCTGCAAATCCAAGGTAGACTCCTACCAAGCAACTCCAGGCAACAAAATCACTCACACTCACGTATCTGTTGAATGATAAAAAGTGCTTCAGTAGGTCTATAAAGTAATAATTTCCTTTACAAAAGCCGTCTTCACTTGTCCAAAATATAGCATATTTATCAAATGTCCAATCTTGAGTTTTGTATTATAGTTTATACTAACTTGACCAATATGGACTTCAGTATATTTTAAGTCTGACAAAAGACACTTTTCTTTATATCTGCTATTTAACTTTCCATTAACATTTATTTTCACTGCAGTTTATGTCTGCTAGTTCTCAGTACCTTTGCAATGATAGGTGAGAGATAGATGCACCTTTACTAGTCAACAAGACATATCATTTGTGAATTTCTTGTAACTGTTTAGTGAATACTATCTCTCTAATAACTTGTTACTATTCACTTTCTCATCACTTCCTCTCTCCATCAAGTGGATGTTCCCACTGAGAGTTATTAGGATACATTAATACACAGCAAGCAATCTTTTCCTGTAGTTTTACAAAATATGTCAATGTAATGGTAATTAATAGGAATTCAGCTAATCTATGAACTTCTGACTTCACTTCTGCGGATATGTTTGACCTTGGGCTTAACCTATGCACTTCTTTAATATTCCCCTTCCTGTTGAATTTTACAGATTACATGTAGGCTGGGCATTCTTATTTATTATTTCCCACTAAAATGAATTAAATTTTGGAATAGAGTAGTGCATCAATAAAAGAAATGTTAATAGTTATGAAATAGTTGCTCCTATGAGAGAGAGAATCAGAAACTTTCTAGAAGCACCCTAGATTTTTAAAAAGTTCTTTTATTACTTCAGAAAAATAAAATATTAAAACAAACAGCTTTGTAGATCACCTTTTTTCAATCAATGTATTAATAAGGAATTCAATCTCTTTAGTTAAAGTAGACCAGCACAGTCACTGCAAGCACTCCCTCTTGTTGAACTCAGCAGTTGCCACTTGTGAAGTGTTAATGAAATTTTTGTCCTCTTTCTGTATTGCAATATTTTCTGTCTTTCCAGTGTTGAAATATCCTTCTCCCTTTCTCAGGTAAAATCCATTCATCCAGTATCCAGCATCCTGCTTCTGTAGAAAGGCGACCACAGCATTGAACTTTATGTAGTTCAGATCATGTCTAATTATGCTCAGATGCGTAATGTTTAAGTTAACGTGTTGAAGGCTTGGTTTACACAAGTAAACCAGATAAGCCTTTCCTCAGTACTACTTTTGCTATTGTTGTGTACCTTCCAGGTTTCAGTGTCATCAAGCTCTTTTCTGTTTAGGTATGATCTTAGGTTCTGTGGATGTCTGCTAATTCTTTCTTATAGGCGGGTGATACTTGGTTAAAAGCAGTCTTGTCTACCTTATCATTTTTCCATAACATGCTGTTACAAATATTTTGTTCTGTTTTGTTTTTCCATTGAGTAATGATCCAAAGTATTTAGCTCCAGTTTCTATTGGGGACTGATGACCCTGTTTGCAGAGGTACTGAACTCCAACAGCTGTGGTTGAAATGAAAGGGAGGTGTTGGCTCAAAATTGTTGTAGATACACCATTGCTAACACATAGAGCTGGTCAATGTTTTCTAAAATGTTTAAACCTTTCATTCTGGTTTTGCTAAATAGATGGTACGCTATTTTAACCACTGTTTTGTCTTTCTTGTGAGGGATGGATTCTGTTTCTGTCTATCTTGAGAGGTGGCGAAAAAATTTAAAAGTTTTCATGAAAAAATTTGCAGCATTTGAATTTTTTGTTGAAAAAAATGCCAATCTTTAGGAACAATTTAATTTGTATTTCACACATACTTTGGGGTCATACTCTATGTGGTTTGTACTAATGCTTATTTGGTGGCGCAAGCAGAAGTGCAATCTAGGCTCACTCCTACGTTTCTGGTATGGACTAGCTGAGATACATAATGAGAAGGCTTTTCTTCTTAATTTGATGTGTTACTCTGTACTTTTTCAGGCCATAATGCTATCTCTTTTATTTTTAAGAGATACACGGTATTTGCTCATCTTGTTTCCCTACATTTGCCGATTGGATGTCACTCTAGCATTTGTTCAATTAATGCATTTTTCTTTCAACTTTTGTGACCTTTTCGGGTCTTTGTTCGTATTCACAGTTTTTCTTTCCATGACTGATACTGATGCTTCCCTTTCTATGTACTTTTATGGTGGCTGTTCTGGAGCTGTCCTTGGGGGAAGTGGTATTCATTCAGTGGAGATTGGTCTCTCAATGGTACATCTGGTTCTCCTTGTACAAGAGAAAGGTGGAGAAATGCCTGTGCGTGAATACTTATGAAGAAGTTTCTCATGGAAATATGTGAATTCAGCTATTAATCCAAATAAAATACCTTTAAACTGTGGTAGTCTTGAATCAATTTAATTTAAAGGAATTTTAAGGAATCAGGTTCTGACTGGGCTCCCAGCAAGGAGGATCAGATTGCAAGTTGCATGTTGTGTGCCCAGTGCTTGAGCATTCTTAGGGATTGTGTCCTATTGCTTTCACGTAAGCTTTGCTTTTCAAGATTAGGACCTATCTCAGTAAAGGAATTAAAAAATAAGCGCCTAAAGACACACTTTCTGAGAGATATGCAATATTCCACAATTCAGCCCAGAGCCCTTTTCTGTAGTATTGTTTAAGCTCTCAGAAAAGTAGTATTTACAATGAAAACCTTTAACAACCTTTTACACGTTTGCTGGCAGGCACTGATTTAATGCTAATGTGACAGCTGAGGTTTTAGTGAGAAACCCTTTTATTTCTCTAAGAGAAGTGTTACACATTCTGAAAACCAGACAGATTTTTCTGGCCAGTGTCTCCTCACATTTGTGCCAGTAGGGATTTGCTGACTACTCAAATTATCTTTCACAGGATAGCACATGTCTATCTCATATAGAAATGTTTATCTTCCTTTTTGACATTTGTCTAAATAGTCGTATTTTTTTAAAGAATTAGGACAGACTTTGTTGTTGTTAATAAATGCCTACGTAATGTTCCCCCAAAAACTGCCAGACATATAACGCAAGACATCAATTTAGGATGAGCTTGCATTCTAGCAAATCAAATTATATTTCTTACAAAATACGTTCACAATTGGCAGTAGACCCTTCTCTGAAAGAAAAATACAATATTATAATCTCAATAACATTTATAAGGTTAGAAGAAGTGCTGACACATTAAAGTAAGCTTGGTTGTATTTCAACAACAACTGGATGAAAAGTGGGGGTTTGTTTGTTTGTTTGTTTTCTAGTAAAGCCTATTTCTATACATTTACATAAAAAGTATTTTAACCATACCTGTGGTCAGACAGAAATTGCTATCTTTCACACCAGACCTCTACATTTTATATAGTTCATCCTAATAGAGATTTTCAGATCTGAATCCTTAATCCTTTTAATTTGTATGTAGTTTTGTATTTTTGAAATGCATTATTGTACTTATTTTATACCTTTTCCATTTCTTTAACCTATGTAGTAGTAGCTTCATATGGTGATAATTGTATTAGAGGAAATCTTGATATAGAATCTGAGTGGAATAAAGTGGAAAAAATAAAAGAAAAGAAAGTGGAAGAAAGATAGTACAACTATATTTCTGATTTTATTGAACAGGAAGTGTAGATTTGCTTCTTGGTTTGTGTGTTCCAAAGGTCATGTATTTGGTTCAAAGCAGAATTTACTAGCAGTAATTTATGGGGTCTGGGGGCAAAATTCTAAAATCTTCTCTGTTTTTCCCCACTAGCCTTTAAATGTCTTAATTGAGTAAAATGAACTTCTTGACGTCTTTTATTGTACACTCACCAATCATATTAATGTGTTTCTATTAAAAGTGATCAGTTCATTCTCATATTTAGGTGTCAGCCAGAAGTCAGTTACAGGACCACAGAAGTATATGGAGCATGAAATATCCCTATATATTTACAGGTGGAGCAATTTATTATTGTGAATTAGAATCCATTTATATTTCCAAAGTTCTTGCACCTGTAAGAGATGCAAATTAAATTTCCCCTTTGAATGAAAACTGAGATTTGGAAGTCCTGTTTTATTTCACCTTACAATGACTTTTCAGTTAGGCAGTGATTTATGTGTGACTCTTTTATGATTTTGCAGTGTTATGTTTTTCAGAAACAGTAAATAATTTTCTGGTTTACTGTTTGAGTCAGAGTAGACAGATTATTCCTACTATTTTCACCAATACCACTTATATGACCTTTTAATTCTTCAATGCAGTGTCTAAAGTCAGTAATCTTAAAAAGTGAGATAAAGTACTATAATCTGTGATAATTGTGAGTCAAAACCAGCATGTTTCCTGTGTTTAACAACTCTGGCAATTTTTCTATTTTTTGAAATTTTAAGAATTGTTCATACAGCTAAACATTGTTTGATAGAGGTGATGGTGAAAATAATCCATTGATCTGAGAATGGCTATGGTTCTTCCCTGTTTTTTCAGTTATATTTCTCACCAGGAGAGACTGTGAAAGGAAATATTTAATTTGGTATCAAATTCCCCCATTATTAAACTGTTACAACACACCTAATTCATGCCCCGGGTCACTATGAAACTGTTACTTTTACCTTGATGAGATAAGATATCCTGAGCTATAGATACAGTAAAATTCCTATTGGTATCAAAACTTGCTTCCGTTAACTGAAAGACATTTCATTGCACTTATGTTTAGCTTCTCTAGTATTGTGATTTGGAAATAAAAAGATCTAACGATGTTTAACCTATGAAACCAATTCAGTGACTATGAATTTAACCTAGAAAATACCACCTCCTCCCTCAGGTTAGCTGCATTCATATTTGCTTACTATTTTTTGTTTCAAGTGATGCATTTGCATCTGAAACTATTAGAATTCAGCTGGAACAGATACCTCAGAGGTGTCCAATGCATGAGATGTTACTCTACCGCTCCTTGCTTAATGCATAGTTGTGTGTTCAAGTATAGCCCTCATTTAGAACTACTATGGAGTGGAGTCTACCCTGTGGAAACACTGGAAAATGTAAAACTACCCAGAGGTTTCAAGATTGCAGCAGTTATTAGTCTTCAAGCAGCCTCTGCCTCAGACTAGGGTACAAAACAAGTGGCTGGCGGTTGGCTGGCGGTACAATATTGTTTTGCTTTGAATCCTCCAGCCTAAGTTCATATTTTTTTCTTCTTTCATGTGTTAAGTAGAGGCATGTATGAGATTTTTGCAGTAGAAAGAAAATAGCTTAGAAAAACCTTCTTGCAGTCAACTTTGCAAACCTCACAGAAAACTAATTTCTGATATACCTCATACTTTCAGGCTTCCCCTGTTGAGATTGCTTTAAACAACAGTTTCATTTATAGGCTAGTAAAATTTCACGCAAAGTCACAACATAATTAAATTAGACCCAGAAGTTCACTAGCCAAGCTAAGTCTGTTTTCAGAACTATCAAAGTAAAAGTAACACATTTCAAAGAAAGATTACTAGGTTTATAAGAATTTTTTTCTAGAGACAAAAAACCACAAACCTCTTTCCAGTTAGCTTTGTATTTATAATAGTTCAAATAGTTTTCTTACTGGAATAAATATGCCGAGGACAAACTGAACATCTCTTAAGAAATAGACACATATATATACAGTTAACACATTGAAATAACTTATACCGTTTTCTGTATTGCCCGCTAAGCCAGATGTAAGACAATAAAAAGAAAATTGATGAAATTCCATGATCATCACCAAAATATTTCCTTTTCTTCTGAGAGGCAGGAAATAACTAAGATTAACAGATGAGGGAGCTTCTGTTGTATGTTATTAATACTATTTTACTGAATGACTAAAATGGGAGAGTAGTAAAGCAATAACTGACCACATAATCGAAGTAAAATTCCCTGCCTTCTAAAATTTGGCAAATTCAGTGTAATTTCTTTTAAAATACAGTTACATTAAAACTTATGCAGAATATGTGGATAATACGTATGATGTATTATAGCTGTTTTCTGCAGGGTTCTCCCCTTTTTAATGATTCTAGATTCTGTTCACACTTCTGCTCAGTAATGGTGATAGAAAAGACAAATACGGCTGGCGGTTTATTTCTTACATGGTTAAATACATATGTAGTAGATTTTAGGTTTAGGTTACTTTAGCTGCAGGGAGTAATTAACCTGCTTCATCTTATTCTTGGTGAGTAAAGCTACTAGTGATGAAAGGATATGAAAAAAATGTAAGAGCTCAAAGGATATCCAGTGTTCTACCCAGTGTTCTTTTTTTCTAGAAGTAGAAAATATCCAACTATTGTCTGAAATTGTTTTCCTGCATCTTTCTAAAGATAAACTACTTTACATCAAATTGCTGTAAACTATGCCCAGTGGTAACTATTTTGTAAAAATTCCTTGAATGTTGTCAGTTCCAAAAAATAACTTCTAGCTGAATATTCTTCGCAGTGACCATAACTTGGTTCAAATGTTCCTGCTCTCCTATAGCAACTGAGATGTAATAATGCACATTGCTGAGTGTATACCTACACAGAGAGATCATTTTTAATTTTTATTAAGCCTGTTCTCATTTGCCTGCAAGGGTTTACTTGCATATATTTAACTCAATATCTATCAGACCGCATTTGTATTTAATGCCTAGTTAATTGTGAAGACACCTTGACTTTAATATTGTGCTTTAAAATTAACTCCAGTGAACTATGACTGAAAATTACTTTATAGGTTATTAAGTATAATCTGAAAAAATAAGCACTTAATATTTATTATGTTTCTTTTACTGCGGTGGTCTGAAAGATTGTTTAGGCATGAGTTCCACTGTTCTTACATTTGTTTACAATTGACATGCACAAACCATGTAGGCAAAAGTCAAAATATCAATACCTCTTTTAATCTCATATATATTAAATTTCAATAGAAAGGCCATAGGGAGATGATGAAATTTTTACATGAAACTTTCATTGCATGTAAATCTACTTGAGCATCTGCTTTAAGAAATTTGCAGGCTACATGCTAGAACAATTACTAGGCCCATCTAATCTTATAGATTCATGTGGTTATAGACTGATCTCTACAAAGCCTATCGCTGCCTATCACTGAGTTGAAAGTGTGATGCTCAGCAGGTTTTATTTGACCTTGGTTTTGATTTCCACATTTTTATCTCATGTCCTTTCTTTGTCTTTGTCTTCAGCAGTAAAGGTTATTTGCAACAAATCGTTCCTGAGAGCAATAGCAAATTAATTTTATAAAGCATTGTCAGCACCACTGCAAATCTCTGCTCCTACCAAACTTTGCAGAGATGCTAGTAGTTCATCATTTCTGAGCTAGATAACATCCAAAGTTCTACAAAATACATTCCCTGGTTTACATTCTTCTTTATGCTTCTCTCTTTTGCCTAAGACTGCAACATGTTACAATGCTTTTAGTTTTGATCAATTAATTTGCACTCCATAGCAAAAGTTAGTAATCTGCATAAATATAGATGCTTGTAAATTGATCATGATCCGCTCCTGATTCAGATGTGTTATAACATTTCCAAAGAACAACAACAAAATTTGTGAAGGGTGTAAAGCACAAGTGTGATGAGGGGTGGCTGAGGGAGCTGGGATTGTCTGGCTTGGAGAAGAGGCTCAGTGGGGACCTTATCACTCTCTGCAACTGCCCGAAAGAAGGTTGTAGTGAGGTGTGAGTTGGTCTCTTCTCCCAAGTAACAAGGGATTGGACAAAAAAAGGCCTCAAGTTGTCCCATGAAAAGTTTAGATTGGGTACTAGGAAAAGTTTTTTGACCAAAATGGTTTTCAGGCTTTGGAACAGGCTGCCCAGGGAAGTGGTGGAGTCACCATCCCTAGAAGTATGTAAAAGATGTGTGGATGGGTGGCTTAGGGACATGGTTTAGTTATGAACTTGGCAGTGCTGGGTTAATGGTTGGATTTGGTGATGTCAGAGCTCTTTTCCAACCTAAATGGTTCCATGAATTGCACATTATTTGTATTATCCCTTTTTTTTTATTTTCCTTTTTTTTTTTAATACAGAGGAAACCGGCTATCCAGAGACATTTTCAGTAAAATGTAAGACATAAACTGAAAATGTAATAAACAGGTCTGATGGAAAAGGGAAATATTTTAAATATACTCAGTTGCTTCAAGATAAAATGCTCAGGCTTCAAGTAAACAATTTTTACAAATAGCAATGACATATATTCTAGTTAGGGCTTAGAACTCTTAAGGCTTAGTGCCTATATTCCCTTCCACTTAAAACCAAACCAACCTTATGAGCCAAGTTCTGCTAACAGTGTGTCTTTCTAGGGCACTGTTTAATGACTTCCTGTCCAACTGCTCTTGCTTCTCACTAGATTTAGATGCAGTGAAGTAGAAATTCATCATTTTCTTCCACGAGTGATTCAGGGCCAGCAGAAGAGCCATATGTTTATAGGACATTTGAGGACTCCTTTTCAGAGGGAAACCATGTTGGAAAACTGTTGTCTCTACTCTGCCACTGTATGATTATGTGGCACTGGTGTATAAACTGCAAGTGCAGTCCAGAACACAGGAGTGTGGCTAACCCAATTCATGCTACTACATGCTGTTGTTGTAAATACTGTGCTACTTAAAGAAAATTGATAAGTGAATGCAAGTAGCAATTTAGAAAACAACTACTATGAAAAAGGAGTAAAATCATAGCTCCATTAAAGTAAACAGTGTAACTCCCACTGATTTCATCCCAGAGACTCAGCTGCTTGTGAACAGCACTGGTTTGTACTGTCTCAGAATACAGTTTCTTTGTAGCTCCTTGTGTTGCTGCAATTATTAGAAGAGGTGAAGCTTTTCTGTAGTGCTATTATTTTCATGTATTTTGAAGTATTTTTGCTAAAATACATAGTTTATAATAGATAATTAATTTTCTTCGTTTTCTGATATTTGCAAATAGACTATGGGAAAATAATTACCAAAACAATTACACTCAGTTCATATATTCTTTAAGAATTCAGTTGGAATTAATTGAGTCTCAGGGGATTGTTTTTATTTTATCCCCTTACTAAAACAAAACTATAACACTACAGATTTGTAAAAGTGTCTTTTCTTCCAGTATTTAGCTTTATCAGTATTAAGAAGTGTTTTAAAACTAGGGCCACTTTTGTCCTAGTATACACTATACACAGTTATGGATTTTCAGATAAAATGCTCCAGATAGAACTCTTTCTTGATAGAGGAGCAGCTTTAGTGTTGTCAGCTGCAGCATTCCAAAATCCAATGGGAGATTGACCAAAAAATTTCTATCTTCAAAAAATGTCATTGCAGTATAGATGTGTCCGTCTGCATGTGCATGTGTGACAATCAGTGCTGCTGAGTCGTCTAAATGCATTTACAACTGTCAATTTTGCTTTGTTACAAAAGCTCTTCTCCTTAGCCTCCTGTGCTTTGCCTAGCATAGTTATCTGCCTCGTTACTTATTCCTACCCCCAAATTCCAGATCAGCCTAGTCTGCTCCACCTCCATGTGACTTCTGCCCTTACCCAGGTCACCTACTCAGCTGACCGTTAGTCTTCATGTCTGCCTCAACTATGTCTAAATTCCCCCTCCCTTCTCACTGCCAGCTTTTTTTGTGGCCAGAGTGCTGCACCAGCCTGCCAGCTGGGTTGTCACCCTTCCTTTTCCGTTTGTTGTCTCTTTGTGTGCAAAATGGCTGGGAGGAAGCTGAGACACTGGTCCAGTAAAAAAGATAAAGAGGATGGCCCGTGCTAAACTAACCGGTTTCATAGCTGTAAAATGGAATACAAGGAGTCTGACCGAGTAAGGATAAAGTCACACCTGCTTTCTGCACTGGCTAGGATGCCAGCCGAATAGCTGGACAAAAAACTTATTCTCAGGCAGGTCTAAAATACATTAGTTTACCTTAGCTTCCTTTGTGACACACTAAAATATTGTGATTTGTTAAAAAAAAAGAAAATTAGGATGTCTTCATAGGAGATTTTTTTATTTCTACTGATATGAATTAATAGGTCAGCTGTGAAGAGCAGAGATTTTGCCAAGGAATACTCAAAAATTTCCAGTTTCCATTTTAATTGAAATATTTACTACCTAAAGCTACTTTTAATTAATCTACATGTGCAAAACATCCTTAATTATTTCTTCTTGCTTCCTAGTGTGTAGTTTCTGATTAAAATCTATCAAAAATGTACTTTATGTTTTCGGTACACGTAAATTCTTAAAATGCATGATCGACAATATCAGAAATGCATTGTGTTGTGGTAAAAAGGCTCAGTGTGTAATAAAAATCACAACTCTTTCACAGGAGCCACAGGAAAAAGAGAGGGCTGTCTGCAACTCTACTTTATAATTTCCAAGCAGGATATAAACTTAAGTCCTGCAGAGTTGTTAAATCTCACTTATCTTGGTTATTATAGGGTATTAGAATAGTAGATGGTTCTACCCTTGGACATCCCCTGCAGGAAAACGCTTCTATTTCCTCTAAAAACTAAATACTTTGAAATTATAGGAAAATAATTCATGTTAAGATAGGATTTTTTTTATTGTACCCTAATGTAATATATGATTTATGTTGCTAGAGCATTTTCAGTCATTTGCAGATGCTGCTGCTATTGTGCTTGTTGTCATAGGCGAATTGGTTTTTTGTTGCCCTTGTATAAAAACAGTGAACATACACAGAAGTCAGTAGGGAATACAGACAAATTCTGACTCTGTAACCCATCCTTGCCTCTTTTTACCTCTTGGAGTAAAGCATTGCATAATAAAGTTTATTCTAGACTTTTGCCTTTTAGTCTAGTGTAAGTGAGAATGGGAAAAAAACCCAGCAGAATTCCTTAAAGAAATGTAAAATGAAATCCAAAAATGAACTAGCGACACTAATTTAAAAAAAGTCAACAAACCAAACACAACATACATCTGACTGTATAGGTGTGATAACCAAAACATAGTTATCTCAAACTCTAGTGTGTCTGTTGGGACTGCTTCAATACATCTGTTTTATTGTGTTTAAAATATTGTGTACAGAAATGTCTGAGCCTGCAGAGTTTACTTGTTTCTCAGAAGAAAGACTCTGCAGGAGAGAGTTTCCATCCTGTGGAGCTTACAGACTCTGCAGGATCTTTTGCTCAATGACCCCAGTTTATCAACAATTCATTTGTGTGACTGAATCTTATGTCTCCCAGATAAATGAGTTTCAGATCATTAAGGCTGTACTGTCCTTGTTAGCAAGAATATATGATTGGTCAGAGGAATGCCAAAATGTCGTTTTCCAAAACACAGGAAAATAATGATTATAGAATTTGTTTGCAGTTTGGTTTACACCTAATTTATAAGATGTTTCTTGTCCCATCTCAAGAATAAATTATCAATGAGGTTTCCCAATTCTGAATAGTTTTTTTTTTTTTATTCTCTTTGTTAAAGAATTTGCTTTTATGCAATATGGGTTGATTCTGGATGTCAACTGAAACTTAATAAGAAAAAAAATAGCAATAGTATCTATGTAGGTGTGCAATCATAATGATTTAGAAATTTAAAAAGCCAACATATAAAAAAAGAGATGTCTTTTATCTAATGTATTTCATGTTTAATGTGTAAAAACTACAGTCTTGGAAAAAAAAAGGAAACTAAAAGGAAAGCTTTGTGGCAGAGAAAAATCCCACATTTTTCTTTTTTATTTTTTTTTTCACTTTTGCACCCTATGGCATCCTCGGCATATATCATTAAAATTGCTAAGATTTAAAATTTTTCTTTGTTCATCTTGAATAAAAAAAAATAGTAAATTCTAGAAAATAGGCTGTCTAGAAATCTATTGTGTCAAATATATATTAGAGCCATATATCTCAAAAGAAATAAAAGATAAATAGACTTATCATATAGAATATTGAACTGCAGCAATATTTGAATACACTGTTTTTAATGAATGAATGATCTGAGGAGTGTCAGTGTATCATGTATAGTCTGCATAATAGTTCTGCAATCAGCGTTATGTATTCCTTAATATGTAAGTGAATTTATTTCACCTTAAGTAACTTTGTGCAGAAATCATGAAACAGGCTTTGTTTGATTACTGATTATAATGTATGGATGTAAATTCTGCTATTGTTATTTTGCCATATTAGAAGTAAAGCTAAAAGAGATACTGATTCTATCTAAAATTTGCTTAATTATTGGTGCAATGAGCGCAAAGAAAGTGACTTACATAAATAATCAGGTTTTTAAGTTCATCTATTCCTATAAAATATTTGGAAGTAAAACAATCATATCACTATAGAAGCAACACTGATACTCTCCAAAAAGATCTCACTGATACTGATGCACTTTCAACTTGATAATGCATATTTTCTGTTTTCTCTGCTTTAGAAGATTGGCTTCAGCTTAGGTATTCCAAGTTTAGGTATTTTAAGAAATATTCCTGTTTGAAATTACATGCATGAGAATTGAATTACTGTAAATAAATAACCATTTGCTTCTATTTGTAATAGTCATGTGCATATCTAGTGCAACCAACTTAAACCAAAATGCAAGCCTTCAAAAAATACAGTATTCTGAGATTAGGAAGAGCAAAGGAGTAGAGGACATAAGTCTGTAGTGTAAGATTTCATCTTTTACATCTCAGATTTCATCATGTATTTGGAATGATATAGAGAAGCAAGTTTTCAGAGATGCAATTTATTGACTTTAACTAAATGGTCATTGCATTTTTCATTCACTGTTATATTTTTCTTGACTTGTCTTACTTCATGTCATTTACTCTTAATTTTGAACAGTGTAATAGCGATTAGAACATATGTGCTACTATATGTTCTGAACTTCTTTTTAAAAATTCTCATTTCTGGCTTTTGCTCACTTTTTCCTTCTTCATTTCTTGGCGTGCAGTATTGCAAATACAGTTTAAATGTCAATCAGCTTTTGCCCTTACATTCTTCACTTCCTGTCTTTCATGAAAAAAGCCCTGGACACAGACTTTAGACTTGCTAGGAATAGCCCCTCAGTATTTGTGTGACACAAAACAAGAGTTAGGGGAGGGTAATAACAGGATAAGATTTTCTAATAGAAAAATAATAGAAAGTAGATTGTCTCCTGACTTTCTGAGCTCAATTTTTTCTCTTATAAAAAAAACAATAAACAAACAAACAAAAAAACCACTGTTCACAATTAGTTCTAAGTTTTTTATGTGCTTCATATGCATATTGTTGCCCAGCAGATGCACTTCTGTTTCCATATGACATTTTACACTTCAAGGAAGTCAGCTTTCAGTGAAGTGTCATCCTTTGGTATGCGTGTGCTCGTTCATCAGAAATGAAACACTTGGAGGAGGCATGTCAGTTCCTATACACTTCTGCTGAAAGGTAGGAAGCTTCAAGTGGCAACCTGTCTGCTTTCCTGTCAGCTTACACGGCAGCGCTCCCTGGTCAGCCAGAGGGCCCAGCCACCTGACTGCTCACAGCATCCTGACAGGGACTGCCCTGTAGTCTAAGGCCTGTGCTTTGCTCCTATTTTTTTAAGTTAAAGAATTGACTTGTGGTCCACTAAGCCTCCAGGTAAAACTCTTCGAGCCTGGAGTTAGTGGAAGGCTCTTAGGTACACTGAAGATTTAAGATCTCAGCACTCAGCACCTGTCCCACCATTGTGTGGGGCCCCTGCCAGGCTCCCCTGGGGTTACCAGCCAGGGAGTGAATACCAAGGTCTGCCTGACTGGAGCTCCCCTGGCTGCAGGCACCTGGCTCTGACCTCTCTACCTGCCCTTCTGGAAAATTCTCTGTGCCCTGGCCGAACAGCCATTTTCAGGCGAGTGATAGCAGGGTCATAATAAGGGGAAGAAAATTTTACGAGTCTCAACCTTATGCCAGACTACCACCCCATCTATCCTGTATCCCATACACCATCCTGTAACTGTTCATACAGATTGGTTTATCTTTGCATTCCAAAACTTGGTGTATGCTCAGCATAAACTCTGCACTTCTTCCCAGTGGCCAAAACATTAGGAATTAATCATAAAATCATAGAATTATCACGGTTGGATAAAACCTCTAAGATCATCAGCCCCAACCATTTACCCAGCCCTGCCATCTTCACCACTAAAGCAGGTTTCTAAGTACCACATCTAAATGTTTCCCGAATGCTTCCAGGGACAGTGACTTCACCACTCTCCTAGGCATCCTGTTCCAATGCTTGACCACCCTTTTAGCGAACAAACTTTTCCTGATATCCAATCTAAACCTCCCCTGGTGGAACTTGGAGCCATTTCCTCTTGTTCTGATGGTTGTTACCTGGGAGAAGACACTGACCCCTCAGGCTGCTCCAATTTCCTTTCAGGTAGGAGTAGAGAGCAATAAGATCTCTCAGCCTGCTTTTCTCCAGGCTGAACAGCCTCAGTTCCCTTAGCTGCTCCTCATAAGCCTTGTGCTCTGGTAATATCCCCACCATGGCCCACAAATTCCACCCTTTTCCACTGAGAACTAAGTAATCAGGCTTAACATTATACATATTTTGAAAGAAATGTAATTAAAACAGAATTCTTGCTTTCATCAATTTCTATTTTATGACATGGTAATTCAGGTACCTGAAGTTCTTTCTTGCATATTGTGTTTCATAAACTATGCTGGCAGCCTGTCAGTTTTGATAAAGATTATAGTAGCAAATAAACAACTTTAGGAGTGATTTTTAGGATAGATTTCATCAAATTCCTGAAAGGTGAAGGACCAGGGCTTAGTCTGAAATTTACTTGATTTATTTCTGAAAATAAAAGTTACAGTAGAAGCCTTGTTGTGTTATCGTTTGTGTGGCAATTCCTCTTGTGTCCTGTACAGTCAGTTTTCATATAAGTCCGCACAGTTGCGCATTCTTTAAAAATTGAAAGAGGAAGACTGCTTAGTTAATTTTGACAAGAAGGCACAGGTGCTACTATATATGTTAAAAAACTTGATAGTATATGAATTATGAAAAATAGGTATTTAAGTGTATAAATCAGTAAATTGATTATTGGGGGGGGGTTTAACTTCTAAGGCACCTATAATTTAGTAGTAAAATATTCTGTCATGGTTTATAGACACTTTCAAGACAAGGAAAATGAGCATTTATTCACAGCTTATGTGTTGATGAGCTACCATTCTCTTGTAAATCTAATAGAACCCACTTCATAGAATAATCTTCTTTCTCTTTATAGTTAGAGATTATAAAAAATACTTTAAAGCATGTTGTGAAGTTTGGGGTAGTGTTTTGACTTGCTTGGGTCTTGTATCTTAATATTTCTAGAAACTTTGCAGAACAAGATGTATGTTGTATCTCATATGTGTGTATGTTTGTGTGAATACAGATGTACAGATATATACTGCCTATCCCTTGAGGAAGTCATGTTTGCATTCTTGCAGAGAGCAATGTTTATGGTTCACAATTTCAAAGGAGGAAGATTTCCATTTCAGTATCCACAGGGGACTCTCTCTACCCCCTCTTCTGTTTGCTAAGGGTTTGGCGTGCAAAATGGAATATCGCCACCACTTGAGCTCCTATCTCACTGTTTGCCTACCCTACTGAGACAGAATCCTTCTACTTCTGTCACTACCTTTTCTTCCTCCATAGTATTTGGTGACTTCTCTAAAGGCTTTTTTGACCTTGTGCTATCTGGGATAAATCATCCCACTTCAACCTATTTTTCAGGTGTTTGTGCTGCCTCAGCATCTCATGGCCGAAATCCTGCATGTGTTTCAAGCCTTGGGCAAGGGAATCAGCTCTAGAGCTTGTTTCTTTAGCAGCCTCAGAGGTCTCATCTGATGTCAGAACCAGACAGGTGCTCTAGTGCAGCCAAATTGCATTGATCTCTCAGGCACTGATGCCTTGAAGGGCTGTCAGAACTGTAGGAAAAGGATCAGTTCTGCTTAGGTACCTTTTTTGTTTTATCCTTCTCTACATCATGCAGTAAGAATGGAGCTTTCCAGGGCTATGCAGAGCCATGTGAGGAATGAGGCAATCCTCTTAAAACAATTTCCTCTGACTAAGCTGGCGATAATGAGATGCAAAATTGCATCGTCCTGCTCTCCACTGACACTAGATTATCATGCAAAGACTGATTTGACAGTATCCCAGTAGTTGTGCCTCTTCTGTTCTTCATCATGCAGTAGCATTTATTATCTGGGCCTGTGCTCGAAGGTACTGTTACCTCAATCATTCCTGCTGTGTACTGGGAATGAGAGGGTTTCAATGTCAAGCTAAATGTCTTCTCCTCTCTTATATGCCATGACACTGCCTCCTAGAGAGGGCCTGATCTGCAGATCACGTGCATGTGCAATTAATTCTTGGATCAGATGACAGAGAAAGGTAGTCTCTGTTTGACCCATATTCTTCTGGGACCAGGAAGGAACACAAACCAAGTTGCACAGATGATGAGAAAAGCTTTTAAGTCCCTACCAGAAGTGTGAGTCAAGACACAGAATCACAGAAATGTTGGAAGGGGGCTTTGAAGATCATCTGATTCAAACCTCCCTGCTGTGGGCAGTGATGCCTTCAACTAGAGCAGGTTGCTCAGAGCCCCCTCCAACCTGGCCTTGAACACCTCCAGGGATGGTGTATCCACAACTTCCCTAGGAAACCTACTCCAGTGCCTCACCACCCTCAAAGTAAAGATTTTTTTCCTAGGGGGGAAATAAAGAATTTTTTCCAGAGTAGGGGTTGACACGTTGGTAGTTCCCAGGGTCATTCTTTCTTCCCTTCTTTTATATGAGTACTGTGTTTCCCTTTTCTCAGACATTTTTTAAGTGCATCTCCTTCAGAGAAATGCCTGAAATTTGTCACAGTTTTATGGGTATCTGTCACTGTTTTATTTCCTCCAAAGTTTCTCTCTCTGTTAGGGAAGTCTTGTTGGAGTGTGTGTATCTAGTGTTGAAATTGTATTCATCACCTTACCAAGTAGCAAAGATAGTGGACGGCAGGAAGATGGAATACTCACATGGGCTCCACGGTCCTTTTTTGTATGTGCACCTACCATCCCTTTTCTTCGTAGCTGACAGCCAGAAAAATGCTGCTTTCCCTCAGTAGAAGAATGAGAAGAATGGGAAGATGTGGAGCTTGGGGGTGCCTTTAACTCTGTTCTGTTAATGTATTGTCTGGTTGGGGGTTTTTCCTAACTGGAATTTTGAGTGCTTTTCCTTAAAATTCATATTATCTTCCTGTCAAATGACCCCTCTCAAGTCTCAGGTCTTTTCTTTTTCCCTCCCAGCTGGTTTTATAACTAAACTAGAAGTAATCTACATAGACCATAATAATACGAGGTGTAAGCAAACTGTCATTACTGTATTGCTTATGTCATAAGGCAGAAGTCCAAATGTAAGGAGTGGTAGTTGAAATTTCATTGCAAAATGAGTGACCCATATGAATTTTTTTGTCTTCTAAAAGCATTGTGTTCATTATATTTTTAAATCCACCAGTGAAATAGGTGCTGTTGATACAACTGTTTTTGTATAAGCTGTTTTCTAAACTAATTAAGCACTATTAAATCCTGGTCAGAAACACAGGTATGCACGTAATCTCTCTCTTTGCATATAGTTCATACATAGCTTATAGTTTTGTATAATGCATCTTCACAGTCTTACCATGTAGTATTTTTTTGAAGCAAGGAGCTGTAAATTGAAATTAAACTGTCATTTCTGAAATATTTACTTCAGTTTAAAGACTACGTCAGGATGGGACATAACAATGTCTGTTAAAATCTTCAGAGGTCAAAACTCGATTAAAGGAAATATTTTGAGTGAATAGAATTGGAGTTGCCAGAAACTTCTCAATTTGATTTGCTGGTATAGTTGGAGAGAAGAAATCTGGATATCATAGTGGTATATGGAATAATGAGAAGCCGTATTAAGTCCTTGTTGCCTGTCATAAGGAACAATAATTCTTCCCTCTTTTACCACTTTTTTTCTAAACCTACAACCTATGGGAAACAGAGCAAAGCCTCTGCTTTGTTAGAATTCTCTCTTTAGAGGAATCCAAAACCCAGCAGTTTTCTTTCTTAGTCCTTTGCATCTGATGTGGTCTTTGCACCTCAGGCAGAAGCATTCCTGTTCCTATTTCTCCTTCATAAATTCTAATTCAATGTTTTAACTTTCTTTGCTTTTAAACATTTGAGGGCTCTTTTAAAGCTGAAACATATTTTAAAACTTTGAAAAAAGTTAGTGCTTTTTCTGGTTAGTTTAGTTACTGTTACTTGTCTGTGAGGTAAGCCTAGAATTCTTTTTCCATAATTGCACTGGGGATCATTTACTCTTGTGCTGTGGGAGCATTGGGTGAAATGGTTCTTATAAATATATAGATTACATCAGTAAATATAGAGATATTATTTTCCTTATTTTTAGACTAAATTAAAATACTCTTTGAAGTATGTTACAGATGTGTCTGATCATCTATCATGGTTTCACAATAGGTTCAAAAATAGAATATGTAATTCTAAAACAGAATTATGTACACAAATAATTTCAACCTCCATTTTATTGATGTTATAAGCAATAAGTAGTCACTAAAGTTGAGTTTCATGAGGTGAAACGAAGATAGAAGGTCTCATGGAGGAAAATTTTCAGTAATTCCTGTAATTAGATATATTTTGTGATTGCCTTTTTTCTTTTTTCTCCCCCCAGCTAAAGTGACGTTGAAATTGAAGTAAAATAACTTTGTTGAAGTTAAATAATATTATAAAGTTTCCATTTGGAAGGAGGATCAGAAATAAAACAGTGTTTCTTTTCAATTTCTGGCATACATATGGTTGTGCTTGTCGCAATTAAGCACTAGACTTGTTATTTCCAGGTCCTCTTGTAATTGTAAAGACTACATCAGGTATATATTGAAGAATTATGTTAAGAGGTAATTCATGGGGAAAAACTGCTAATTTTCCACACAGCTAAAAAAAAAGCTGTAACAGGGATGCAAAAATGTGATGCAGAACATATTTATGGCCATTCTTAAGGAAAGAGTTATATTTTATCAGTAACTAATTCGAAGAGTGCTTTAGTTGCACATTGAGATGGGCTTGATGTGATAACTTATTACTTAAAGAACTTGGATTAGAAATGAAGTGTTATATATTTCAAACTATAGATACCTTGATTAAAGTTATTAATTTCACTTTCCCCTTGAAAATAACTGTATTATGTGTATGTTAATTGTATTAGCAACATAAAATTTAAATGAAATTATATTTTTTCTAGCCAGATTAACATCTTACTGTTTTTTTCCTGTATATCTAAAGTGCCTATTAAAAGTAATACATCTTTCCAGAAAAAAGCCTATGTGCATTCATCTTTTTTTTTCCCTAGTACCTATGAGAAGTCTCGTGGCTAGTTCTGTAATACATACCCAAAGCAATTTGTGGGTTATGATCTTGTACAACATAGACATGTTAAAGTAACTGCAATTTCAGGCAATCGTTATCCTATTTGTATTGGAATATTTATCTCTTCGTCTTCCAAGATTATATCATTGCTTTTAAGACAGTTAAAGAAGTAGTTAAATATAACTGATATTAGAAAGCAGATGGTTCCTACATTTCTGAAAGTTTTGAACCTGAATTTTATTCAGAATTGTTATATCCCTCTTGATATTTCACGTGACGATGTCCAGTATTACATTACCTGTGTCCTGCACTCTGGTGTAATCTTCATTGCTGCAGAATACAAATAATTGTCTTCCTCGAAAAAACACAGACTGTGCACAAGAAAAACATAGAACAGTGTTCACCTTTTCTCTGGAACAGTAATAATGTCTAGTGAGGCCTGAACTTAGAGAGACAGGAAATTAGGAACTAGAATAAAACCAAAATGCTGATAATGGAGAAAAATAAGCTGAATCGAGTCAAATTTTCTCTCCTGTATGACCATTTTTAGCTAATTTTTTTCAGTTTTCTTTCACTTTGCCTTTTTACAAGAGCATTGGTAATGCTAAAAAAAAAAAAAGTAGTATCATCTTTTGAATTATGATAAAAAGAGTACTTTTCAGTATTTTCTGAACTTTGCCAATTTTTATAGTGAGAAAGAGCTGGTTAGAACATGCTTGTTTGTGCACTCTTTTTGCATCATTCATATGTAAACATGCACATACAAAAACACACAGGTTATGCTGTGAAAAAGCTTGCTCAAAGCAATATAGTAGCATTGTAAAGCAAAGGAAATATATAAAATAAGTCAGATAAAAGTGCTAAGGAACTCATAAAATTATTTTCAGTGTTTCCCCACTATTTGTTAGAACTGGAATTTATTACTTGATAAACTATGGTAATTATGTCTTCAATTTCTTCTTTAACTTAGCAATTTTCTTCTCTTGCCATGAAAAATGACTACTTAAATATGTTGTGCAGGTGTCCCAAATAATTTGTTGGTATTATGTGTGGGAAGAGGAGCTCTATAAAATATTTTAAGTTTTAAAATGAACAAACAATCACAAAGTAGAGTTTGAGTTAGAAATGGGTCTGGGAGGATTCATGATGCAGATGCAAAATTGATCTATTTAAAATCTCAGAATTCAGGATTGATGGCTTATTTGGACCAGAATTAAATCTTTTTTCTACGACTTTCCCAAATAAAAAGTAGATTCTATGTTAGATTCTGTGCTAGTGGTAAAATTGTTTTTGGATTTATCATATAAGATAGATCTATGAATAAATTGTTCAGTGTCAGAGTAAAATTTTCCTCCAATTTAATTGTATAGAATCAATAAATGGTTCAAAGAAAAAGTCATCTGGAAATCTAATAAAACCATCTTGAAAATACTTGGTAGAAACTTTTTTTTTGGTGGTTTTAAGAGGCAAAAAATGATTGTTGAAGGATCTGATGAAATATAATTTAGTAACAAAAAAATCAAAGGCTGTTTGTGCAGAACAAATAGTGTTTTACATGACCTGAGGAAAGCAATTAATTATATATAGCTCTTAATACCTATGTGTCATTTTTTTCTCAGTTAAAATAGTTTGTTTTTCTTATTTTGTTCAAAGACTCTTTGTGTGATCTAGTTTGAAAGAAAAACCAGAGGAGGAGAATTACAGCAAGTATACTGCAGAGATGACAAATGCTGTTGGATCAGTTATGGGCTTTGGTAAGGCTGTGCTGTAGGGAACCTGCAGAGGTATCACAGCTTTTTTCTAATCAGAGGATAGAGAACATTTTGTCATAGAGTGAAAGAAGGAAGAAAGGAGGGGGAAAGGACATGTCTTAATTTCTGTACAGAATCTGCTCGTAAAAAAAAAAAGTTTTGAATGGACCTCAAAGCCTTTGCAGGGCATTCCTTTCATTGTATGCTTTCAGATTTGATGTATACAATGCAACTTCTACTATTCTACATTTTGAGGTATTTTAATCAGATTTATTGAAGTTTTTTTAGAGTTTCTTACACTGCACAGGTGTAATGATCATTTCAGAAAGTATTGTCTTTCTAAAAGTGTGAAAAAACCCTTTACTTTTTATTAAAAATTGCACAAGAAATTACTATGGCTGGACGAAGGTTGGTAAAATACTCCTTTTTAATATAGTGAAAGAATAACAGCTAATTTACCTCCTGATTTAAATTACTGATAAGCACACCAAACCTATTTTTAAATATGTTTCTATTTCATGTATCAAATCCTGATATTACAGAAGCAAAAATTCCCCAAAAGATGACCAGATGTAAATGTAGATAAAGCATGTGAAAAAATCCCAAAGAACAAGCTGACAAGAGGACTAGCATATTTTATTTTCCCAGTAATTTTATTTTAATGGCATAACATGATTAAGCAGTTGTTTATTATTCATTATATTTAAGGTAACAGATATAGCAAGAGCTTTTAAAGACATATGCTAAAATGCCATCCTGAGAAGTAAATGAAAGTTTACTAGGAGTGGTTTCAATCTCAAGCAGCTTAAGAGGCAGTTTAATCAGAAAATCAGAATTAGGAACAGGTAGAGCACAATTTTTCCACACATGTAACAAGATTTTTCTAAACAGTCAAAAAGAAATTTGAAAGTGTAATAGAAATCTCCAAGTTGTCAAAATGATCACACAAATTTTCTCAGAAGAAAGCTCAGAAAACATCAGTTATTTTGGTTTGAGGGCTGAAGTTTTGAGTGTACTAGGCTTAATTTTCTGTTCGACAGTTATAAGCAGATTTCATCTGCCAGCAGATCTCTTAAATCAGAGAGTATCTAGTTCTTTACATTCGTAGAATTGCATATTCAATGAAGAATAATTAAAAACTATGATAAACAGAGATACTACTTATGTTAGTGACCCCAAGTAAATACAAAAGGAGGAGAAAAATGATAAAGAAAACTTAATGAGATCATGATTGTTTCATAAGAGAGCCTGAGAGTCTGGTACTTTACAGTTTAAGCAAATCAGATTTCTGAAATGAAATAGCCATTGCTGTTGCAGAGTCAATAAGATAATGAAACACCTAAAATCCTCAGCATTAGCAGGGTTTGAGCAGAGTGATTGAATCATTCGATCTCCAGAATAGGTGTGTAATTCTCAAGTCAAAAGAGTTAACTCAAAATTAAAGTCTTGGCAGAGGCACTGAGTTGGTTGCACTGGTCAGTACATCTTACATTTCTGTTGTAGTTTCGTTATTTGTGTGGTGGCCAATTATGTTCAATGAATATAGCAATATGAAAATTAATTTACTCAAATGTGCTGAAAAGTAATGAGTGTGAACTCTGAGGGGAACTAAGAAAAATTATTACAGAATGGCTACTGGCAGTGCCCCTTGCTGTTTTCATAATTATATCTAGAAAATTCTAGATTTCTACTAACTATTGGAGATAGTAGCTTCTTAAACATAGCATAGCTGCTGTCAGTGAGGAAGATCCAGGTTATTTTTCTACCCTTTGGAAGATATTTGGGTCCCAGCACTTCTGAAGTCTTTGTTTCTTTATTTGTATGCAGACAAAGGTGTTGCTGTGTACTCACTGATGCTCCTAAGCCAAAGGCAGTGCAGAACAGAATGTAAAAAAATCCTGAAGGGCAAAACTTTCGTATTTTTTAAATCAGCTTATACTATTGGTGATGTCTTATGATTGTTGTTCACAACTGTAGTATCTAACAGGATATGTCTAAAAGGAGTTTCCCAAAAAATTGGCTGGTATAAAAATTAATCTTCATGATTCAGCAGATGTCATTCTTCCATCTGGGTCAATATTGAACTACTTCTATTCCCATGACTTTGGGCCACAGTGTTGTTGAAGATAGATCTGAGATAAGATATTAAGTTGAAGACTTTATATTGATTATTTGATTTTCAACCTTGAGGTAAAGGCATGTGGGGAACCAGTGTAATCTTTACAGAATATTTCACTGTTCCTGTTCTGTCTACAGTCATCTGATGTCTGGCCACATTTTCCAGAAGTTTTGAATCACTGAAAAATAAAGATGAAACAGAAAAGTTACTTCAGGAATAAAACAGAAATAGTTGCTTTCTGACATCAATAATCTCAATTTAAAGAAACAAAGATTTTACCTATATGTCAATAATTCAAGCTTAAATTTCTTTCTACATTATTTTAAATTAATCCAAATTGAAACATCAAAATGAGCGAATCAATGTCTTCAGCAAAAGACAGAAGCTTATTCTAAATTTATGTTGAATAGTACCTTCTGTCAAATATTTGTTCAAACACTGCGGAATGTCCTGTTTCACATTTTTAATAGTTATAAGTTTCATAGCAAAACCCTACAGGAGCAATGTTTTTTCTATTTGGTTTAATTTTTTTATTATTATTTTAAGCAGTTGTAAGTATTAAAAAAAAAGGCATGTTTACAAAGGAATAAAACTATGGAATATTGTCAAGTAGGTATAGCATGTAACAAAATACTTTGCAGACATTTAGACACTGAATATTTCTATAAGTAATGTCATTAGACTGCTCATGTTTCTTGCACTACATCTTTTAGAAATCTAAATCCACTGAGGTAAAATCTGTTTTATTTATTCTTCTAATCCGGCCCCTAGAGGCACTGTTTTATGGACATCTTACCCACTAGCTTAAGAAGACCATTCTTGATGTTTCACATGTACTGTATTTAGGCCATCAACAGCAAACATGGAAATTGTATTTTGTAGCCCTCCAGGGAAGTAGAGACTTGATAAGTATCCACCAAGTGCACTTACTTCAAGTGATAAATTAAAACAGAAGTAGGAAAACACAGGAGCCACAAAATTATATTGTCAGTCTGAAAATCTACACCAAGTTGAAAATACTAGTTGACAAGAAACTTGATCAACAGACTGATCTTAGGCCTCTTGGGCTCAATTTGGAAATGGGAAAGAGGAGCAGAGATGATAAATTATATTAAAACAATATCTGCTAGCAGTACTATATACAGTGTTGGCATTTCCATTAAAAATCAGTGTCTTCAGGGAGGTCTCAGTTTGACCCAGAGTGGTGGGATGGTTTTATATTTATTTTTGATGGTTTATTTGTTTATATTATCTATTTTTTTCCTTTATATATTTGCAAGAGAGGAAAAATATTGCTTGTATTTTTAAGCTGTAAAGAAACTTTTGGCATATAAAGTTCTTAAATAAGGTGTTTCACTGGTTCACCACTGAAATGAAGGACTGGTTTTGCAGACATTTACTCTTGTGTAAATGAGCTAGTTTACATACCTTGCTAAAGAAAATTATCTTTAGTGTTTGATTTCTTTATTTAATTGAATAATGTAGTGTTGCGATTTGTAATTTTTTTGCACCGCAGCCATTTGAGAACTATAAGAGATATCTGTACAAGTATTTATGCTGACCCTCTGATTCTATATTCAGTGAAATGACCTATGTTTTTATTACTATTTTAAATTAGGTATCAGAAGTGGCTGCTGGTCTTTTGTGCTTTCAATTTCTTCTATGTCTCATCTTAAAAAGACATGTATGTTTATAGACTCACTGTTTAATTTTGAAATTATAATTTAAATGAGATTACAAAAAAATGGAGAGAAATAAGCAAAGACTGAAGTGCATCAGAAGAATCAATTAGCTTCAGTTCTTTTTTATATTAAAAATATAATTAATTTTCTATCCTGACACAGCAGCTGTTACTTAGCAAAATAAAAATTAAACTTGTATAGTCCATGAGAATGATATATAGCTCTCTTTATTTTTCCATGTATGCATGTATATGTATAAATATCTATATAAATAAGAGAAGATCCTGAGAATTCAGTGTCTGAAAAGAGAATAAAATGGTATTTGAGCAGCATCCCTATATAAAGGAGTCTCCAAAACTCAGAGCATAACTGCCTGTGGAGTCTGTCACAGCACCACATGCTGTGACTGGAAAAATACCTTCTACCTGGCTGAAAAGTGGTGAGATGAAGTAGCAATTAAGAATAGCAGGATAGTTTTGTTCACCTTCATGGCTGGGCATATTCTTTTTTTTTTTTCCCTATGTGAATGCACAGAAAATACTCGTAGAATGGTTCTTACAGTGTTGATTGTGGTTAGTTCTGCTTGCCCCTTAGTAACATTAAGTGTATTTCCAATCCTATTTTTCGGGAATATTTTCAGTGTCTGTGTCTTATATTTTTGGATTTCATACCAGTTTTGAAAGACTGGAATGAATTATATGTAAGCTTTTTTAAAGAAAGCCTGGTGTTTGACAAATGCTCATTGAAGCAATGCAACGGATTACCAAGAGCACTGTTTACTCTGCAACAAATGCAGGCAGCTCATCAGCATAATGCAAACTCTGCTGTCTTTTTGTGGTGCTTTTAATGCTGCAAAATACAATTAAGAACAGTAGAATGTTTCTCTGTGTATTAAATCTAAAGATATTATGTCTGGCTCAGAGGAAGTTCCTAATATGTAGGTTGCCATTTCCCATGGAGGGTAGGACTATGAAGTTTTGCTTTGTGTGCCGTGTTTTTATGCTGCTCTACTCCCGGCACATCACCATCCACTGCCAGAGGCAACATAGTGACTATATAAACCTTTTGTGAAATATAAACCCACCTTTATATTTAATAGCATTTTGAAATTTAAATTCAGTTTATTGCCAGATTTCAGATCTAAATAATTTGGACAGCTTCTTAGAGCTGTGAAACTTGTCCTTTGGGTTTCTCCGTAGCCTGGAATGTTCACTTTTACATCCTGTAACCTGGTGATTAGGAAAAAAAAAAAAAACAAACTAACTTATTGGGAACTCTTTCATTCTAGATATAGTTTTGAAATTCAGCTTTCCAAAGTGCTTGTTTGAATTGGAATGTTCTTTTCAAAAGAGGTATTGTTAAGGAGTTAACACTGCTGGCTGATAAATGCCTAGCTGATTACATGGCGCTTTTTACTACTATACATAGTTAGAGGAGTGTTTCCCTTCATTTGTCACAGACCCTATTGATTCCACATCAGAGCTCTCTAAATAGCTCCTTCAATGGCCAATCTCTCTTTCATATATCCACAGAGCATACGCCTTTTTTGCATAAAGCTACATTTTGGCTTAGACCTTTGCATAAAGTACATCCTATTTACATAGCATCATTCCATACCATGTGAGAGCTACTAGATGCTGTGTTATCTAAATTTAACCTGGCATTCAAATATAGTTTCTAAGTTATGGTAGAAAGCATATCATATTGGACTTTTTTTAACTCGCTATAAGAAAGTTTTATAGAAATTAATGGGTTTTTTTAATACACGTGCATCTTCCACTAGCAATATTCTGTGCTACAAGTATGCATTACAGAATAATTATAGATGAAGAAAAACACGGAAAGGACAAAATGTATTTCAGCAAATAATTTTCAAAGGTTTATTTTCTACCCTGACACCATGTGAACATTTCTCTTTTTATATCTTTCATATTTTTATCACTGGTACAACCGGTCACAGAGATGGGCTAACTGAGGTTCTCGTTAATACATCCCTTGGGGTGAATTAGAGTGAAACAACACTTACTGTGACTAGAAGGTTGTAACTAGAATAGGTTACTCAGCTGTTCAGAAGTTTTCTCATTTCCAACATCAGCATATTAGTGGCCTGTTTATAACCACAGAATGGGGCAGACTGGAAGGGACCACAGTGAGTCGTGTGGTCCAGTCTCCCTGTCCAAGCCGGGTCATCCCAGAGCACATGGCCCAGGATTGTGTCCAGATGGTTCTTGAAAATCACCAATGATGGTGACATCACAGCCTTTCTGGGCAATCTGTTCCAGTGCTTGATCATCTGCACAGTAAGGAAGTTCTTCCTCGGGTTGAGGTGGAATGTCCTGTGCATCAGTTTCTGCTCATTGCCTCTTGTCCCATTGCTTGGCACCATCAAGCAGAGCTTGGATCCATCCTTGTGACACCTTCCCTTCAGATACTTGTATACATTGATGAGGTCTATAATTGTTCTCTTTATATTCATTTCTTACAGTATTCTTTTGTGTATTAAATAGAGAAGGAGGTTTTAGCTCTTTTTCATCCTTTTTGAACAATCGAATCTTGTGAGCCTTTATCCTAGAATTTTTTTTTTCTCAGAAGTCTGGAATAAGCACACTATATTACATATTTATGAATAAATATGTTTGAAAAATTACATTTTAGTATTTATTTGTTTACACATGCAGTACCAAAACACTTATCGATGAAAAGCAAATTCAGTAATTCCTGTTAATATTCGGGCTTGATTCTAGAATTAGTTTTCTTGTGCGTATGGAAGAAACCTATATATTAGTGTGCATAATAACATGCTTGATAGTCATCTTTCTTCCTTCAGAAAACCAAGGTTTTTGTACTTGTCTCTTTCCTTGTTTTTTGTACTTGTCTCTTTCCTTGTTTATTTGCAATGTACAGGTGCAATATTTCATCTTTATTATTCTTAGACAGTGGAATGGGTATTCTGCATTGCAAAGCAGAGTAAGAGAGTTGAGTAAGTGCAGAGCTTCTTCAACTCAACAAAATTAAAACTGTCTTGAAGATGCAAAATAACATATTTCCTGTATCCTAACAACCTGCTCATCCTTTCCTGTTCATAAGTTACAGATTAATGAAATTTCAGATTGTGGGTGTCTGTGTGTGCGTGCATTTGTCCTATGGTATGAAATATAGACAATACACTGTAATTCACATGACCTGCAAAAAAGATATTCATTGTAGAACTGGAAAAGGGCTTTTGGTTATTACTTGGTTCCTCCATTTACTTCAAGTAAGCAAACTCTGAAAAGCAGCAGAAAATGCAGTAGCTGCTTGCATTTGACTTCAAAAAAAGTGTCATAGGAAGTATAGGTGGTAAAAACTTATAAGGTCATTTTGCCAATCCTTCTGTCTGTAGGAGATTTTTCCCTGTGGTATATTAAGAGTTTTATACTTTCCACAAGATTTCATGAGTTCCCCAGGAGAGGATTTTGGTCTGTTGAGAGCTAGATGAGAAGCTCTTTTACTGTATTTTACAGCTGGCAAACCTATCTTTTATTGACAGCTGGCGTTGACGCTGGGCTGAGGAGCACAGTGAGGCTGTATGTCTCCACAGATGTGAGCGTTTGGCAGAAGCATTAAATGGGGTGACTGAAGTTTGATTGTAAAAGCAAGGAAGCTGAAGGTAGAGATTTTTCTCTGCAACTCTAGTTAGCTGTGCTGAGAGATGATCTTACTGATGCACAGGGATACTTTTTACAACGCCCAGGTTTAGCAAGAGGCACTTTAAATGGTTCCCACGGCTATGCAGCACAAAGAATGGAAAGGATCAAATATTTCTGTCATCATAATTCCAGAACCTGTATTGACAAATATTTATATTACACAAACTATTGCTCATTTGAAACAGTTTATTTCTATCATTGTGCAAATGCACAACCAAGATGAATATGCATTTGCCTTTTGAGAAGGCTTAGTGTCACTGAATGTAGGAGATTGCTTACTTGAATCAGTGAGCAGGTCAAGATGTCTTCAGGATGAGTGCCAAACTTACTAATTTATTTCAGATCTTTGAAAAATTTTGTATTATAAACTTTCATATTTCACCTGCTTTCTACAAAGGACAGTTATATAGTGAAGAATTTTCTCTTTTTTTAAATACTTTTACTATGTACATATTTAATTAAGACAATATATTTAAAGAAAATGGACAAGCCTAAAAGTTGTAATGTATACAGTACTTACCCAAAGCCTTACAGTGGTTTCTGCAAGGCATCTTTCTTTTGTTTTCTTTTGAAAGTTCCTTAATAGCCCAGTTCAAATGCAACAACGCAGTCAGAAACTTTCTTACCCTGAAGTTGTCGTAAGAATTAGAGTTGGAAGTTTTGCTGGCTAAATAACAGTGAAAGATATTGCTAAGTGGTGCTGACAGGAGTGCATCTGCTAATTGCCCTAATCATAAAAGGGTGCATAGATCTCCCAGTGATACTTTACTCCCACTTTGCATCTGGAAGTAGAGTTGATGCTACGGAGGTCTCCTCTTGTATGGGGTTACAGAATTTGATCAGGGACAATAAATTTCTTGGAGAACATGCACTGAGTGCTTACAAACATCAACTTGGGCTGTTTGGCCTGGGGTATGGAATTTTAACCTTACATTTAGCAGGAGTACTCAGCTTTAAATACAGTGATGATTCATGATAACAAATTTTTAATTTTGCGATTTCCTCTGAATGGCTGAATATGTAGACTTGTATCTTTCTTTCACCAGAAAAAAAAAA
>VZTG01009606.1:136565-268223 GCA_013397845.1 Melanocharis versteri | reverse complement strand
AAAAAAAAAAAAAGAATAGAAGAGAATATTCTACATCTAACAACAAGATGAAAGAGCAGCAGGAATTTCTTGTGTATTCCCACCTTTACTTGCGGCGCCTTTTGCTCTTACCTCTCAAACATTCCTTCAGGTAGCTAACAGAACTAATCCAAACTTAGTATAGTGTTAGTCAAGAACAGAGTCCTGTAATTCATTTTTGTGAGATGAATCCTTACTAAATGTCTTGTTCTAAGGTCTCAAAATTCAAATCACATTGAATATCCCTGCAATTTTTTTTTGTCACCTATGCTATAAGTAACAAAAGTGTGTCAGAACTGAGAAGACATGAAATATAATCCACTGTATTCTGTTTGCAAAAAATATGCTGCTTATTTCTGCCTACCTTCTTATGCCTATTCTGTAGGCAATAATTTCTTCTTTTGAGTGCTTTAAAAGTTTACCCATTTTATTTTTAATAGAAATTACTACATCTATACTTTTATTCTTAATTAGTAGAATGCAATAGAAGTTCTCTTTTTGCCTCATGAAACACTCCTATCACCATAACAATGCCAAACATCCACAATAAACTAATATCTTTGTTCATGAAACACTGGCAGTTTCATCTGTGTCAGTATTTTTCATCATGGACTTCCCTACCATTAAATGTTCCATAAATATTCCACATTAAGCTTCTTTTAGCTTTTTATACTTTAGAAATGAAGTTGAAAGTTGCATTTTTAGAGAAATAATTATCTATTTGTGTAAGTGCCTTGTTAAGCTGGATTTTTTTATTAGGAGTTGTATTTTAGTTATATCTGGCCTCTTATTTTTTTCTTGATAGAAAAAAATCTAGATTAGCTGTGTCAATGGAATGATGAACCATCTAATAAAATTAGCGATATTAAACTTCCATACTTCCAACCAGAACATAGATTTTGTCTCTTTTATGCATGAATGAGTCCATAAGTAGTTCTGTAATGGACTTATTAGGAAATAAACTGACTGAAAGTTATCGTCAGCACATCAGAGCTATTGATGTGGTCTGAATTTGTCTTTGTAAGGTACACTGTTGATAGAGTCTGCAGATTTTGGGGGGATTCTGCTTTTTTTTTTTTTTTTTTTTTTTTTTTTTTTTTGAAAGGAAAAATGTCAAANNNTTTTGAGAGAGAGAGAAAGATGTCATAGAATAAAGTGTTTAAGTAGGATAACCTAATTTCTAGGTGGAATAGATTTGGAGTTGTTACATTCATTTCACTGAATGTGCATATCATGTGAAAAAGTGAATTCAGTCCTCTTGCAAATTAATGGTTTCTCTTTAGGATAAAGGATATTTCTTTCCGTTACTTCATTTTTCTAGCTTCTTATGTTGGTGTTGGGTTTTTTTGCATATGGGATCAGTTTATAACACATTAGGAGCAAAAGTTATTTTAGGTCATTTTGGTGATGCTAAAACTGTACGTAAGTCTTACGTTACCGAGGTTCTGTAAGCGCCTCATGGTTTACTCTGTCTATTGGAATAGCCTTCAGAAGTTAAATTATTCTGGATGATCTGGTTCCAGAGACAGGGGATGGAAGTTTTTAGCATGATGTGGGTGTGACCAAAGTGTTTATTCTGCATTACTCCCGTCGTCACTGGGGGCATGGTTTCAGCAGGAAATGCCAGGTGCCAGTAAAACACCTTCTCTCTTGTGTACTTTTTCTCTTAATATTGCTGTTGTTATTGTGTTTTTAGTAAATTCCTTTTTCAGTTCATAATCCCTCATTTATTGTCCTTTCCTTGCCGGAAGCAGTGGAGGAAGGCGAGTGGCTCATTTGTAGTTCAGCTTCCTTGCTGGGGTTTAAAACCAGCCTGCTGGAATAAATTCAAATGCCTTGATACAACATGAAGCTTGTTAAGTTTGCCCCCAGATATGACATGCTTGTTTGGACCATTAGAATGTATACATTCTTTCAAAGCTAGATTATGTAACATCTAAAATGGTTTGCTTCATACAAGTGTACATTTCTGGATAAAATATCTGAGTGATTGATATTTGAATTGTATCAGTTGAAAAGATATTTTTTTAAAGATTGAAAGTGTCTGCACATGTTGGAAAGAATTGCCTGAGGCAACTTTTTAATAAACCTAAGAACTATGTGGAGTAGAGATCATGTTGAAACAACCAAAATGGTATGCTACCTTCTTTGATGTTTGCCACCAAATGCCCTATAAATTCACATTGGCATTGTGCATGAACTGTTACTCTGTACTTCACACAAGGAAGAGATTTCTAGAAAGAACGCATACTGTCACGCTCGTCCAGCCCAGTGAAAATCAGATTTTCAGTATTTATAATGAAAACTATTTACTAGAATCACAAATGACTTGATGATATTAAATTCATGCTCTTCTCTCTGTAACACCAATCCACAAACCATTCCTTTATATTAGAAGTCAGGAGTGTTCATTGACACCTTAAGACTCTGTTCACTTTCTGGATGTATCTAGATAGTATTCAGTTTGAAAATATATTTCATTTCCCAAAAATAAATAATTAAAATTCATAAGATATGCGGGTGTGCAATGGATGTAATCCCTATCTTGCTTGTAGATCTTAGAGCCACTGTTTATTGGCAATATTGTATGAGTACCTCGGTAAAGGCTTCCAAGTTTCTCAATTTCTTTGAATGAGTCCCAAGTAAAAGATTGCAATTACTTGGTAAAATTTGACAGAGATACTTCAGAAAAATAAAATTCATTGAAACTACTGAGATGGTGTCTCTAATTAGATACCGTTTGCAAAATAACAGCTCTGAAGCTTTTGTGCTTTTTTACTTACAAACAAGAGCCTATTTCGTATGGTCACTTTCAATTTTATCACTGTACTACTTTAGCTCATATTGCTGGAAATACAGTTTTAAGTGGGCAGGATTCGGTTGCTAGGTACATGGGGGTCTTGAGTTTTTTGGGGTTTTTTCAGCTACCAACCTGATTAAGACAGTGCTTCATTTCTCTACTTTGTTTCTATTTTAAGGCTGATTAGTGATTTTTTTTTAATATTATTTTTAAAGTTCTAATCTGAGGGTTGCCTTTTGCCTGTTATAGTTGTTAGGGTTTGGGGTTTTTTTCTAAGAATAATGTAAAACCAGTTCTGTTCACAAACACTTCTCTCTAAATTGGAATTTACATTGAAGAAATTAAAGATTTGAAAGTGCAAACCACTCTTCTAGGAAATACTTAAGTGCATGCAAAATGTTAGGATATTAGCAGTCCTATGCATTCCAATATATGCCTTGGGTGTATGTTGAATGTTTATTTAAGGCTTTGTGGGATTGTGAGCCTTAAGATATTCCTTCCATTTTAAAGCAGATAAATCTATTGACAGTATGCTACCTAATGCAAAGTACTGACTATCATAAAATAGAAATTTGAATTTTTAGAAATCGTATAATAACTTCTAAAACAGCTTAAAACCGCAAGGGTTCAGTTTTTTGAGTTCTTTAAATTCCTCTGACTGTAGTGATGTTTGTTAGCCACTAGTCATCAAAACCTGAATTTTAAGGAAATTGGAAAAGCAATGAATTTTCATTTGAACAGTTTTCTCACCCTCTGAAATATCTCAGATCATCTTAGCTGACTAAAGGCCGATTTATTAAAACAAAGAATGTCAAAATATGCACTTAAGTAAGCAAAGTCTTGTTATTTGTTAATTTACAATTTCTTAAAGATTTTTATACTTTACTTTGAGTTCATGTTTTGTCCTTCTAAGGTATATTTGCTTGATTTTCTTTTTTCTTTTTATTCCCTTTTTGTAACCAATCTTTCTGTGGAATGCGAGAACTGATTCAAATGTTTTCACATCAGAACCGATTAAGAAATCAATTGTTAATCTTTTGCTAAGGTAAAAGAGGCATTCCATTCCTTAAATGATACCTGAATAAGTCTCTCTCTGAGAAAGTCTTTTATAGCATTAATGTATTTCTAGACTGAATTTTAGGGAGAATGCTTTGTATTGGTACAATGTAAGTTCCTGTAGAAACCAGAATTTTAATAACGTGAGTTTGAAGCAACAGATACATAGATATGTTAACTGTAGAAATGAGGAGAGTCCAACAACAGTATAAAATTTGCCTTTAAGCATTATGATTGATTCAACAAATCACATGGATGTATGTTCCATTTTTAATTTTTTAAGCGCAATTCCTGTAAGTAACTCAGTGGAACTTAGCAGGCCTACTCGCTTATAGAAATTCAAGCATGTAGCAGTGTGTGTTGCTGTATGGCAGACACAAGTCACTAACAATACTGTATGTGTAGCATGCTTAGCGTGCTGAATATTTGCAAGCAGTTAAAAGTAGTTGCACATGCAAATTATGCATAATTAATGGTGTTTGCACGTATACACTTCTTATCAGCCAGCCCTGGTTGATAGTACAGAGGTCTTAATGCATTCTCAGCATGGCAGAGCTCTGCACGTTCACTGTGGTGTTCCTGTGTGTGTTTGCTGGGAGTTTTACACATGCAAAGCACATTGTACTTAGAATGGAAGTATTCACCACCACTGCAGCATGTATGCAAGCCTGACACACACTGTGCTAGGAGATACCAGCACTTCCCAGTATGCTGCCAAATTTATTTTTCTAGCATTATAATATTGATACAAATGAAAATTACAGGGTTGTCTGCACTTTATGGTATCTAATGATACAAAAATACGTATTTTGCAAGATCTTTTTCTCCATAATTATGTAATTGTATTTTAGTAGCACAGTATTTCTTACACATAATGACTGTCATTGTAGTAAGGTAGTGTTAGACATTATAAAACTGAGCAAACCAATTCTGTTTTACATTAGTATTATAAAACATAGAGTTCTTGGGGTTTTTTTTCCACATTACGTGGTACCTCCGTACTTTCATTGTTAAATATTATTGCCATCTTAAGCCTAATTTTTCTATTCTCATTTACCTTTATTTTGTCATTATTAAAATGTTTTCATTTTATCTTTTTCAAATGTCACTATTCCAAACACTTGATTTATATTTCTGTCTAGTCTTATCTTTCTGTAGCATCACTCTCATTCTCCCCATATGTGAGCACTTGCTTGTCTTTATGATAATACTAGAAACATTTTTGGAGGCCTTTTTGTATAACTTGTATCATGCCACATGATCAGCAGTAATTCTTTAAGCCTTTATATTATAAATAGCTCCAATATTGCAAAGCAATGTGGAGAAAATGCTGTACATGTATGACTTTCAGAATTAAGCATCTTTGTTTAAAGACAAAGACAGTACTTAAAATATTTTTAACAGCTTGAAAACCTTTCTGCCAAAAAGAAAGCCGAAGATCCTCTTGCTGGAAATAAATTTATAGCTGCATTTTGCTTCATTGGAAGATTTGTGTTAGCAAGGCTTCCAACACATAAAACAAGTTAAATTTCCAAATAAAGGTATGGGCATGAGAGGTCTGAAATTTAAAAATTGCATCATCAAGCTGAGACTGTTTTGCAGTTTTAATGAGTGACAGCATGGTTTTATTAACCCTCTGTTAACTTATTAAGAAGCTAGACGCTGCATTGCAGTCCCATCTTTAAGCTTAATAAAAGGATTCTTTGTTACTGTTGGAAGTCTCCTTTGTCCTAACTTCTTGTGTGGAATATTCAGAATTCAAGTATTACCCTTGGTAGGTGACCTAATGAAAACTTCATTGTTGGTTTTTGAAGAAGGATTTACATAATTCCTTAGGGTGTTAACTGCTTCAGTTTGGGTTTTTTGCCCATGTAAATGCCACTGCACTACTGGTGGTAGTGCAACAAACTAACTTACCAATCAGGTGTTTGGAATACCTTCGTAAATCAGCTCCCACAAAGCAAGCTATATAGCCCATATTGCTGAAACAGCATCAGGAAATTCTTCTGGCATTAACAGATTTGGTTAGGAATCAGGAGGGGTGTGTGATGCATACCAACTTTTCTTCTCCCGCAGTGAGGCAATGGACTAATCTGAGCAGTTTCCTGCCAGTGGGAGCATGGAAGAACACCAGAGATGGGTCATGGCTGAAATGCTGCATTCATGAATGCAGTCTATTGTTTTCCCATATTTGACAATTCTAGATCAGTAGGATTAAGTAGGACAACTGCACAGAGTTCTTAAAGTAATGTGAAAGTGGCCAGTCTGAGAAAATTGCTAATAGCAGGAGAACAGCTGGGTGGTTTTAAAGGCTGCTTTGTTTTCCAGTCTGTTCACTTAGCTTCCAGTCTTCTATCTGCCCTCTTCCCAAAACCAAAATTATTAACTATTTGTATGCTTTATAAGCAACTACGAAGAAAAAAAAAATCCTCTTTCTTAGATATTGTTAACACTTACAGCTAAACTGAAAAGTGGTCATTGGTTTATTTGGAAAATACTTCCTGACTAGAAGATTAGTCAGTAGATGTTCAAAGGAAGAAAATTGAGGCTTTCCCTGGCAGCTAAGCTAGCTTACACTCAGGTTTTTAAAGTCACTTAAAAATGGCAAGCGAGAACAAAATTGGCTATATTTTTGTCTCCTTTTCCCATCCATTAACACATCAGATATACTAGTAACAGACTTGAAAACAGCAAACTGATCTGAAAGTCAGCCTGGATATCCTGTGGTTTTTACTATGATGCGTCATTAGGTTTGAGACAGTGCTTTAAAAATTGAGAACGGGAGTTGAAAGGTACCAAATAAATCAAACTGTAATGCAGTGAATGCTGTTTTCCAATTGGGAGAAGACAACTGTATTTGATTGTTTTTATCAGTCAGTATGGATTTTAGAATGTACACATATTACACTTCACTTTCAAGTGAACCATTTCACAACTTGAAACTGCATATTAAATGCTAGAAAATTTGTTAGAAATTAACCCTGTCCTTACAAATGTATCTGTCTGGTGAGAGGGGTGTTGGGGGAGTTAGCAGTGAAGTGACACCTTCCCAAAATATACTTCCATCCATCTAATACTTCAAAAACCAAAGGGCTAAATATGGCTCAGGAAGACAAAGTAAAACTTTTAAGATACTAATAATATTAATTTTGTCTTGAGAAGCTCAGTCTGAGTAGTTGATTTCTGGAGTGCAATCTATCATCAGTCACAGTAAGGCAATACTGTTTGCTTTCAGATTTACTCCTGGTGGTAAAATACCAACAAATAGCCTCTTGTTATGATGTCACTGGTACTCCCTACTCCTGACGCCTGGTAATAGAAGAGATTTCTGTTGACATCACAGGAAATAGAACAATAAGCCTCACAATTAAATACTGCTGTTTACTGAAGAAACAGTTAGTAGGAAATTAGGGTATATAATTTTATCTTAGTAACATTCAATGTAATTTAATGGGGTTTATAATATAAGGAATTTTTTTTTTAAAATCTCAATCTTCTCAAAATGTTTTTTACACAAGAGAAAAGAATGGCTGTATTCAGTTTGATCAAAGCTCGTCCTAGTCTGATACACTGTTTCTAATAGTGGCCAGTCAGAAATGCCTAGGAAAAATAAGAACAGATCAAGCATAAAATGAAACTTTCTGGCATGTGGCAGTCCACAGCTCAGGGATTTCCCAAGCTGATGGTTATATTTTGAAGGTTTTATTCCATGAATTTGTGATAAGTTTTCAAACCTATCAGTATCAACCCTATCAGATCTTTTGATGATCCTGTATTTTTTCTACTTTTTTTCCTTTAAGGAATGTTTGCAAATCTTAAGAGAGAAGTAGTTTGAAATTGCACTGCTACATTCTATCTAGACTTCATTACAAGGGTTGTTTTCAACAGATTTCAGAATCTCTAGTCCTAGTGTAAAATATTTTAGTGAAACAAATAAAGTGTTTTTTAAAGGACATAATAATTTGACACGCTTATTAAATAAAGTGGTATTTCCAAAAGCTTTGGAACAATGTATTGATACACAGCATGATATGATGATTATTCTTGTTACATTTGGTAGGGTGGGCAGAGATTTTGGCCAAAAATTCTGAAGTAAGGGAATTTAGGGGAATTTAATTTTTGCTTTAAAAACCAGAAAGGTCTTGGATTTTGTGGATGAAAAAAAAATATTTAAACAATTAAATTTCCACACTATGCAGATAAAAAGGAAATAACATGAGACACTGTGTTAGGAAAAAAGTGTAATTATCCTAGAATTTTTGGAATTGAAAGTATTTCAACAAATTAATTTGTAAAACTTTTTCCCAAGGAACAGAATCACTTGCTGCATATTACTCAACACATGTGAAATTAGTATAGCAAGTCTAGAAATTTAAGTCAAAATTCTTTAACAAAACCCAAGAAAGATGTTGTATATTTTAATATTGGAAATAATGATTGTAAATGTTGATTTGAATGTATACAAAATGAAACAAAATGAAAACAAAATGTAATGAAACAATGTAAACAAAATGAAAACCTGCCGTTGAGGTAATAGCTCCAAGAGAATTATAGAATCAGTGAATTGTTTAGATTGGGAAAGAACTTAATGATCGAGTCCAACCATCAACCCAGTGCTGCCAAATCTGATTTTGCCTTCGATTTGCAGTTATTTTTTGCTTCTATGAAGGATCTCCAAGGGGACAGTTCTATAGTAGGGTTTCATACAAAACCTATCCACATCTTAGTGCTGCATTTTGTGCAAAATTTTAATATACCAGTGTTGTCAACTTTAGGCTCAGGGCATCATATTCATCACAAAAGAAGTGAAAAAAGGTGGTCTCAGCCTTTTCGTGCATCCATAAGACAGGTGAGGAGCTTAGGGGAGATGACTTGGGAAGTGAGGTTGAGGGAGCCGGCTTTTTTAAGTTTGGTGAAAAGAAAGTCGAGGAGCAATCTAACAAAAACTTACAACTGTTTCATGGGCAGCTTCTGTGCTGGTGGAGCCAGACAATCCCCCATGGTGGCAGACTATGAGGAATGATGATCACTCTGTGCTCCTAGTGAGAATCAGAAGAGATCACTAGGAAGCACTTCTCCCTTAGAAGGGAAGTGTGGTGCGGGCCAATTTCTCTCCTTTTTATGCATCAAGTACTGAAAAGAAAGCAAAAGATAGAAAATTAAATGAGAAATTGCTTTCTGAGACATGAGGCATATTACAGCCTGCCTCTTCAGAGGAGATTATGTAGACTACTCGAGACAACTGTAAATAGACAGGATTTGTTATCTGTGCTCATTTTAATTAGGTTTCTCCAAAAGCACAGAGATGCTCTTTTCTGGGGAGTTCCTATCCAAATTTCTTTGACTACTCAGTTTACTTCAAGGCTTCTTTTTCAGTCCAGAGAGTGATTTTATACCAGTTTGTTGTGGTTAGCGAGTCATCATTTGGAGTTTTCATATTCTTTGCAGAGTGTTTCACACAACAAGGAAACATGTTTTCATACTTTTGTGCACTATATAGTGTTGCTTATTCTATGACTCTTTCAGGAGCCTGGGCAGTCATTATTTCTCGATGTATAAGAGAACAGATACAGAGATTATACTGAAGAAGTGAAGATTGGTTCTTTCGCGACATTCAATGTCAGAGCCAGCCTAGCAGTGGCAATAAGCTTGTATTGGTCACTGGGGGTATAGTGTTAGTGCTTTTTGCCCCTTTTCAGGAATACACACACTCACTCCTGTTCAGAGTAAAGCCTCAGAGTGGCGGAAGTGCTGTTCAGCTCCAGCACAGACATGGCTGATTCTCCATCTTTGTTCTTTCTGATTTCTAGTACAGTGGTGAGGCCACTTCTAATGATTTCTAATTCTGTTGAAATTTTTTTTGTTTTAAATTTCCATTCCATATATCATCCTTGACCATAGCCATGCAAGGGTGAGGTTAGAAGAGGAAAAGGACGTGCATGAGGTTAGTGTAAATTATGCCATGCACAACATGAGTGTACCTTTTTAGTTATCAAATCCACACTCTGAAATTCTTTGTATGCATTTTTTCGAAGGGGGCAGACAGGTAATGAAACAAATGAAATTTTAAGCCAAAGAAATGGCATCTCTGGTTAAAATGTTATGACATAATTAAATTGTCACACATTGCCGGATGATGTCATGGAGGCCAGAACCATAGATGCCTTTAAAAAGGCATTAGGCTAATTTCTTTCTAGGGATTGGCAGAAGCTTGAAAGGCATGCCAGGGAAGAATGACCCTATAAATACTTCTATGTGCATCAATTACTATCCACTCTCAGATGCAGAAATCTGGATAAACTGAGCCTCAATTCAGACTTTCCTGTGTTCATGTGAGAAATATGTGTTAAAAATAGAATAAAAACTTGAGTTCTGCTGTACAAGGAAAATTTTCAGATGCCACTGTGACAGGTGACATAGCAACATGGACCCAGAAGTGGAGATGAAATGTCTGAAAAAGCAAAGCCTTACCATTCAGATAGTAAAGAAGAAAATTTTCATTTCTTAAATAGTCATTACAGTAATGCTAATGCAATAATGGTAAAATGTTAAAAGCCATTGTTAGTCATGGCACAGCCTGCATCTGAAAATTAGATTCTGACATATCCAAAGAAGAAAACTGAAAAACTGACCAGTAACTACAGATGTTATACAGATATTGTGCCAATATTGAACAACAGCAAAAACCTGAGAATTTTCATGATACATAAATCAGTACTAAAATGCTCAGATATGTCCCGTTTGGAATAGAAGAGTTAGACAAACTAAATATGTTTTGTGGGGTTATTAGAGATGAAGATACAAAAGCATAAAGGTTAAGACCGAGAAGTAATCAGATTAAAACTTAGAAAACCTTTTGTGTTCACCGGGGGCATTGCATTTCACATGAAATATCCTGACTGTAGATAAAAACTACTTAATGCAAAACATATTTGACTTTTAGCTTCCTTGTAGAGTAGTAGAAAAGACATTACTATTCTGCTCACAAAGCTAGGATTTGACTGTTTTCTGTATCCTAAAAAAGGATGAGAACCTTAGCTAGAGATTTCTGGGCACACAGTGGTTTTCTCTGTTAATTTCATGAGCTAACAATAATCACATTGACACATTTTCAACAATAGGAATCTGGTTTAGATTTTTGAAATTTTAAGGTGTTTAGAAGGGCTACTGTAGTTTTTTGTGTGCTTCACTGTGTCTGTAAAGCATGTTAATAGGAATCATTTCAAACGTTCAGAATAGCTGCTGTTTGAAAATTGTCAGAAATAAAGGTCAGGGTAGGTCTTTTTTTCTCCTTAACTTTCTGACACTCTTTAACCTCCTGTCTGTTAAACTAAGATATATAGTGATCTATTAAGCAATTAGCAAATGGAACTGTAAAATGTAATAGGACTATGGTCAATATTTCAAAGACGCATGCCTAAACTTTCAGTCTCTGAGGAATGCCAGTGGGTTGGAACCATGAATGTGTTTTTTAAAACAAATTTCTTCATTTTCAACCAGAGCCAAATGTCAGATCAAAATAGTATGAAATTTTCTCCTGACAGCTTCATAGAATCATAGAATTGTTTAGGTTGAAAAAACCTTTAATATCATCAAGTCCAATATTAATTCAGCACTGCCATCTTCATCATTAAACCGGGTTTCTAAGTCTTCAGTATTTTGAAGACTTGCAGGAATGGTGATTCTATCATTTGCCTGGACATCCTGTTGCAGTGCTTAATCACCCTTTCAGTGAAGAATTTTTTCCTTATATCTGTTCCAGTCCTCCCCTGATGCAAATTGAGACCATTTCCTCTCATCCTGTCTCCTTGTTACATGGTAGAAAAGATTGACACCCCCATCACTACAACCTCCTTTCAGGTAGTTGTAGAGAGTGATAAGGTCTCCCCCAAGCCTCCTTTTCTCCACACTAAACAACCCCAGCTCTCCCTCAGCCATTCCTGATAATTTGTGCTCCAGACACTTCAACAGCTTCATTTCCCTTTTCTGGGCTTGCTCCAGTGCCTCAATGTCCTTCCTGGATTAGGGGCCCAGCACTGGACACAGCAGTTGAGGTGCGGCCTCACCAGTGCTGAGTACAGGGGAAGAATCACTTCCCTTATCCTGCTGGCCACACTTTTTCTGATATAAGCCAGGATGCCATTGGTCTTCTTGGCCACATGGACACTCTGCTGGCTCATGCTTAGCTGCTGTCAAGCAGCAGCAGCAGGTCTTTCTCCACTGGCTTGCTTTCCAGCCACTCTCCCCCCAGCCTGTAGGGCTGCATGGGGTTGTTGTGACCCAAGTGCAGGACTTGGCATAGCAATAATAGTAGTGACATGGGAAGAAACCCACCTCTATGCAGACTGAGGTTATCTTGTCAAAGATAGATAGAAATACTCTGCTCTCAGTATTATACTATGATAAGGATCAAACGAGTTTTGTCGTTAATAATATCTTCCTTCACCAAACAAAATATGGTTTTGATTTCTATGTTATGAAAAGTTTCTACAAGCCATGTTGATGGCTCCAGCATTAAGGAATATTGAGCTTATAGCTGGAGCAGTAAGCCTGAGTATTTATTTGGAAACAGTGTCCTGTAAAATCCAGTTTAAATTTGTACTTATAGTAAATGCTTGGAAAACTTCATTGTTGCAGCCTGATAAAAAACCTAAAATTTCTATTTCTTTGATTTTCAGCCTGTATTTTTCAATGGATCCTAAATTTTCTCTTTTTCTGTATCCCTCTGGAATTCATTAGTTCTGGAGTATGAAGGGGGCAGTTTGATGTAAAAATGTTTGTGTTATTTCCATTTTAAACTGAGATGTCCAATCAACATCTGCAGACTGTGTGTGCATTAGTTTACTCTGCACGCTGCCCAGGAAGTATAGTCTAATGATGGTTTTGATTGAGTAAACATTTTCAAGTAAGGTTTTATTGTATATGTTCTCAGTGCTAAGTGAACAAAACAAGTTAATCACCCTGGCACCTCTTTTCTTGTAAAACTAACTTGTTCTGAATTTTATTAAATTCTTTCTGCCTCTTTAGATCTCTGCTATTCAAACAGTTCAGAACCACATATAGATTTATAGGTAAAGCAGATTATTTTTTGGTATGTTAGCTATAAAGCACTTTTATCTAAAAATAAGTTTCACCTAAACATATTGTGATGGCATTGTCCCTATAAATGTGAGCATTGATATTTATGAATCTTGTACGTAGCAAAGATTATAAGAGTTCTCACCAGGAATGTGTTATAGACTTTTTAGAAAATTTTACACAAAAGTACCCATTCTGTTAGATGAAACTATTTCAAACTTCTTTCATTACTTGAAGACATAACATTGTCTTTACAGATCTTTTGAAGATAGCATTTTTTTAGATGGTTGAAAAAATTCTTCCAATATTTGAAAAGATCAACTAAAAGAGATGGCTGGTAATAGAACTTCAGGGCAAACCCCAAGAGGGTTTTGATCCACAATCTCTTAAGGCGCTGTACATTTGTGTTTTCATTCATACCAGTGCCTTCAAATACTTGTCAAGTTTGAATTTTTTTTTTTTTTTTTATTTCACACTAAAGGTCTCATTCAGAGAGGTACTGTACAACAGTATATCCTCTTTATGTCGCTCTTCTTGGGAGTGAAGAAATGGTGTGGCCTAATGAGGTACTACATAGGTTATCAACAGGATTGTAGGATGCACATCAATAGCTTTATATCAGAGGCAAACTTAAAAGACTTAAAAGAAAAAAAAAATTAGGTGAAGAGTTAGTGCTGCATGATACCATTTTCCAGGAAGAGAAAGTTCAATAATAATACCAAATAAAAAATAACAAATAACAAAAGTAAATTCTCAATGAGGTATTGTATTCTTTCTGATTCATTTATGATTACTGAAGAAATTATTTCATCAATTAAATATTTAGCTATTTCTGTAATCTTCAGAGCTAACAAGTATTTTCAAGAAACTTTAAAATAATTCATTTGAAGTAGTATATGTGACTGTTTTCAAAAGATGTAAGGAAAATCATAACATTTATGAGAAGCAATAAACACAGGTTTAACAATTTAAATCTCTTGAAATGTGACCATGATCAAGCCAAAACTGATTACATGTGATATATGTTGTTTACTGTCACTCTGCATATTCCTCAAAATTATTTCTTTTTTTCTGTGGAACACACATATCATTATTTTTGCCTATTTGACACGGACACGTGTGAATTAATTGCAGTTGGTCTGCAACATTTGAATATAATTTTCTGCTGCTTTTAATTAGCCTTTAATACTATGTATCCTTAGGTGACATATAAATATAAGGTTGAGCTTTGTCTGGTTGAAATCAAATGTGATCTTTTCTTTTGTAATGACTACATATTTAGGTAGAGGAAAAAGTAACAAGGATTAATAAATCATAAAGTTCCTCTTAATGTTAAACAAATCTAATCACTCTGCTTTTAGACCTAATACTTGACAAAGTCTTACATTGTAAAATATATATTGAAGTAGATTGGTTTACAATTAAATGCTTGAGATGATATAATGAGATATGACATGGTAATGTATAATTTTCGCCATATTCCTGTCCTCTCTTGCAATTTAAAACTTTTCACTGAATTATTTGATTTTTGAAGTCACAGAAAAGTTGAATTCTGAGTATGCAGTTTAGGACAAATCTGATGTTTCAAATGCTGCGTCTGAAAATACAGCTATAATGAAAATAAAGACTGGTTTGCTAAAAAATGTACTTGCATTCTGTCAGGACAGCAGTAGGACTGTGCCTCCCCTGGTATATCTTTGCAGTTTAGCTATAGGAAAAACTGAGGTGTACAGCATAAACATGAAAAACTTGCAGTACTGCGATCAGATCAAAGCTCTGTCTTGCACAATATTGTGTTTGATCAATTATGAATACCTATGGAATAGTATGGAAACAGGCAAGTGTATATTGATAGCTCCATGCCTCCTTCCACCAAGTGTCTGAATCCTCTTCCAAATCCACTGCTAACTGTTTTTTGGTCAATGGGTCTAATTCATTCACAGTCTAATTTTTTGTGTGATAAAGTTTTTGGTTGTTTTGAGTGTGATCCACTAACTTCATTTAAAATCCCCTAATCTTTTTATTAGGAAAGGCAACAAATTAATTAATGCTAGATGACTTTCTCCATATCGCATATGAATTTCTAGATACCCATCAAGGAGACTCCAGACCTAGAATTTCCAGGTTAGAGTTCTGGCAAACATTGTCTGTCTGATGCATTTCGGTTACAGGGAGTATATGGCCTCTGAATTGGAAATAGCCTATGGTGGTGACTGAGGCCATAAAAACTAACTTGAAAATCTTCATGAAATCATAGAATCATAGAAGTAGTTAGGGTTGGAAGGGACTTTTGAAAGTCATCTAGTCTAACCCCCCTAAAATAAGCATGGACATTTTAGCTAGATTTGGTTGCTCAAAACCCATCAACCTGACCTTTAACTTTTCTAGAGATGGGCATCTAGCACCTCTCTGGGTGACTTGTTCCAGTGTCTCACCATCTTCACAGGAAAGAGTTTCTTTCTAATATTGAATATAAATGTGCCCTTTTACAGTTTAAAGTCATTTCTCCCTTGTCCTCTCATGACAAGCCCGTATAAGAATTCTCTCTCCAGCTCTCCTATAAGCCCACTTAGATACTGGAAGGCTGCTATGAGGTCTCCTGGGAGCCTTCTCTTCTCCAGGCTGAACAACCTCAGTTCTCTCACCCTGCCCTCTTAGGAGAGGTTCTCCTTCCCTTGGATCATTTTTGTGGTCTTCCTCTGGATCTTCTCCAACAAGTTCATGTCTTCAGTGTGCTGAGATGTTCAGAGCTAGCTGCAGCATTCCATGTGGTGTCACACGAGGGCAGAGTAGAGGGGCAGAATTACCTCCCTTAACCAGCTGGTCACGCTCATTTTGATGCAGCCCAGGATGTGATTGGCTTTCTGAAAGTGCAGGTGCACACTTCTGGCTCAAGTGCACCTTTCAATCCACCAGCACCCTCAAGTCCTTCTCAGCAGGGCTGCTCTCCACTCCACTACAGCTAGCTGTGCTACTTTCACAGGAGATGTTGAGGTGGTTGAAGTCCCTCAGCAGGAAGAGACCCTTTGAGCCTCATGCCTCCTGTAGCTGGAGCACGAAGGCTTCATCAATAATCATCCTTATCTGGTGGCCTGTAATAGACATCAACCGCAAAGTTCCCTTTGTTGCCAGTCTCCAATTCTTGCCCAATCAGACATACTGTCTTGCCTCAGTTTCTCTGCACTCCTATCTTCCACTTAACTTTCTCTGAAGCCATTATCAAATCTATCACGTTTCTGGTTTAAAATTAAAACTATTTAGCTCACTTAGAATCTGTCAGATTGCCATCATGGCAAATGGCAAATATGAAAATCTCCTTTTGGTGTATTTTTTTCCTTTTACCATGTCCTTAAATCTTACATACTTCAATATTTGCTAAAGTCTTTTTTCTTTCATAGTTCAATCCCAAAACTATAAATAAAATTATAGTAGGTTTCTTAATATATTACAGTGTTGGAGGTACTACTGAATTAGTTTTTAAACAAAGAGTTTATCAATGTTTTTGTTTCATGATCCCTACTACATCTGTTGACATTAGAAAAACAAAAATAAAAATATGTACTCTAGTCTACAATAATAAAATATGCTTTATTTAAAAAGTTATTTCAGGCTACATACAATTTCTAGAATGAAAGATTGTTTGGAGGAGTGTAGTGTGAAAAAGAACGGGATGCAAACCGCATGACGTGTGGTAAATAGGTGAGCTGAGGTGCAAGGCTAGTCCCACACTCTTCTACCTGTGCAATGCACACTGAGTCCAAAAGGCTCTATAGAACATCCACTCTACATGCATCTATTCGTCATGGATCACAGAACTCTTTCCAATCCTTACAAAGGAAGTTTTGACTAAAAGCCTCGCTCTGTATGATGTTTGTTTCCAATTATCACATAGAACATAACATGAAGTTATGATAGCACATTACAGTTATAATGTGTCAATAGATTATATGCTGCCATATAATCGAGCATATGCATACCTAAAACAAAATGGCAAACTGAAATGAAAACAAAATGAATGCCAAAATAATGCCAGTGAGCATCTCTACCATATGAAACCTGAGCAAGTTATTTTGTGGAAATACTCTAAAATGTGTTTACCATGATCTGTGATTGATTTCAACTTGTGCTTGTAACTAATCCACTCATACTGCAGCCAGTCTTATGTACTTAGTGGCTAAGCAGTTTATTTACATTAAAATCTGTTCTATCACCTAAGCCCCTAAACAACATAATGAGCTTGCAGCATTTTTATGAGCAGATACATAGTTCTGCTTTATGTTCATTCCCTGGGCACAATTTAAAATTTATTTTAAAATCCAGAAATTCTCTTTCACTCAAATATGAACATATTGCATTTAAAATAAAAGATATATCCTAAGTGATACAAGATATAACTGTTAAGAAGCCTAATTTTACAGGAGATAACATTATCAACATACGTCCTATGCATCTAGTTGGTGAGTTTATAAGGTCTAATGTATTAAACACCCAGTTCTTAAAGCAAAGCATAGGTATAAATGCATTATACAAGTTCAAGATTAGAACCTATGATTTTTATTCTTTGTTGATTCTTTGGGACTTACATGTTTTTATGAAGAAGTTTCTAAACATCTGTCATTTGCTAAATTAATGACAGTTGTATTTCAAGAAATTAGAATAGTTATAGTGTAGTAGCTCCAGGTATTACGTGAAAATGCTGGGGTTTAGGAACCGAGGTCTAACTTCTGTTAAATTAGAAATTACAACAAACTGCTTAAAAAAAAAAAATCACTGAAAGCGCAGTATGGGCTATCCATTTTATTTATTAATTGCAACTCAAGAAATTCACCTATTTCTGAATTCAAATTTAAAATATTACGTGCTTTAATTTATCACATACAGTAATTCTTTATACTAACATATTTTCAATAAAAATATTAGCATTGCAGTATAAAATGTAATAATTTTAAAAGGTGTTCCATTTTCTCCATAATCCAGTCTTAATTCTGTCTGCAAAGGTATTTCAGAATTCACTTTTTTTTGGTGGTCCTATTTATATGAGCACGTAACAAGGAATTCTAAGAGTATGCAATAATCAACATAAAGTTCTTGCTGGTATAAAGTATTTGCCTGTCATAACTCTGTCAGTTTCCTGTTCTGTTCTTAAGCACTGAGTTTGACAGATACACTCTCTGCCATCAGTGGCTTGCTCTGAACTGTGTAAAGGTGAAGCTGCCATAGTAATTTGTTTCAAAGAACTTCCAAATTTGACTGCAAAAATAGAATATATCTAGAGGAAAAGATACTGCAATTGTGAATATACTTTAAGAACAGCACTGCTTATTAATATATTTTAGGGAGAAAAAATACAAAAATATATTTTCTGTATTTGTATATTCATTCTGTAAGTTGTTTTTCCATTTTGCTGTATTGTGAATATGAGAATGAACAGCAGTGTAGAGATTCAATATGCAGAAATCTTTTACAATTGATTTTTAACATTTAAAGAACATTTATATAAATGTTAGATTTCAGCTACATATGACTCAGACTTATGATGGTGTTAATTTGGCCTTTTTCAAAGACTTGAAAATTCTGCAGCTAAAATGAAGTGGGTCCATTCTTACCCCATTCTCAAACTCTTATGTACTGTACAGCAGCAGGAATTAAGGGTCACAGGGCTCCTACACAACTGATAGGGAAGGGTTGTTCACAGGAGAATGTCAACCCAAAGAAAACATTAAATACATCAAGGTATGATCGGAATGAGTTACTTTGACACAGACTTAGTTTTTTCTGCCAAGTGTTATCGGTTTTGTCTTTGCTCTTGAGGCAATAAGAGCACCAGACTTTCTCTACTCTATTATTTGCACCTCCTCCTGAAGAAATGCTTGCTTAATAAGGTCCTCTATAGAATCGTCAGAAAGATTTCACTCAGTTTTCCTTCATATCATAAATAGTTACTTTCAGTACTGAAATTTTGTATACAAACAGAATTGTCAGAAAAAAAGTAACTTTTCCCTTTCCTACTCTAAACTTATTTGTAAGACCTTGAACCTAGTAGCTGGATTAGGTGCACAGTAATTAATCTAGGGTCTGTTTTATTGATTATCTATTCTCCTCATTAGCATCTACTAATATATCATGTAAATAAATGCTAATTTCAATTTCCAGATACTTCAGATAATTTCTAATGTTTAAGATTTTTGCGGAGGCCATCATATTGCCCACATCCAAGTGGGATAGAAAAAACAAAGTAAAATACTTCTTGAAATTTTTTGAGGTTTTTTTTGTAATTACTACCTCGTATAGAACACTAGAATCACCACTGATGTGGGAGATTGAACCTGTTTATAAGGTTATGCTTGTATTTTTAGTATTTTTATTTGAATCGATACAGCTTGTCATTTGATAGCAAATTTCAAAAAGGAATTCCTCACTGTTCTGTTTTAATCTCTGCTTTATGTCTATCATATCAAGTTATGTTTTGTTGTAATTACAGAATATATGATTGAACAATACAGTCAAGAAGCACATATCTGTATTAACCTAAACAATCAAGACACAGGAATAAAACAGAGGAGCATTCTAAGTCTCTAAAAACTTTAAATTCTGATGCATGATAACTTTTTACAGTGTCTGGAAAATTGTCTTAGGATATGGAAATCAGGCTATTTTGGAGAAGAGACAGAACAGCTGAAATATTCTGCCTTGCTCTTCTCATTGAAGTCATTATTGGGTTTACATTCACTTACTCCCTCTTCTGAAATAGCACTACCTCATACCAAATTATCAGGGCAGCATCTGCCGAAAGTTTTGTCTACAAAACACTGGATCAAAACTGTATCTTGGAGAATTTTGCTATAGGTATCCTAATTTTCTATCCAAATTAGATATTAGTTTTATAGCATGTAAGAGGTAGGTGTTCATAAGCAACAAGTGTCATTTAAAGAAGTAAATTACTTGCATTCACCTCTTATTTGGCAATGATGTAAAAAACAAGTTTTTTTTCTCCACTGAAAAAGGTGTCTGAGATCTTCAAGACATGTAACAACGTACGATATGTCTGTATAAAATCACTGTCATAGTAGCAGCATATGAGTGGGAACAAAGTTTTAATAATTTTGAATTTATCTCAGCTTTTAAAATAATTTTAGCTTGGAGGAGAAAAAGGAAGTAATGTGAATTTTTTGTATTTTAAATTTACTGTATTGTAAGTATTGTAATCATTTGTGTTCCCAAATGTTATAAAAATTATTTCAGCTTCTGTTTAGGAAAAAGAAATCAATAAAGGAAGTCAGACATAACAAATGAGAATTTCAGGCCCAGTGACAGTAGGTAGACCTGGGTGCCTTATATTCACACACCTTTCAGTCAAGTAATATGTGTACTGCAGTGGAATAAACTGAAGACACTCTAGCAGCCAAGTAGACTTTGATCACCTTTGTTCATAAATGTGACTCGTATTTCAGTAGCCACTTTTTTCTAAGCAACTGATGTTCCCTAAACTTTACAGTGAGTGCTCAGTGAACTTAAAGAAACCTTTACACATTCTTCAAACAGACATTAAATACTCATGCTGGGTCACACTCGTTTTGTTCTTAAATATCAGATACACTCTCTTTGTTGCAGTTTTTGTTTCTTTTGTTGTTTTGTCCAATGTCCTTCGCATTCTACAGAACAAATTGTGGTGAAAGATGAGTTACCTTTTGTAATCACGGTGCTTTCATTAATTCAGTTTTACAGCAAAAATGAAGTTTGAAAATACTAATTTGCCTACATTTGTTTTATTTAATGGCTTTTGTTCATTCATCTTTCTTGATGATTACTCCTATGCTTTCTGCTGATTGCATGGCAATTAAGATACTGTGCACAATTAAAATTAAACATGATAAATACACTGTCATAAATCTGCCTAGTTTTCTGAAGGGAAGGCTAAGAGGAATTCACAATTTTGTAATAAGGATACAAGGCATGGTAGGGACTGCCTTATTCTTTTGATTGTTTGTAAAGATGAGACTGCGCCCATGTAAACAATGCACTGGTAGAACTATATGAATAGCCTTTGGTCATGCTGCTCTTGTGCCAGTATGGTGTCTTACCAGATCTAAGATATGACCATTATTTGTTATGAATTTTGTCCAGATTGGAGCATAAGGGGTGGGCTCTGTGCAACCTGTGAAAGTTGTATGTTGCGTGTTCTAGGTGTGAAATGAAGGCATGTAGGAATCTGAGTGTTTCAAACCTGCTGATGTAACGTGAGGCAACTGCAGAAAATAGAGAGGGCCAACCTTGGTGCACTGCTCTCTGTATTGTTGTTCAGCACGACCTCTGGAATGGGCTGTGCCCTGTGTTGCACCCGGGTTTTACGTAAAACAAAAACAAAACCAAAAAACCTAGGAAAGAAATAACATCTGACTCGAAGAGGTATTACTTGGAAGTGTAAAGCCCTAGTTTGCTCTTGGTAGATCTGCTTTGTCATTGCCTTTTCCAATTGAGCTGACTGGGTCCTTTTTCTACCTCTCTACTATTCAGAACAGTTGTTGACCCATGCAGAACACATACTGTGCTTCCCACTCCGAGGATGAAAAGCAGCTTTGTTAGCTGTGTTGTCTCAGGTCTCCCAGAGGCATCATAACTATCAGAGACAGAGTACTACCCAGAAGTTGTGGGAGTAGTGCTTCCTTGCTACACCTTTTTTGGCTTTTTAATGCTACAAAAACTGTAAATAACGCTCCTTAAAACATCTCAATCTCTAGTTTCTCTAGGGAAAAGCTCTAAAAAAATACATTTCACATGGTCATTTATAGCCAGAAGTACCAGTTTTAAAAACACAGCATGGAGAAAACAGGTGAAAACTGAAGCCTTTTGCTTTCAACAGAGGGGTACTGAAATTCACTCTAAAAAAAGATATTAAAAAAAAAAAATTGATTTAGATTTTAAGCTCTCTAGGAAGTCACCTTAGAGGTGACTTTCTAAAACACTGTCTTGTCTCCTACCTCCTTTAAGTTAATTTTGTGTGCTAATCCCTGGGATTGAAATCCAAGGAGATAGTTTTTCATTCCTTTTGTATTCATTTGAAATCATTAATTATATCAGCACTTGCTCTTTTCTTGGCAACATCAAACATACGTATTGTAACCAGTCATTACAATGTTTTACAGCAATAGTCTTCACAGAAAACTACCATTCTATGCATTATTAGATTTACAAAAATTTGCAACGTTGTGAATATTTGCAATTATTTAGATGAATGAAAGACGGTTGCCAAGAAAATACAAATACTTTAATAAGTATATTCTTTAATTTTTAAGGGATATATAAATAACGATTTTGAGAAACCAAGAATACTTTCTGCTTTGTTCATATTTAGATAGCATGCTTCTCTTTGCTCTTTCAGTAATTAAGTCTTACGACATTCCAGAAAGTATAAATCCTGCTGAGATGTTTAGGTCTGGTGCAAGCTATTGATGTACAAACAAAATTTTAAAAAAGGGGAAAAAATACACCCAGGATCATAACAAGCTGTTTTGCTTTTACCTTTGAAAGAAAATTGGATGGTAAAGTAGTATGGCCTACTGAAACTGTTCTAGCCTTGTTGTTAACTAGAACCTCCTTTTGAAATTCATTGCCTTCAATTACATTTTTAAAAGAATTTTAATTATGTGCCTGAAAAGAATAAAGATGCTTCAGGCTCCATTTGTTTATCGTGGAAGGCCTGAAAAAATGAGGACAGAGCTTCCCAGCTCATGCAGGGGTTGCAGAGAGAGAGAGATGACTTTTAATTCGACAAGTTCAGAGAGATTTCTTAGTTTGACGCGCACAGCAGGGGGTCTTTGAGTGCCTGGCAATACTTCAGCATTCTGAGCTTTGAAAGTCTTTCCCTGCAGCAGAAATTGTATCAAAAGCCAGTGATAATATTCCCTGCAAGGTAAAGGACCCTATTGAAGATTTCTAGAGCTGTTTATTTATTCATCACAGTTTTTTCTTTTAGGACGTATAAGACGTATAGGTAAAAATTCACACAGATGCTAAGAAAATGAAATAAATAAAAAAAAATAGGGACCTCTCATTAATCCTTCAATTTTCCCTTAAGTTTTCCATGGGCCGTGTTCAGCTACAGCCACATTCACCTATAAAATTTCCTGTTATTCCCTGCCATGTATTCTGCAGGCAGTCTTCACTTCAAATCTCAGCTTTTCCTCATTTTTATCAGAATTGTAATTTTCGTCTGCCTTCTACCACCAGCTGAGCACATAAGATGTTTATGGCCATTTCTTTCCACTAAACCCTTAAAGTGATTGATTAATTTTATGGAAGAACATTCGATTTCTTAGGGGTCTTTTTAAATCTTCTTTTTAAAGTAGATTTGAGATAGCTATTTCAAAGCCAAGATTAAAGTGTTATTTATATTCCAGAGATCAGACTTTTAATGTTTTGACATTACTTGTATTTGAAAAGTATACACATATGTTTTTATTTCTGTTTTTGTTTTGTTTCGTTTCTGCAGCAGAGCTGGGACTGTGAGACTACACCAACCTTTCCCTTGTGTAATGTCAATGTCGGCTATCACTTTGGCAGAATCACCCAGCTCAGTGAAGACAGAAAACCCCTCCTTTCCTCCTGTTTTTTCATCTGCTGGTGGCATTCCAAGTGACCTTCCCTCATAAATATTGGTGAGTGACCACATGGGGAAAGCAGTTCCTTCGCACAAAGAAACTTGTTTCAAAAAGCTATGTTGACCTGAGGGGTTTCCATTTTCTCAAAGTTTGAAAAAACCCCACATATGCAGGTGTTGCTTGTAGGGTTTTTTTTCCCCTTCTTTAAATAATAACTTGAGTTATTTAACATGACTTATTTCTCTAGACTTATAAGCATTTGTAGAACACTACCACGCGCTAACTATTCAAATTTTAAGAGCCAGTCTTTCAAAATACCGTTTTACAGAGAGAAATATTTCCTGAATGCACACAATAATTTCTTCTCTCTTCCTATTACTTTCTCATGGCTAAGTGGTCTGGAACGCTGTAAATTTATCATAACACCCCAAATATGGCAAGATGAAAGTTTCCCAAGTGTAGGAATTAAGGAAGATAATTAGAGGCTGTGTTCTGGGACCTTTCTGGTTTGGGAAGTATGCCTAGAATGAAATCACAGCACTGCAGAAATTTTGGTACCTTCAGGGCAGTCCAGGGATGATGTCGTAACTTTAGTAGTTCCGTAAGGCTGTCTAAGTTACATAGTTCAGTACTGAAGAAACTTTTCGGGTCATTTGAGGCTATCACAGCAGATTTATCCTGCTTGAGACAAAGAGATTTTCAGTCTTGACACCATATGGGTAGATAGTGAAATAGTCACCCGTGGCTCAGGAATATTTACAGTACCATAAAACATAACAATAGAAAGTACATGCACAGGTACAAAAAATATTTAACCTTGCTTGGAACAGTTTAGAAGCTGTAAATCAGTGCAGTATCTAAGGCTGCAAATTATTTAAGTGTTGGTTACACATAGCAAAACTAAGACATGGACAAGAAAAGTCACTTAGACAGCTGTCATTCAGTGTTAACTATGTTATTGCAATAATCTCCTATTCAGACAACAGTGATGTATCATTTATGACTATGTGATAAGAACGTTAGATTTTTTTCTTTTTTTTTTTCTTAACCATATGTGTACTTGAAGTATGTCTGTTTATAAGACCAGAGCATCTTCAAAAGAAATATTAATAAGAGCATCAGCCTAGTAAAATAATGCCTTTTCATTAACGGAACACCTTCAGGAGAAGGAAAGGGTGATGTACCTACTATAGCTATCTCTCTGCTTAAAGAGTGAACAGTGGTGCTATTTATAAATTCTTCAAGTATATGTTAGAATTGTCACTAATTTCTGTGGCTAGTGATAATCAGGGGACAGAGTGCAGAGAAAGAAGAGGGGAAAAGAATAGAATTGCATAAATGTGTATGCACTATCATTGTTCTTTCTTTGTTTCTATATCAACTATGTGATGGAGTTGTGGCTACTTAGTAATTTGGGGGTTTGCATTTGGGTACAGGTACACAGGTAAATCTGTATCAGGATTGGTTTTGAGGATTTCTATGAATCTCTTAGAACTGAATTAGGTCTTCAGTCTTGGGTGAGATTATTGTAATAACAGTTTCAAAAAAAGAAATGTATTAATACGCTTCCTGCAGCTTTTCATCTAGTAACATTGTGATACTCAAATCCACATACGGTAACATTTAGTTCCATCACATGATGGTAAGGTTGGGTACCATTGAAAACGTGAAGCAATGAGAGAGGGCATTCATCTTTTAAGAAAGGCCGTCTTTAACTGTGTTTCCAATTTAAACTTCTCTGTCAACTCATTTTTTATATCCTTAGAGGATGTTTCATAGATTTACAGTAGCTTTATGGAATAACTTACTGTTTGACCATACTATGATATTTTGCATATGTAGCTGCTTTCTTTTAAAATGGACAGGACAGAACTGTAAACAGTCCGACAATTAAGGACTCCAGTTTTCTTCTTTGCATGTCAGATTCCAAGTATATACATACAGTTCACGACTCATTATTTTATGTTATAATGATATTTTTTGAAATCTTGCAAGAGCAGCTGGTATACTAATAACAGGTAACTGGGTGATGATAAGTTCTGTTGGTACCTCAGCAACTGCTTTGTCCTCACTAAGAGAGTGAAGCAGCTTTGTAGCAGTTAGGATGTTACCAGACAGTATCAAATATAATCATTACCATTTATCAGTACATAACATATCTGTTAGATCCAAAAAAAGGTGGCTTTTTTACTTGTGGGTACATCCATGTTAGAAAGAAGAGACCAAGTATGCCAATAATTTCTAATATTATATTTTCCTGTTTTAATTTCTTTTTCATACAACCATGTGCTTCAGTGTGATCTACCAGATGGTTCTAGATTCAGTAATTCGCTGCCTCTATTGCATTTTGCACATATTTGATATTTTGTTCAAATTTGACATTTTAGAAAGGGTAAGGGGGCTTAATGAAAAAAAAATTAAGAGGCATAAATTGATAAATATGTTAAATATTGCGTAAATATAAATATTCCCTCTATGTGAAGAAAGTAGGATTAAACACATTTTGGTTTTAACCTCTTGTGTCAGAGTGGATTAATCCACCTCTGATTATTTTATTGGTTTTTCTTAAAGCCTCAACTATTTATCAGGAGTTTGGCAAAAAATCCAGTGTAAGTTCTAACACACAACTTTTAAAGGCAAGTTTACGCCTTTGAAGCCTGTAGTTCTGAACCTTCCGTGCAACTAGGTTCAAATATCAATTGAATGAGCATGGTACATTAACTTCCAGAAGTGTAAACTATCATTAGTCTTAAAATAGTGCTGCTCTCCCCTAAGTAAATGACTTTTCAGTAAAAGAATGCACATTTTTCTTTCAATCTATATGGTTTTTCTTTGCTTTTTACTTTTCTTGTGTCTCAACTCTTAAGAATCTGATGAAACTGGAATCACAGAAAAGTTGCATAGTCTGCCAACTAGCAGAAACATGATGCTTGAGGAGGTAGAACTAATAAAGTCAGCTCTCCTCTGGAAATCTTGTTTTCTTTGTACTCTAAGGTCACCAACTTCAACTGCAACCCTGATTTCCCTATTCCCCTTATTACCCTCTTTGCCTGAGACACAATACAGCTGTGCTTAGTCTGCAGCTCCCTGAATGCTGAGTAGCCCAGCCATCTCCTATCCACATTCCTGTCCCTGGGGATATTAATTTAGATCTCCATCCTTGAAACTTGTAAGGGTCTTAATTATCTTTAAGACTTGCTTTTTTTCTGTGATTTGCTTAACACTCGACAATCACCCAGCTAAAAAATTGCTAAGCGAAGGGAGACAGGACATACATACAGACTGCAAGTTTAGCCTTAGGTAAGGCTAAAATATGCAGGCATTAAAAAAGAGACAAGAAATAGCTGTGATCCCCATGCTGCGATTGGGATTAACAGACAGCTCAATAATAATAATAAAAAAAAAACTTTCCACATATGTTTGGGGATTTTTAATTAAACAGCAAATTTTTGTGAGCAGTACTATGATTCTTAATTCCTTTTTAGATATTTTGTTTGTTCAAATAGCAGATAAAACAAAATTATTCTACCTATCCATGGTTTTTAAATTAAAAAATATGTTAAATATCAGTGAATTACTGATGTTTACTTGAGATTTTACAGTGATTATTTAGCTAGGTTGTCCCAAATGCTCCTGTGCAAGTCTAATTAACCAATAAGAATTGAGAAGACTTGTTAGTGATTGTTTACATGAAATGTTCAGAGATGAAAGAAATGAATAAATAATTCTGCATCATAAAATATAAATATGAAATCACAAAAATCCTGGTAGATACTTGAATAACACATCTGCAATTCCTTAGACATGTCATAAAAATAAATTTTAGCATATTGCTAGCAAGATAGAGGAAATCATATGCACACATGACAATCATGATCATAAGTTATTCCTTTTCTAAGGTAAATATAATTTTGATTATATGAGTTGTTTGAGTTCAAGAAAAGCTTTAAAATATGAATGGTGTTGTTGTTTTCTCTATGAAAGTATGAGGCAATCTAAGTTTACTCCTGTGTAAAGGAAGTAAATGAAAGGGCTCTGAAGAGATGCCAAAAGCCTTTTGAGTGACAGCATTTAGGAAGCACAAGCTATTCATGTGGTAATACTTTCAGGTAATTCAGTAGCTGTCTGATCTGCTATTCAAACATCCAGGTCAAAGTTATTATGCATATATTCTTGTTACTTGGTTACAATTACACAGCAAAGTTAAAATGAAGTCATCGTTATTCAGATGCCTTATTGCAAGGGGAACGAAGAAAAGAGATTTCATAAATTTGTTTTCTGTTGTTCGTTTCTCTTTTTGCTTTCGATTTCATGTCAAAAAAACTGATTCTTATTTTAATTTTAGTTCAGACTAGATGCATTTTTAACTAAAGATTTGTACTTATGAAATTGTGAATTTTATGATTTTATGGTGACTTTAATAAGAGACTTGTGTATGAGTACCCCAGAGAATGATGACATCACTTAGGTTTCAAGCGTCTGCTACTTGGACTGTCACCTAATGCTGTATTATGTGCTGTGAACTAAGTGACAAGTTTCAGCATAAAATGCTAAAAGGAGTCGTGCCCTATGTGTGGGGATAAAAGATATGCCACAAATCTCATGGTTTTGGGGTACAAAGAGCCATCTTTGTCAGAGCAGGAGTTGCAGCTGACTAGAAGTAGAGTAAATGTGAGAACATTCTGACGGTTAGGGATGCCCATATTAATAACCAAAGCTTTAGCTCAGTTGCCATGCATAGCCTTAGGATTCTGTCCGTACTGTGTCAGTCTGTGTGTCCCTGGTGGCAGGCATTGGCCATCCCGCCAGGAGGATCGTGAGGAATCAAGTTTCTGAACAAGTTCCATTTAGACACAGTCCAGACACCATTCTTAAAGTCTCCTCTGTTCATCACTAATGTTGAGAAACTGTAGAAAATGAAAGGGAATAGAAGGATCAGAGGGAACACCACTGCAGCCTTGTGGTTAGTACAGTCTCCATAGAGAAGGGAGAGGTCCCAGTCTCAGTTTTAAGGACTGCTCATGCATTTTTTACTGAACAGTCATTGGAAAAAGACCTGTCAGCTTAAGAGATTGATTTTTTGTAACAGAGAAAATGTTGACTTAACGAAGGTTAAGAAGAACTCAAAATAGAATTAAGATTTTTATTTGGTTTTGTATGTTATAGATACAAGCCTTTGGAAGCAAATACACTTTTTCAACTTTTTTTTTTTTTTTTTTTTTTTTTTTTCTTTTTGCCCTTATTGGTAAGGAAAAAAGATAGCTTCTGTATCCTACAGTGCACTTTGCTTCACGTGAATCCAGGGATTTATGTCAGGGACATGAGTCATTCAATTAGGGCATTTTTTCTTCAGTACTCAATTTCTTTCTGTCAGGTATGCAGCTTTTCTGTTCATGCTTTTCTGTTAGCTTCGCAAAAGTATGATTAAAAGGGTCATTTTGGACCCTTGACTATGCAAGACTTAGTCAAAGAAACTTTACTTGTATATAATCAAAGTGGACTGGCAACAGTCAGATTTGCTGTGAAGTAATTCCTCTGACTCTTTCGTATAAATGATATTCTTCTGATTTCGAGCATATGCTAGTAATCCATACCAAAACAGCAAAAATATGTAAACAAATAGAATGCAATTAATAGGAAAAAAAGTGAGGAATTTAAGGCCAAGGAGCTGTGGTTTTTTTCGATACCAGTTGTTGCTTTCATTCCTGGTAACTTCTGATTGACATAGCCATTGCAATACTGTTAAACCAAAATGAATAGAGCATCAGTTTGCACTTAGGCTTTTGAATCACCAGCGAGCTGTGACCAACTGACAGCAACCAGCAACCAAACTGAAGGTTTGCCAGCCAGCTACATCTACATTAATGGGTTTCTTGCACAGCTAAATATTCAAGCAGTCTAAAGCAGACATCAGGGATGAAGATACTTTAAAAGAATTATATTCTTCTTTGAGTGTCCCACTTCAGCCATTTGCAAGGTTCTTGTGGTTTATAGTTTTATTCATCTCTGTCTCTGTTACACTATACACAATTGTGTTACCGCATTCTGCAGTCCGAGCTCGGGAACTGGGTATAAGATGTGCTAAGGCAACATTAACACTTGCAGACATAAAGGACTAAATCATAAAGGTCTTCTTCTCTTATGTTTCCACAGCAATATATGCTAACAAATTTTTTTTCCCAGTAATTTAAAGCATGAATTTAAGCATATCTGGAAATCTGATTTGCCCTCAATCGAATTCTCTATTCTGCTAGTGCTCGAGTTCTCTTATCTCCAACGCAGTCCTGTTTGTCTGTGCTTGCACGGACTCTGTGGGCCAGTATAAAAGACAAATTCAGACAGATACAACAGAAGCCAGGTTCTGTCTCATGGCCGAGTGATAGGATAAGGGTTAATGGCTTTAAAACTTAAAGAGGTTAGGTTTCAATTAGTTTGTAGGAAGAAATTCTTTACTGTGAGGGTGGTGAGGCACTTCAGGAGGTTGCCCAGAGAGGTTACAGACTCTGCGTCCCTGGAGGTGTCCAAGGCCAGGCTGGACTGGGCTCTGAGTAACCTGATCAAGGGGGAAGTGTCCCTGTTCATGGCAGGGCGGTTTGAACAAGATGATTTCTAAGATCCCTTCCAACCCAAACCTATTTCTGTACCTTAGGAAAAAAAAGAAACTGGCTGTTTCCCTCTCAGTTAATTTCTAAATATACTCACATGCCAGGTAAACAAAAAGTCAAAATGCATTCGTACTAAAGATCTTTATCGTATTAGCAAAGAAAACTTGTGCTTTGGCTGATGGGGTCTAATCAGAAACATATAAGGTTATAGACATACTTTATGCTTTATTATTTTCTGAAGCCAGTATTAATAGTGATTTTTAATACATAACTGATTTCTATGTCAGCATGAAATTCTGAAATTAAATGCAGATATCATTCAATTAAAAAGACAACAATGGAGAAATTAAATAGATAATTTTATGTCTTCAGGGCTAAATGAGCTATCAGTCTGGTTTAAAATTTTAAAAACAGCATATAGCAAATTTGAACATGATTTTGAGCACTGAGGAACCTGTGGTTTCTTTGTTTTCAGATTTGAAAATTCACCTAGCTCCGTGAAAAGTCTCAAAACCATTGTCAAGTTTTTGCCCCAGATGATACATTAGTGAATGTTACATTCATGGCAAACTAAGGTCCCAGCCTTGAAGCTATCCTAATTCCTTAAAAACTTCCATGCAGGCAAAGTAGTTTTCAACTTGTGGATGGTTATAAAGGCAAGGCCTTTGCTCTATTGAGAAGTGCCCTGACTGTGTTAGGGCAGAGCTGTACCTGGGGAATACTGAGGTCAAACTAGCTGCAGGCATTGATAAATGCTAAGTTACCTGGAGCTGAACACTTGGAGGATGTATTTGCCCATCCAAGTGTTTCTTTACTTTCTAACAAGAGAGAAACTGGATTCAAATGAATGCACATCTTTCTTTCCAATAAAAAAAAAAGAAATTAAATAATAGAAAGGCCCACCAAAAAAAATTCTTTCTCTGAAAAACTCCATAAATGTTTTTTTTAACTGACCAGTTCTTACTGTTTCCTTTAAAAAAGAAATTAGTTGCTAATATCCTGGGAAATATTTGTGTTAAAGGTCATATTAAACAAAAGTCAAATCTCAACTATCTGAGGAGTCTGGAGAAGATGTTTAATGCAAATTTTTTGTGGAAAAAAGATGTGTGTCACTGCAGGTCATCTCTGAATATTCTTGTTGGGGTTTCTCTGTTGGATATGCAATCTCAGCTAAATGTTTTGAAGAGGAGGAATCAAATAAATTGCCCTATTTTGGGTCTTTCTCATCTGTATACAGTTGTGCAGCTCTAGTAGACCTGAAAATTGCCCAGAGACAAACTTAAAAAATAGAGTGCTTTTGAGGCAGAAAATTGCTTTTCTGCAGCATGGTCTAAGGGACAGGATGTGACAGGAGGACAAGGAGTTGTCACTATGTAGTGATATTGTAAGGCATATCTTACATAACAAAAAGGATCATTTGTCTCTTTTTTTATTTCATTTTAGACTACAAGAGATTTAATTGAAACAGTTGGAGGTATCACCCCTAAACCAAGAACAAGCCATTATAATTTACAATTAAAAGTGAAAGTTCCTCCCTTAACCCACTTGTAATAGCTATTCATTGCAGAGTGCATGTGGGATGGATGCCTGTCCACTATTTCAGAAGCCTTATTCTCAAAAGGAAGAGGAAAAAAAAAAGTACCTCATTGTACATGCATGTCAAATATTAGCGTGATTCTTGTAGTATAATAAGAAAAGAAAGTGGTTTGTGCTTTTGATTAGCCTCTTGATGTTTCAGAGTGGTTTTGTATGGCTTAATTTTCCTTTTATGGCAGTTTGTACATATAAAACAAAATGAGGAAAGGAGGGGAGGGGGAAAGAAATGTGCCATTTATATACCTAGGATATGAGGCCTCCTTTGGGCCCATTATACATTAATGGGTCAGCTGAGATTTATTAGGATATGTATATTAATCTTTATACACATTCACATACTATAATTGTTCCTTTGGTACTATAATGTGATTAGCTGTGAATTTGTGCAATATTAACAATAATATGGATTTCCATATTACAGAACTGTAATAACAAATGGTTATTAAAAATGCATGTAAAGTATGGGATGTGAAAGCACTTCTAAATTCTCAGTAATCCGATTATGTTCTGTTGTTTTTAAATACCAAAATGGTTAAGTCTTTACTGTAAAATCTAGTACGAAAAAAATCAAAAATTTTATGTTACCTAGAAGTGAAAAAAATAATCTAAAGTTGTCTTAAAGAAAGATGAGTGTCCGTTTCTCATAGACAGCTGAGATGTGGATTTTTGCATTACTGTTTTTTGAAAATATAGCAAAAATAGAATATAGAAGGTAACAGAAAATTCAGCATTGATACCTCTTTATATCAAAACTGAAGGGATCTTCCCTCCTCACATCTGTAATGGTATGATAATAATTCCACATATAAGGCAATCATTTTGTACTATATAGTATAGTAGACATTTAGAAAGAAGGAACTATTAATTTTAAATTTTTGAAGCTAATTTTTTTTTTTATTTCCCTAAAGCTAATGTGTTTTAATTTCTTAAAAGGTATAAAATAGAGGGGCCACTTTGTTTTCAGACAGTTTGTGACAGTAGTACCTCTGTGGGGCACAGGGTTGTACACCCTCACCTCTTACTCTCCTTTTCTTTTGTGATTGGATGTGACAGCGGTTTATAGCATGGTGCTTATGCTTATAGCATACCACCACGGGTGTGGGTTCAATCCCTGTGTGGATTCAATCCCCATTCACTTAAGAGTTGGACTCCATGACTCTTGTGGGTCCCTTCCAACTCAGAATGTTCTGTGATCTGTGGTCTAGAAGTTCCTGGAGTTGTCTTTGAGAGAGACAGAAAAGAACATTGAGAGTTTCTTATATTCTTCTCATAGACTACATACTCCTTCTTCAAAAGGTTGGAGGCTTTTCTCTCAAGTCATTTTCATAAGGTAATGATACTTTTTGAGTAAAGGTTTGTTTACCCTCCCTTCATGACTCCATAGTGGGAAGGTGTCTTCTTTGTCTTCCCGCTCTCCTGAATCATAAATTTTGATCTTTACCTTGTGTATCTCTTTGGTAATACAAGCAATTTCTTTATTATAGCATCTACCATTTGCAATGTAGACTTAAGATTCAGTCTGGTGTTTTCCAAAGGTCTTACTATAATCACAGTTCTCAGTTTTCTTTCATCTGATTTAAGTTTTAAGATTTATTAATAGATTGCATACTGTAAAATCTGACCATAATGACTCATTTTTATCTTTATCTTTTGGAAATGCTCCTTTCTCACCTTCAATATTTTTTGGTCCTACAGGCCCTCATTTTCCTGATAGGATGTGCCCTTGATAAACACAGGGTAAAACAGAGTTTCTTTTTTGTTATGCACTTACAATGTATTCTTTAGACTTTCTTTATTTTTGTCATTTTATTTTATTTGGAAATAAAATTTCCCCATATTTCCATGTTATGCTCCAATATTCAAAAATCCTACCAAATAAACAATGTTAAGAAAGTTAGGGGTAGGATTTCTAGCCGTTTCATTTTTATACAAACTGTAGAAAAAAGCTTACCTTATTCCTGCGCATGGTATTATGCAATTTAAGTAGAGGGACTTTTGTCATGCATTTTACATGAAGATGATGAGTATTCCATTGTATTCAAATGCTTGTGGAATTGCTGTAAAATGACATACAGCAGGTGGGCCAGTGTCATTTGTGAAAGTCTCTCTGAGCTGCAACTTGAGCTGCTGCTATTTCTCCTTGGCATACCGTACAGCTTCGAGGCAACTACTCTTCTCTTGCTTAGCTATTGCACTTTAGTTTGCTGTAAATCAATCCCTTGTTTTCAGTTCATATTTGTTCTTTTATTTTCTTCTGCTTACTAATTTGTGACTGCAAAAGGTACTTTTTACCATTAAAAGTACAGTTATCTGCAGTGTAGTTTCAACAGCAAGGGAAGGGTAGTCCATGGCTTCTATTCAAAGTGCCTTCTCTCATGTTTGACTGGACTTGAAGGATTTTCTTTTATCTTTGTGGTAACCTAATTAAATGTTTTTGTATTTTAGCTGTGTCATTGCTAAAGCTGTTGTAGCTTACCTATAGCTGTTGCAAAGTCCCCCTCAATATTTTACAGTGCTTTCTCATAATTTTAATGGCAACTTTGGGAATGTGTATAGCCAGGTACTGGGTCAATATAGTTACTTACTTATCATTATGGATTAAAAACTAATATTAGAAATTAATTTAAACTGTAGGAATAAGTATGTTCATTCATTAACGAATATATTGGAGAAATAGCTTAAGAGCATTTTGAGCTGTTTACATAACTGACATAATTATTGTTGAATAAAACCCCAAGCATTTTATGTAATGAAATTACACATCCTGCTTTTGTGATTTTGAACAAATTTTCATTATCTGTTTTATTTAAATTTTCAGTTATCTAATCTGGAGAAGACCATTTTATAATTATGAACATACTGTTTTAAATAAAATTAAGTAGAAGATTAGAATGCCTTATGTTGGAACATGCATTATCCGATTATATTTGTGTCATGCTCTTCTCTTCAACTGTGAAATTTTAAACTAAGGTGTTCTTTCAGAAACTTTGGAACTTACATTTCCAGAAGTTAGAAGAGGATATTTTCAACTGTCTCTGGTAGTTCTGTTGCTTTAACTGAATGAACAGCATTAGTTTTGATCCTTCTTTGCTATCTATAAATATCTCATAATCTTTATGAAATTATAAAATTGGTCATAATACCTCTGAAATTAAGCCACTTTCTTTTCCCTGGATGGGAACACATGGAAGGCTTTGCGAGCAGTGCAGGATGTATTTGCTCAGTTCTCCAGTGAAAATCCACTGCTTCATACTTACCCTTATCCAGCAATTCCAGCAGGAATGTTTTTACATGACTGATCTTTGATTTTGAATCAAAGTTTGTTAATTTATTTTTTAAGTTTATTAATCTTAAATTATCTTATATTTCATAAGCATTTTGTGTAATGATAATATTAACACTATCATATTTTGAAAGTACCCCCTTGTCTCCTGACAAATTTATTTCCCAGTGTTGCAGCAGGCTTTTGTCTGTTGAGTTGCCATTTCCCAGGAAAGGGAAGTGAAATTTTTGAATCATCTGGAGAAATTTGCTAAGGAATGTTCATTCACTATTAGAGACCATAGTCAGGCAGTTCTCCTTAAACTGTACCTCACTGTCTTAGTGTGGTTAGTGAGCCACAACTTTCTTTGACATGAATCATTCTCAAAGTAATGGGGTACGCATTGTGGTGTGTCCTTCTTCAACATGTGCTACAGGTCTCTGCTGATTATCTAACATAAGCTGGAGTAGTGCTTAAGGCTACCCAGTCTGTGTCACGTGCTGGTGCAGCTGCTCAGGGAATGTCAGTCCAGAAGAGTGGGGCTTAAGGCCAGCAGGAAGCTTCAGTTCCTGGTAGCTGGACTTAGAGATACTCCATTTCCTCTGATCTCAGAACACTCTAGCACATCAGTTAGGCTTGGCAAACAGACCAGATGTTTTAATGGTAGTCACTGTGCTTGAGAACTTGCATGTTTTACACAGACCGTTTGGAACAGCAAAGCCATGTTCAATTGCTACTGAAATTCACAGCAGTCATTTACTGATGCTTGTGACACATAATTTGTACTGCAATCACCTTTTAAAATGTGTGAAATTTCCTTGATGACAAAATTACAGTTTCTTAGTATTCTTAACAATACTGTAAAACAGGCAAAGGTATCTAAAACATAGCCAGAAAATTCCTGTGCATTATTTGTACAGTAGTGTAATTTGAAAATGTGACTTCTCTGTTTCCTAAAATAATTATCTTTTTTAAATTTTTAGAACTCACTGCACATGTTAAAGTGTCTGATTGAGTTCAAAGCAGGTTAAAACTAAGCCACACGCTGAAAACTATGATGTTTATGTTTGATTTTTAGATGTGCAGTTGTGACTGTATGCAGCAAATGAATCAAACTGCAGCATTTCTGCTGCAGAACTTAGCTGATACTTGTACCTCTTAGGTAGAGAAGAGAGGAAAAAGGATCAAAATTCAGAGTATATAAGTACATAAACATTTCCATTAAGCAAATCTAATGCATCTAATGCATCTTATAACTCAGAAGGTACCTTGTCATGCAGTGTAGAAGAATACTTTTTGCTTTCTCTACCTTCCCTGCTCCTTTCTTCACTTCTCTTTTTCCTTTGTCTTAAATTACTTTGTTTTAAAAACACTGACAGTTGCTGACTACTGCAATAACAGGAAGTCAATTCTATGCTTCTAATGGACCAGATTTTCTGAAGCAGTGATCTATCCCAGTTCACAATACAGATTTAAGAAATTACCTTTCAGGAGACATATGCACATTCAGAGTAACAGTAAAATAATCAATGCCTTTCATATGACCATATGCATTAATTTACTTTCAACAGAAATAATTTGAGATCTCTATCAAGACAGTGTAATAATGGTATTTTTCTATATATGTTTGGTCATTTCTCCTGCTTTTACCTACTTGTCAGGTGTAGTCTCCTACTTGTCACTAAAACAACTTACTTCATTATTGAAAACAAAATTATACATCTTTCCATATTTACATCTATAAATTACTTCCTTAGCAACAGGAATGTAAGCACAGATACATTTAACTTTGTAAGTTATTTTCAAAATTTTCCAAATACTGTAATTTATTCTTTTTCTTCTAAACCTCTTGTGGTCTTCTAGCCTAATTTAATTTTTTTAAAGCATTTATATTATTTATAGCCAGGAACAGAGTGCCATGTATTTAGCAGAGAACTGTAGGCTCTCAGGGTGAACAAAAGAAAGATAAAATGTCTCTTGGTTTTTCAACTCTTTTCTGTCAGAATAAAATTTGACTCAGTGTGGAGACAACCTACACGCAGCCTTTCTCCACCCGCCTACCAGCCCAATGGAGTTTCCTTTTGACTCAGCTGGATATTGCTGCTGCTTTCAGATACAGAATGGTTTTCTTTGATTTTGTACTGTATTACTGGATAAAGAGCAGGGAGGGAGAGATGAGGCGCACTAACTACATTATTGTCACGTTCATGGCTTGACCATCATTTTGTGGACACAGTTACCATTTTTGTTTATAATTAAGAAGAAAAGCCACTTAAGTACATCTTAGTAATATTGAGTGAGTAAAAGGTTCTAGAGTATGAAACCTGAAGGATCTATATCTAAAGTATGATTTTGAACTGATCAAAGTCTGAATTGACCTTCAATTCAGAAAGAACAGATTGTGCTCTGCTCTTATGAATGAAGTTGTTCCAGCTTTCTCTATCACTTTGCAAATGATATAATCTTTGCAAGACTCTGTTTCCTTTATGATGTGTTTAAGATTCCTTGAGTGTTTTTAGGAATACTATGCTATAAGCCATTGTACCTAAATATAAGTACCTAAATTATTTTATACCACTGCTTATTGGTTTTGTGCCTGGACAACAGAAATGTGAAAAGAAAAGCTACGTGAGGCCTCTCCAGTGTTTAGGCATCAGAATATCCATGGACGAATACAGTTTCTTCATATAGTGGAACAAAGATAATTGTTTTGCCCAGTTTCTGTAGGGATGCATTGACTCTTTCAATCCATACATCCCAAAAAGGGATGGAATACAAGGTACCTCATTTTCTTGAGGTAACAGCAGACTCTTCTTGATTTACCAGAGGTATCAAAGACAGGCTGTGTCAAATGAGGCTGTTCTCACATATCACTATTGTGCCTATAATTTGCGAGCCTTTCCAATAGTTTTTTTTTAACCATGGGCATGTAATACCTTCAAATACCAACAGAAGTACTGATAATATGTGTGTTGTGGACAGGAGTTCTTTTAGCCCTTTAAAAAGCCCTCCGTGAAAATGAAATTCTCCCACTGTGCCTTATGCTAAAGACAATACAACCATCTAATTAGAAATAAAAGGGTTGTTGTTTTAGTAGTGCCATCCTGATGAATATTCGAGTTTTAAAGGAAATAACAAATAAAATAAAAATCTACCAGAGAAGAAATTGGTTGTTTCAGTTATTGTCCACAGTTGCATGTTTTTGAATTATTTCATTTCTTTCCTTTACCCAATCCACCTGCAAAAGTGAACAGAAAAAGGAAATGTTTCTTCTTTTTCCTCTGTGTGGAAGGACCAAGCTTAATGTAATTTCAGTGGTTGAAAAGAGAGAAAAGAAAGTAATTTTTCACCTAAATGTTTCTGTAAGGTTATAGAGAAGAAATAATACTTCTGATATGACTCTTTGCTGCAAGAAAAAAAAATTAACAAACTACATTAACATGAGACTTTAATTTAAAACTGTTTCTGTATTTTATATGTTGTCTTTTACCAATGGCTACAAGTTGCAGTTCAGTCTGTCTTTCCTTGGAAGAAAAAGAAAACAAAAAAAATGTGTTTCTGTGGATGCAATAAAAAATATTAACCATAATTTAGTAGAAGTTTGTAACTACTCCTTTAGTAAAGCTGCGACAGAATTAGAACAAACATTATATTGAGAACCAAACAAACAAGGTTTGCTTTGGTAATTTCAAGTGCTGTAAAAATTCGTATACATGCCCAAAAATAAGCTCTGTTAAATAAAGGCCACTAAGTGCACATCCATAATTGCTGTGCTTCTACCCTGCAGTACAAGAGGTGTTAACTAGCAAGAGCATCAGAAATTGAGTGATTTTCCCAGTACTTCAATTCAGATAGTCGATAAAAAATAGAACCTGAAATGTCTAACAATGAAGAAAATTGAACCACTTTGCTAAAAACTTTGAACCTCTTAATAATAATGTCTGAACAAGTATTAAATCCAAATATCGTAAGACACCTTCATAACATATTAGCGTTTATCAGACCAAAAATACTTGTTTTTCACGCAGCTGTAGGCAAAATTTGTGTATAACACGTGCTTTCGTGTGCTTCATGCCTAACATAGGCATTTCATAACTTGTAGCACCAGTCGTAATGTAACTCTCTTTCATTTTCTCTTTTTTCCTAATACTGTCTGCATAACTCTTCTCTGATCAAACAGCGGCTCTGAATTTATCTTTTAAATTACTTAAATCTTTTTAAACATGTGACTTTCATACAGTTTGAAATAAAAGCTACCTTCCTATATTAATCCCTTTTTATATGAATTCATAATTTAGTGGTAATAAATTGAAATTCCTTGACTAAAAATGGGCTCTGCAGTGCTCTGTATCATGTAGTTTACAACTTTCCTTAGAAGTTATTCTATCTTAGTTGTGGTTTTCCTGCTATGAAATTGCTTGAAACCTTAAAGAAACCTCTTTGTTTCACTGTCCTTTTATTGTGTAGTAACAAGTATAATTTTTATTAGAACATCCCATATTATCAATGAAAAAATATTTTAAAATTTACATGTGTTCCCTTTTCTTATTATCATAGGCATTGGTTGATGTTCCATGTTGTAATCAGTGCTTTCAGAATTCAGCCCGAGGGGAAAGAAAGGATATAATGAATTCCTTGTCACACGATTGTCACTGGAATTGGGTTTTGTGTCAACTCTATCATACTTTTCACAAGTCAGCTCATCAACGTGCTCTCAGAAATTCCAGATGTGCATTACAGCACAGATCTAGTTCAGCCCAGTCGTGTGTGTGTTTTTCATTTTGAATGAGTTTTGATTTCTCTCAGTGAACTCAATTAGTATTTCTGCATGTAGTATAGACATTGCTTTTATAGAATTTCAAAAAATTCTTTTTTAAAAAGTGTAGTTAAGAACATGCAAACAATTGCAAACACTTGCCTTCTTACAATCTGTTTGTACAAACACCATGAAGTGATTATGGCATTTTGACATCTGTAGTTTAAATTCTGCATATAGTCTTTACTTTCCTTTTTTTTTTTTTTTTTTCTTTTTTGAGTGCTCAATGAGAGCATTGGTTTTGCTTGCTTTGAAAAGGTTAGCTAATTTCTCAGCAGTATTTATTTTTTATGGAATGTGATCCTAAAGCCTGATGTTTTCAGAATCACACAAATATGCATAATTTTATGAAGAAAATATTTATATTTTTTATAATTCAACTTACATTTGGGTTTTGCTAAGTGTTATTGTGACGAATTGTTGATGTGGTACATGCAGGAAAGAAAGGAAGGAACTCTTGAACAAAATTAGAAATTTGGAAGGATGTTTTCATACATGCGATTAGTTAAGACAAAACATGGGAATACCTGTCTTGCAGGAAACAACTGTGCTGACAAATTACCTCAATTTTACATTACTTATGTTTGCTGGTACTGGACTCTGGGTAGCACTATCCCAGTCATGTCACAGAGCTTTTGTGTAAGCTGTATCCATGAGGGATTTCAAAGCCATGTGCTTTTGCATACTGTCCACATAATGAACAGAGCTTCCTTTTCAACTTAATTCCGCTCAGTGCTTGGCCAGATCAGAGCTTTTCTTCTTGTGATTCTTGAAGTCTGCTCTAGTCCCCTGCTTCTTTGTATCACCTTAATGATTCTGCATTAGCTACTGCTTTTCTATCAGCCTTGCACATTTGTTTTCCTATCTTGTCTTTTAAACTAAACTAAATTCCTAGCTTCATACATGTGGCTTTGATGCTGTGTGAGCCTTTGGAGCCCTCCTCCCCAAAAACCTGCTCTAGTTTCTTTGAAGATATCAGGGAAAATAGTGGTGTCTCTTGACCTATTCTCTTAACTCTGTCATGCCATCTCTAGAACAGGACATGAAGAGATGTTGGCATCTGAGCCACCTCAAAAGCCACATGAAGTTCCTCAGTTAAGTTATGGGCACGTGGAAAGAAGAAATAGAGCATCATGTGTTAAACTCAGCTTCCTTTAGTAGCAGTACACCCTTGTAATTCTTCTGAGACCACAAAAGTCCTCCAAAGGAAATCTAAGGACACCTCAGTGCATGTTAGTTATATTGCCCCTGCATACATGCACATAATTGACATTTTTTGTCAGTATGCATGGCCTAAAAATTGAGCAGTGCTGATGAAGATGCTATTTGATCATCAGCTGCTGAATCATCTGTCCACAACTGATGTAGGAAGGAATTTGAGGGACTCATTCCTTAAGCTTTTCCTCCTCCTCTCTTTCTATGTCTTGAAGAAGTGCAGACTGTCAGTGCTGAGAACCCTTGGAACTCAGGTCTTAAACACAAGAAAAGTACAAGCTTACAAAAATGGAAGAGTTCATCCTTCCATAAGCTTTGCTTGGAATCATGTCAATTAATAATGCATATTTCTCACAACTTCTTTTTTCCTTTATAAATATAACCATTAGTCTGAAAACAGAAATATCAATTCTCTCCTGGATCCTGCATGGGCCATTTTGTAGAGCCTAGATTCTTGTGGTGCTGTATCTAAATGAAAAGATAGACTAGGCCAGTAGAACATGCAGACATGTTCTTTCTTTGTTCTCTCAGTAAGCTCCTGCTATAGGAAGAAGTAAGTTAACCTATTTCTTTCAGGGGTTATTAAAAAAAATTATGATTTTTTAATGTAATTTTGCTTTGCTTTTCTTTTTGATTCATTTCAATTCCATGTTAGCAATGGGTCTGCTAATTACAGACATTGCAGTTACTACTCCAAATAGGTTCTTTTCAGATCTTGTCCTATCAGTTTTTAGGACACACCTTGATTTTGTACTACTTTAAAGTAAATTTGTCTCTAGGACACCAGTCAATGTCTTTGACACCACTGTGTGATCTATAGTGGCAGCACTTGCCCTGAGAAGACACTTCCTCAGAACATGTTACTCTGTGTAAAAGGTCTTCATTTAACACCCAACAGATCTATGTTCAGCCACACTCTCTACCCCAAGATCTTCTGTTATGTTCCCACCAAGAACAATCATTTCTCTTAGATTACATCTATATGGGCTACAGCTCTTCTGATATAAATTCTGCCTAGGCAAAGCAATCAGAATCCCAATGTTCAATAACTAAGGTTGGTGTCAAGTGTCCCCTGACACCTACGCTATCAGCACTACAAAGTCTGTCGTAAATTTAAAAAAATGTATAATGTATGAATGTATAACTGTATAAATACACTAGAGAACTCTATGTTCTCTACTCTCATAGAAACAAGTATTATGTTCTCTTTCTAAAGTGTTCTTCAGGTTTTCAGTTTGCCAGTCAAAATTGCAGTGCCTGTGGAAGCCTAGTATGTCTGTCAAACAAGCTTTGTATAGCGTACCCCACAGCTACAGAGTCCAACCTCTGGACACGCCATCTTCTCAGAGACTGTTTTCACAATATGCACTTCAGACCTGATACAATCTCGCCTGTATCTAGAGATTATAGAACCAAGTCCCTTAAGAGATAATAGGAGTTTTATGACAACAACCTTATATATATTTGCAGAAAAGAATGATTCATGCTAAATCCTTTTTTAAAATTACAGGATCTAAACGCTTAAACTGAAGTTCAGTAACCCTCTTGCTCCCCACAAGGGAGATTGCTTTGCAACTGGCACTCTGCAGGATGTTCCATCACTCAGTTTTCACATCAGAAATCCCTGCAAATCATGCTAGGCTACTAATAGTTGGCCTATTGTCAAAGACGAACAATTCATGTCCTTTATCTTCTGATGTGACAGCCTTTTGAATCTTTTGAATGGTGTCTTCTGCATTTATCTCTGAAAACAGTCTTTATGATCTCTCCTCTGCAACAAGGACAGACGAGATTCAAACTCTTACAGTTAATTCCTTTGCACTGTTTTCCATAAGGACAAGTGGTAGGATCTATCTGAAGCCTTTACCTAAAGAGAATTCTGACTTTCATGTACTGAAGGAAGTTAACTTGCCTCTATTCTTTCTTAAACTACATACTTTGTCTCTGGAAACAAATCTCCAAAAATTAGATGTTGTAATGAGGACATGACCTTACAAGAACAGTCTTTTCTCATCAGGAGCTGAAAGATTCAAGGAGCTGCCAGTCCCCTCTCAAAGATGTCTGGTGTGTGAGGGAACATCATCACTAAACCTCTTTTTCTTATGAAAGGTCCACTTGGCTGAAATTCAAGCAGAAACAGAGGCTTTCCCCTGAACTTTCTTGTATTTAACATTTGCCATACAGCCACCTGGAGCTCCGTTCATACCTTTGCTAGATATTATGCACTTCCTGAAGTGTCTAGAAATTTTAGAATCTTTGAAAAGTCCATCTCTGAGTCTTTACTTAACTGAGTCTGTAAAGAACTCTTTTAGTTCATTGCAAGGGGTTCTACTTGGAATTGTTATTGTGTAAGTTTAAAAGCAATAATTTCCCACCAGAACTGTTACTCTTTAAGATGTTTGTATATATACTCAAAGCTCTCTCACATCACTGTCCATTTCAAAATCTTATGTAATTTCTTAGATACATCCTTTTAGAGAAACTGAGAATTGGGAATATGTTCTTCCTCTTTTATTACTATGTGAATAGAAGAGTGCATGGGCAAGTGTCCTGATGGAAATTGCTAAATTTAAAACAGCTGGACTACCAATGCTAGTAACTGCATTGGTAGCCAACTGGTAATTGCAGTGTGAACTAATGTATATTAAGTAATGATTGCAGCATGATCTGTCTTCATATCCTATTGATTATTCCTTTGTGCCAGTGCTTTACAGTTGTTGATAAGATTATGTGCCTTCTTTAACAAAAGAAGATAATGTACTCTTAATCCTCTTTTAATCAAGGTGTTGAGAAAGTCCTATCACCTTTTTTGCAGCCAGACCAAGCGGACTCAAATCTGGTCAAGAATAACACCTCTGCTGGTGTCAGAAGTCATGCATGGATTATCAAAAATATGAGCAAATGCTAAAATTATTTTCATCACCACGTTACTGTTTTCATTCAAAGCTTGTGAAACATTTTTCTCATGGTTTACATGCAAAGAGAAAAAATTCCTTTAATATTTAAACTTTCAACATTACTGTGCTTTCACTGGGAAAATATATAAAGCCTTTTGTATATATCTGTTCATCTTCTTGGTGATCGTAAATAGCTTCTGCATGACTTGACAGCTTGGATGTTCCCTCCTGAATGAAGTTCAGGCCATTTGTTGGGGAGCAAGGAGAAGCTCATGACAGATGCCCACACTGGCAAGCCTAGAAAAGTTCTAACAGCACAGTAGTTTCTCTTCAGGAATTATTCCTCTGTTGACAAAAGTCTATTTCCCCCAGGTAATTTAAAGAGTATTTATTAGTCTAGTTCTGAAGTTATTTTTAGATAAGGTGTAATACAAAGTCTGTCCAAATAGACTTGCTTTTTAAAATATTTCTGTATAAGTGTTTTGATCTTTCTATGGATTTACGTATTTTCAAAAGTGATACTGTATTTTTATGACATCAATTCAAAAATGCAATTTAACAAAGCATAGGCCTGGACTTCGTGACTTACGAATATAAAACTGTACACACTTCTGTTATTGCACATAGCTTCAGGAATTTATTTTTCAAAAAAATTGTAAAACCCTCATCTAAATTAATCTATAAGAATAATCTTTCCTTGAACTGTGTCCAAAAATGAATATGTATGCTAAGCAACATTAAAAGGTTTTTAGTAGAAAGTAAAAGTATTCTTGACTTTTAAAGTGGCCTTTAAAAGTTTGACAGTATTGTCCATATCATATATTGCTTCCCAGTTAAAATGAAAATGAAAACATTAAAAAATATGTAGGAAAAATGCACCAAATCCTTACATGCTTGTTTTTAAAGGAATAGAAAATAATTTACATAATGCTTTCCGTTCCTATTCTCGCACTACTGAACGGCAAAGCTAATAAATGCCCTTTCCCTGTATGGACTCATAATTACTCCTGTATTGGCCAAAACTGCGTTCCTGTATTTAAAGCTGTGGCACTCCCTGACTCCATTATTGACATGATGGAGTCTAGATTGCATTTTTGTACTAGAAGCTGCCTGGTAAAAAAACAGGCTGTGAAAGTGGCTACACCACCAGAAAGCTAAAGCTTCAAAATGAGAGGAGGGTGGCCTAGGTCAGATGAGTACTTTGTGAAATACGGGAGCAAAAAGGTTCAGTGAGGGAAGGAACAAAGCCATAAGCAAATGAAGTTTGCTCATATAAATGCACAACACCTACCTCTAAGTAAAATTCTAAGTCCAGAACATCAATGTGTATTTTAAACAGTCTGACTGTATTCTTATTATATAGAGAGAGATAGATAGATATATAATTTATTTTACACACACACATGCTCACATACTGCATGTACATATATATATGATATACGTATATATATATATATATGCACATATATTTTGAGCTAGAGGAACTGCTACTGATACATTATATATATATTGTAGCCTTCTCACTTCAGTGGTACCTAGAAGCTCATCTGTTCTGTGTTCATGTGCTCAGTTTCTGACAGTGTTCATCTTGTGCAAATGAAAAAGCTGCTGTATAATTTTTTCCCCTATGAATCGATGACATCTTCCTCAGCAGCAGGAAATCTCTATCCCTAAGTTTTCCGTGAATAGACAGATTGCGTGTGCAGTTTTCCTTTCTGCAGGACCAGCCTGTCTCCTTACATTTCACTCTGAATCTTGTTTGGGGCACAAAGAAAACAGGACAAAGAAGAATTCATCTTTTCCATGCCACATACCCACTGCTCAGGAAAATATAAAGAGATAATTCTTTCGTCTTAAATGTTCTCTGTTCTACAATGATCTATTAACTTATTCCAGATATTCTTTTTGGTTCTGTTGTTGTTAGATTTTGGAAGAAGGGGAGAGACAAGAAGAAGATCTTTCTTCAGTAGCTTTTGATAACTTATTAAGCCCCCAGCATTTTGTCCTGTTTCCTGTCTCATTCACTATTCCTCTTCTGTGCCACCTTTTCCTTTTTCATTCTGTTTATTTTTAATTATTTGTCTAGGAAGAGTCATAGAAGCAGAAATAGGTGGTATTTTTATCAGCATGCTTTAAAAACAATTTTGACAAACTTCAGAACTAATGAGGTGGAAGTTTGCCATCCTGAAATACAGGGCATTTATATCCATACTGCAGAAACCTGTTCCAAAGACTGAGTTGTACAGAAGGCGCCTAAAAGAGTAAAGAGCTAACATGTAGTCATATGTGTTCTTTTCTTACTATTTCACTTAAAGCTATTTCTTTCAAATAACGCAGAGTTTCTGCTGTTGCTGCTTTCAGACATAAACATTCAGATAAAAGGCAACATGGGATCATTTTGAGGCAGTCAAGTTGAAACAGAGAGAATTTTTAACAAGTTGGCAATCCTTATGTCTGACTAAAGCCAAAAGCCCTGGTCTGAAGCATTTTGGATAAAGGAAGGTTTAAGGCTTTTCTTGAAAAGAATGTGAGACTAAAGATTTGCTTGTCATTTGAATGAGAAGGTTTCTGTAGCTCAGTAAAAAATTTGGTAATACTTCTTACCTTTCACCCCATTACCCTGCCTCCCCAATCACATAGGTGAAAACTGAATTTAAGAATTTTGGAATATTCAGTAAATGATTTGGTAATACTTCTTCCCTTTCACCCCATTACCCCACCTCCTCAATCCCACAGGTGAAAACTGAATTTAAGAATTTTTGAATTTTGTGATCCTGCAGGTGGTATGGTACACAGGATATAAAAAGAGAGAAAAGCAGTCCTTTTACTACGTGGATATTTACCTTAGTAGCAAGAGTTGCAGCCAAATAATCATATTTCATTTAAGACAGTTTGGGAGAATTGTCCATTCCTGCTGTGGAGAGACCTAGATCTGAGTTGATGAAAGGTCTGAACTGGTTCTCCAAATTACAGAGAAGCTTTGTCTCCAGATGATTTTAGTGACATAATTTGCAGTGCATTATGAGGAAGCTTCTTTGTGGCTTTTTATACAAGACCTAACTTGCCAATTAATGGAATATCAGTTTTCCAGTCTTTACATAGTTTAGGTAATTTGAAAAATATGAATAATAGTTATAGATCAACATTTGGCATTTAATAGCAGAAATTGTGTGTGTGTGCCTGGTTTTTTGCTTGCTAGATGTGATCTCAGCATTCCCATAAGTTTTCTGCATTGCCTTCATGTGGGAGCAAATGCAGGTTTTCAATAGGTGTATTTTTTCCAGTTAGATTTGTACTAAAATCTATTAAACATTCCTTCATATTTTTAAGGTATTTTCTTTTAGTCTTTTTGGTAATTCAATGTCAAATACATTAGAGACATGACTGAGTGAAATTTGTATGTGCATTTTTTTTATTTTCTCCAAATTTCAGTCCTATTCTAAATGGAAGTATGACTACATATTATTATGTTATTTAATTTGTGAGTATCAATGAGCCAGGTATCTAGTAAAAAACCACCTTTAATTTTATTAGCACACATCATAAAGTAGTTGTATACTCTTCTACAAGTATTGAGAAGAGCCCACAAAAGAGTCCAATTGGTTATTTGGACTGTGAATTAACACTTCAAATAATCAACATCCACAATTAATGCAGCAGAAACAATGATTCAAGTTTATGATTTTTTTTTATTTTAAATTGAAATTTCCAGTTTACTGAAAAGAGAGGAAAAAAAGGAAAAGAAACAGTATTTTTTTTTGTGTTGTACATTTTCAGTCTTCTGAATTATCTTGAGAGAGAACACTTACTTCAGAGATGCAGACCAGCTGCAATTCATTTTTTTGTGGAAGCACATAATAATCATCACTTTTTTTCAGCTGATTGCTTACTCTAGGGCTGAGGCTTTGTCTTCATAATGGGCCAATGGACATAGCTTTACATCATATGTTTTAATAGAAGTTGTTGTGGGGGTCTTTTCCTGGCTTGTTTCATGTATATGCTTTTTTGAAAATCAAACCAGTTTGCTCTGATGTTGAGCTTGAAAAATGGGAAAACAAAACCATCTAACTACAAGCTAAAAGAAAATCCAGGCTTGATCAAATAGAGCAAAATGTCTGTTGAACTTTATTTTTATTTGAGTATTCATTCCAAAGAAACAGATTAAAGAAATGCCTCACTGAGGACACTTGCAGAGCTCCTAAACTTTTCAGGTGCTAAGAGTTTCTTTCAGAAAATTAAACTGTCAAATCCCTGAATTTAGAAGTGAAAGCTGAAAAGGACGTATTTCTTCTCAACGTTTAGTATTCTTGCTGTATGTGGAAGCCAGCTGACTAACTTTGCTTTCTCATTTACAAGTTTCCCCCTCAGTGTTACATGGTGCAGCAACTTCATACAGGAGTGTGGATCTTCGTGCTGCTGTGTGTGTACATTGTGTGACTCTCCACACACAGTTACACACAGATCTTCACAGCGAGGGAAGTGCTCTCTGTGTAGGCAAATTCTGTGAAATCACATTTTCTGTCTTCAGACTGAAGAAGCGTTTTCTCGGCATTTGCACCGGGCATCAGTTGTGATATGGAGGTTCTTCAGAAAGGGTAATCTTCTCAAGCAGTAGAATTGTCCTTCAGATGGCTATCACAATGAAATCAATAGGACGTCAAATGCAATGAAGTCTTGATAGAAGGGGAAGAAGGCCACCTCATATGGAAGCTCAGGGCTAACGTGGATCCTTTTACAAAATATCATACTCATGAGCCTTCTATATCTCAGAGACTTCCGAGAAAAAGATTAACCAAGTGCTCATGGTTATTTTGAACCACCAAAAATTAAACAGTTGAAATACTCCTTTCACTATTTCCAAGAGTCATTCACTGGTTCTGACCTGGTTTAATTTTGATAGCTTAGGTTCTCATGGGCAGCCGTTTCTTCCCTGGAGTTTAATTTTGCTTGACAAGTTGGGATCTTAATATTTGTTAATTAACAGTTCATTCTCTCATCAAAACCGCTGAGCTCACAGATGAGTGGCTAGTATGTCCCTCAAGTTGTGCGATACATAATTGTTGCACCTGTTACAGTGTCTTGGGGCCTGCAAGTCCATGGAATTTAGTTCATTCTGAAGCTCAATATATTAGTACTTTTTTCTTTTCTCTGCTTAATAAATCCTTAGCGTCAGTGTTCCATATGTCATTCCTCTGCATCTCAGTTGTCATAGGCCAGTATCAATTTTCTGATAGAATTGAATTTTCATAAAGGTATAGTAGCCTATTGTAAGTCAATTTATTAGAGACGTATTGTAATCTTGTTATTCAACTCTGATGAATTTGAAGATGTCCTTTATTTATTAATTACACATTCCTCAATCTAATAGATATCTTTTCATAGATATTGAAAAAATATTTTTTTATTTTTACATGAATGTGTGTGCAAGATTTCTGATTATTTTCAGCTGCAAAAATGTAGTTACAGGAATTTAGTTATAACATTTTAAGTTAAGCAGTAACATTTTTTTTTCCCACCATACAAAATTAACATTTTAAATGAATGAAGCCCTAGTTAGTTAGGATATGTAGAAGGAATAAATGGATACTCTCAAGTCAATTTTAATGGCAGTTTTTTAGTGTAATTAACTATCAAGCAGTACAGTATAGAATCTGCCTGTTTTAGTTGCCAGGTTTTTAACTAACTCCATTTAGAAGCACCTAGAGATATCAAAAAAACTGTAAATTCTTGTGAGAAAGGAGTTAACTTCGTGTGATTCATGCTGATTTATGGCACAGATGTGGGGTTTGTCTATGTTCCACTTTTTTTGCTTGCAGAATGATGCCTCCATCTTCGATCTGACACACTTTGTAGATGGGTATGCCTATAGGAGCTCCCCTTGCTCATTATTCTGGAAGAAACACATTCTACAGTTCAGTTGCTTGATACAGCTAAGAAAAGGGTGGGAACAAATTTGTACTCATTAGCAGAAAGACCCACGAGTCTCAAAAAATGAAGTAAAGGAGTATTTATAAGGTTAGAAGTTACTCTTAATACTTATGGCTGCAATCCCTATTCACTGCTATCACTGTTATCTGACAGAGTGAGATGCATATAATTAAATTTTGAGAAGTGTGTGATTCAGAATTTGTGAGTCACAAAGTGTTTCTAACAAGTAAACCGCAGTAAAAGTAAGAAGACATGGTACGAGCATCTCTGAGATGCACAAAAGGTACATGATGTACTGAACCAGCTGTCCCTTAAAAAATAAAAAATTCCTGAGGTTTTTTAAATAGATTTTTCATTGAAAACTGAATTCTTGAAACTGCAGGAAATAGGATACCTTAGGCAGCCAAGCATATCAAAATATGGTGCATGGAGTGACTTTTACTGCTCCTGCTATTTAAAGTCCTATTTTCATGAGCTTATTAGCTACTAGTGATCCCTAAGGAAAAATACAATTAAAACTTAATCATACCAAAAGCTGAGGTTCTTCTGATTCAGCGAACTTGTAATCTTGTACATTTAGTAGTTTACTTGTAAATGTCTTAGTACTGAGAATGTAAGATGTATCAATTAGCTTCAGTTTGCAATAATGCTGCTCCTCCAAATTCAGATGGCAGATTCTGTGTGTGTCAGAAGATGCTAAGGAATTCTGACTGGCAGCATTATTTATTTATTTTTTACATCAGAGCAGAACCTTTATTCCCTTTAACAATCATATTGTATAACCTTCCCATACCCAGTCCTGCTCTCCACAGAAGATTCAGTTAAGAAAAGGTAAGTGTGAAGAATACAAACAGCTTTAGAAGACAGTCTGTGCATACAGTTGTGAAAAAAACTTTTGTGGCTACTTTTTTTTCCCAACTGAAAACTAAGTGAAAATAATTTAAAAGAGATCTTTTCAAATTTTTAATATCTGGGTGAAATCCGATGGAATAAAGAATGTTTATTTTGGGGAAAATAGGGCTTTAATTTAAAAATATGAAAGTCAAATATTTCTAATGACAAAAAATCATAGTTCAGTCAGTTCAATGTGAGTATTTTTGTTAATATTTTTTATAGTGTTTTTACTCAGAAAGTTTTTGCAGAAAGGTGTTTCACATGTCTCTTCTATCACATGACTGAACTGTAGGGTGGATGCAAGCATACAAAAAGAACTTTGCAACGTTATTGCATTGTGAGACAGGACACAAATGCCCTTTTCAGAGCTTGACTTGTTTGCAACTAAACTCTATAGAGAATCTGTGGCAAAGCCTACCTCTGCTATTGCTTTGATAACACAGTAGATTAAAATATAAAAAACTCATGGAGTGTGTAACAGAATGAATAACCTGTGTTTCAGTTCCCAGATGAAATACAAAAAAGTAATGGGACCAGTTACACTATTCTAATCTGAATCTTTGAACTTCTGAGTAATTGTGCTAGATTATCTACTTGTTATTTATAACTGTTTAAATTAAGAAAAGAAGAAATTTAAAAATCAAGTAAGGTATTTCACTTACTGTGAAAAGTTCTTGTTTCAAACAAAGACCCATTTTTTATGTAATTAATACTTTTTTGACTAACTGGAATGGGAATATATTTTAGGTCTGAATTTACTTTCTTTATGACTTTCCCTTAAATTCTGGTCTTTTGATTTCACGCTACTTGGGTTTCTGTGTTCAGTCTCAATAGTGAACAAGCATAAACAATCATATTCAGAATCAAATTAGCTGTTTTACAAAGATATTTTTCAAGAAAAAATTCTGACAGGCTCTGTTTTCAAGCTACAAAAGATCTGCGCCTGTTAACAAGACCAAAATTCCACTAGTAGAGTTTGATTTTTTTCAAGGGAGCTGTTAGCTTTTAAAAACTAAAATTTTGAAAATGGGGAAAATGCTAGTTCAAACAAAAAGAACACTTTTTTTCATCATGGAAGTTTAGAATAGCATCCTTACTAGCCACTCTCTAGGAAGAAATACAATTAAAAGACTCAGAGAGAGTCTTTTACCTTTGGTAATTTTAATCAGTGATACATTTCCATAAACACATTTTTTCTGTAAACAATTTGCAAGGGAATGTATTTCATGCTGTTTTAACATGCTGAGACCAACTTTATTCTGATACATGCAGGTCTTTTAAAACAACTGAAATAGGACCCATTCTGTGCTTGCTGGAGGGCACCATGTCACAAAGATTATAAAACTATAAACTGCATTCTCCCTATGACTGGCCTTGAGACATCTAAAATTACTTATTATTAGACAGTTTGCAAATAACCCTTTCAAATCTTTCATCTCATTAAAGCCGTACATGGTTCGTTGCCAAACAAGCTGCACCAGACAGTTTATCCGTTCTTAAATAAGTTTCTGAATTTTTCCACTGGTTCGACGACACAGTTCTTGTAACCAGTTTAAAATTTGAATTTAAAACAGTTTTGCCACGCTGTGTGTGGTCTAGTTTTAAACTTCATATGTATGATCACAGAGATCAGAGTTGTTCTGATATGCATGATTTGGGTTCCTCAACCTAATGATTAGGTATATTCTTCCCAGTTAGAATGATAGGAATGCTCTTTTCTTCAGAAAGATCCTTCTGTCGAGGTTTATCTGGTCTTCATCAGAGATATTCATAGCTATTCATCAAAGTGTTTAGTAACACTGTTTTCTTGCAAAGCCTTTTGATTGACAGGAAAACAGGATAAAAATAATGGGAAAATGTGTCATTCGAGAAAGTATGTCTGTATGGAGAATATCAGCTCTAGTGATGGTAGAAAGTTCTTTTGTACAGGAATGAAGTTGCCAGTTCCTTTCAGCATTTAGACCTTCAACTCTGTGTCCAAAATAATGGTTCTGCGATTTCTGTTAAGTGATACACCTCCTAAAATAGTATCTACAAAACAGATGCGCTTTCACAAATGTATACATAGTTAATTTTATATTGTTCTTCTAGCAACTGAGCCTGTTATTCTATAATCTTTGATTAAATCCTAAAGCACTTCTTTATCATAACAAGTATCATGTAGGTTGTGCACTGGCACCTAGAAACAATCTGTACCTCCCTGACTTACAGGCAAATAAAGAGAGCAAGTGAGACTAAGTTGCTAAATCAATCTGGTGATTAAAGATTTCCAGGACTTCTTTCAGATGCAAAGAACAATCCAGTTTCATAATGAGCATTTTTCTGTTCTCTGTGTATCACACAGGCATCAGAAAAGAGAGAAATCCAGACACCACTACTAATTACAGATAAAAGAATTGATAGCCCAAGTGCACAGAGCAGCAGTGTCCTTTCCATAAAGAAAAGCCCCAGCCCTCCTTGGGAGGAGTATGATTTCCTGGGCCACACTAACTTGCAGTATGAGTGAAATGTGCTAGTGATTGTCACTGATAGCTCATCTACCAAGAAGTTTCAACTGCTCTTCTTACTTAAAGACGATTTAGCAGTGTTGCATCCTTCTTTCCAGTCTCCTGTTTTTATTGGATTTAGGTATCCCATGACTTTTAATTACAGGAATTTACATCCTTTAATTTTCTTGTACTTTCTTTTCAGCATAGGTTTTTTTAGATTGTAGTGATGTTCTGTTGGTGATAATGTCTTGCTGTTGTTCTGGCTTCCACTAAACTAAACTACCAACACAATATTTTATCTGTATCATTCTGTGTCTTAAAGGACCATAGACTAGTCAGCATAATCTCTGCTTTTTCCATCAAATTCACCACTTTCAACAGCTGCATCTCCCTCATTGTTCCACAGGCTACGACTAATCACATACCCGTATACATGCACATACATATAGATACATGTGTAAAGGATATTTAAAAGAATTCCTGTTTTTGTACTAGGTGGAATCAAGGAATGCTTACAAATAAAGAGAAGAAAAAAAATAAAGGAGCTTTTAAAAATAACAGGTTTTAATTTTGTAACTTTTCTGTGGTAATCTATACAAATATGAACAGAATATAAAAAATTTAAATTCCTTTAGTTGTTACTCTGAATGCTCTGTGAGTCATATATATAGAAATTCTATATTTCAGAGACTTACCTTGTGCCAAAATGTTAATTTTTAAAGCAATGCAGGAATAAATGAGAGAAGAATATTATGATAAACAAAAATTAAGAAATATCAGAACGTAGTACATCCAGTTCCATGTTAATGTATACAAATGTTTCATGTATACGAGGACAGCAGTGAGTGGTATTCCCATTTACTTTGGTCCATTGCCATGTTTGTTCAACAGCAGAGAAGAATCAATAAGTAGCAGCAGTGAGGAGGAAAAAGAAATTTGGAAATCAAATTTTTTATGAATTTTAATTGAATTAGTGACTTGGCCATTGTCATGGAACTGACTAGGCTCCACTAGGGCACAAGCTATTTCACTTCAAAACAAACTGATTGGAATNTTTTTTTTTTTTTTTTGTTACACTACTTGATGTGACCTTGTGTCCCAACGGGTTGTTATGTTCTGTGTGACTGACTTCCTCCTCTCCCTTTGTGCACGTGTGCATAGTCAGTGATTCTGTCTATTAGACCAACCAAGTAAACATTGTTTGCCTTTCGGGAGTGGAAGTATGACACTGGCAGTGGTCTGCAGTTGCTCCCTGTCACTTTTTGGGGTCATTTTTTTCCTGTTTTGCTTCCTAATGTTTCTTTTGTTTGACGAAGGAAAACATTTTGTGCCTGAAATAAGGCAACAGTTTTAGAGCTTGTTTTAATAATCTATTTTGATTTGGACCAGAGTTGAAAAAACTAGATTTTTTTTCTAGTAATGTTTTTAGCGTACTGGTTAATTTGTTGTATTTTCACATTCAGTAAAGATGCTGACAGAAAAACTTTGACTATATTTTCTTTATATGAGTACTACATTTTCTTACTAACTATAGGTATGACATGAGTTTTATGTGAACCTTAGGAATTTAGGGCTGTACTTCCTGACAAGTGAATTTCCTACCTTCCAAGGGTTCCTGGGTTGCTGTAAAACCCTTACTCTGGTCCACATCCTTGTGATCTTAACTCTGCAGGAGCACATGAGGCTGTTCTGGTTACTTCTGAATTCCACAGAAATGTCTTAGATTCAGACATTTGCTAAGTCTATTACTGTTCTGCAGACTGTTAGATGACAGACACTAAAAGATTAAAATTACTCCTGGCAATGTGCCATTGTTCTTTAACCTTAATTAACCTCAAATGTCTTATTACCTTCAGCTCGGATGCTTTGCCTAAGATATTTCTTCCTCTTACTTCTCTGCCTCTACTTGTTTACCACTCCACTCCTCTGATGGAAAGATAAGGGTAAAAATTACTAAAGAGCTTCTTTGGCTGCTTTAATGCACCAGTTTTGTTTATTCCCCGAAGGAAAAAGTGTTTTCTCATTGTCCATATTTTTCATAACTGGCACCACTTTTGTGGAGGTGAATGAAATTATTTTATTCTCTTCTACCATTGTCCTTAATCTGGTATTTTATATTGTACCTAATATCTGGTAATCAATATTTATTTTGAATTTCCTCCCCTTTATCTTTATTGTCAGGCTGCTTGTCCTCTAGAGGCTGCTGAATCTAGTCTTTTTACTAGATTCATAACAGATTTGATTATAAAACATCATTTAAAGATAAAATAATATTTACAAATAGGGAAGGTAGAAATGCTGTGTCTGATGAGAGCTTTCTTTCTCATGCACTCTTGATTTTCCTGTGCCCTATTCAGATACTATACCCCAACACCATCATAAATCTTCTCCTTGAAATCTAAATCACTCACTCTACCTTTATTTTCTGTCATTTGATTCAAGGTGATTTCCTGTGGTCATTATCTGTCCAACTTGTTTTCTGTCATTCAATATTCTTTTTAAAAAGCTTGTCTTTTCCTCAGTGGCTCTCGTGTGTGTTTGTTAATGTATCACATTTTTTTAAATCAGTTCAATTCGTTAATAATTACATTATTGTTCATGAAGCGAAAGCTTCTTTATTGCTATCCTACCGTTTATATATTTCAGAAAGCTGCCAACAGTTAAAACATAATTGCTCTACGTTGCAATGCAATCCTATTTAAAATGGTAGCTTTCAAAAAACACAGAATAGTCATAAAAGCATAGATTTTTTTTAAAAGGTAAACATTATACTTCCTATTTTACATATGAATACCAAATAATATTATGAGAAAAAATAAACAAGGAAAGGAAGGGAAAATTTTCAATAGCACTGTCTGTTCTTGTGGAGAGAATTCCTTTCAAGCAATAATTGATTAGTTATTTAAAGAAAGCTATAACTTTTCAATAAAAACTTTCAAAATTAGAGGTGCTTCCATTGGAAAACATACAACTTAAAAAAAAAAAATTTGCTTTGTATTGTTTTCAACTAAAATTCTGAATTGTCTTTTCTAGTCACTTTGTGAATGCCCAAAATTATATACTCAGAATAAATTTATTACTTTTGACCAATACCAGAACCATTACTGAAAGTGTAAAATTATTGCCCACATCATTATAATTTGAATATATTCAATACCAGAACTATTACTGAAAGTGTAAAATTAATGGCCACATCATTATGATTTGAATATATTCAATAATTTTTCTAACTGACCTGTAGTACAGTAAAGAAAAAAACACTGATAAATTAAATACCTGAGGAAATTTTTAGTGCTAAGCATGTAGTAATAGGCTTCTGCCCCCATACATGAGGTAAAAGCAGAAGTAGTTCAGGAAGAATTAAATATAAATATTTAGATTTGTGTAAGATTGTTTTTGCAAAAGTTATGAGCAATATATTGATCATTTTGCTTCAGGATATGAAATAATTGCTCTAGAGACTGTTCCATTATCATGGTACAGCAGTATAGGTACATGTTAGGCTTTTCTCTTAGCAGATACCAGTTAACGGTCACTGCCTGAAGCAAGGTGACAACTGGAATTGATGGGCCATTTTAATTTTCAGTAATGTGCTCTGATTTAGCACAAAAGTGTTATCTGAAGTGAAGAAAGATCACAGTAATCCATTAATCAGTTATTTTTTATTTATATCATTTGAGTTCTTTAACCTTACTAAAATAACTCTGGTCCTCAAGTTGGTTTATGGACTGAAAGAAAGGAAATGGAGCAATGCAAAATAAAACTGCTAAATGTAAATCTCTCCAGTCTCCTACAGATATATATGACCACTTTTATTTGGAATTTCAATAGTGGTAAAGTCAAGGGATTGGCTTAAAAGAAAACACATTATCCACTGCTTTGCATATATTCCCACTGTCCCCTTAAGAGAAGAACTGCTTTTTGTCTGCTGAGACAGATGTAAGGCTACATGCAATCTGCAGCTTGAGAGGAAATAATCTGTCTTTTCTCTCTGCCCAAGGAGTAGACTTTGATTTTGTTTCTCGAAAGTGGTCTTGCACTGTACCTGCACTGAAATTCCCAACACCCAGGCTGAGTGGTTTCTGTCTTCTGCATAAGTTCCGTATTAATTCCTGGTTCTCATAATAATGGCAGAAAGATGACCCAGTACAAAATAGTAATGGTGAAAGATGATGTAGTACAAATCGCAGCAATGTGCAGCTTACTATTTTTTCATTTTCGAGAGTTCTATGATTCATTTTGTGAAGACAAAGCCTGTAAGAAATGTAATGAAGTGGCCTTGAAGGAAGTATTTATTGCCTCATGTAATACCTAGTTGCTACTTATTAAACAACACTACTATTATCATTATTTTACCTTTCTTGCCCTGTATCTTAGCCCCTAGCATTCATGTTCAGAGGGTTAAATGAAAATGAAGAGTGGAATTGTCAGGTTGGTTGGGTTTCATAGGAAGAAAGACAATGAAATAGGACTTTTTTTTAATAACCTATATTTGGTGTGGTTATAGCAGTAGTGGTACTCCATTGAGTCTATTTCATCATCCCTTCAAATTTTGCATGCATAAATATATACTAATGACATCAAAGAATATGAATATAGGGACTAAATAACTAAATATAGGAGCTAACTCCTGAAAATTCAGCATACTTACTTACAGTATCTGTAAATAATCCTTGGTTCTAGAAATTTTTATTACAAGATCATTAATTCCCTATCAAACAGTTATTAGTAGGCGTTTTGATTCTGTGAAGAGAATGTCAATGTCATTTACTCCAAAAAAAGTGTGCAGATATAGTTACAGTGGACGTATCTTAGAATTCAGTACTTCTTATCGACTTGTTCTTTGAGAAGGAGCTGCTTATTTATAGACCATTTATAGAACCACCAAAAAACATCTACTTTGTTCCATTTTGGTAATACACATTAGAAAATTTTACTAGTACTGCTGCATTATTATTTCTTCAAAATAATTAGTGGCTTAAACAACTGAAAAGGGCTGCAGTGCACTTCTGGACCAAAGAGTAAGTTTTCTATTGCTAAAAGCAGTGGATATTTTCTTACTTTTGTTTTATTTTAGTTTGGTTTTTATGTCCCTGCTCTCTACAGTTTCCTGGAACAGTTGTGCATGGTTTCTAGAATGTTGTCCTATGTTTTTGTTCCTGCCGGTATATAAGTTTAATTTCCATCCACTCAAAACATAAATAAACTTACTGGTTATTAAAAATTTACTTTTTAGTAGAAAACATTTTAATTGTCTAAATTATTTTTACAGAAGATTTGTTGGGTCCATTTGTTGGATCCATCCTTTTTCGCTTAGGAATCAGGAACTGCTATGGCCTGGATTTTTTCTAAACATACCATGTGGCATTATGATTTTATACTTCTAGCAAATTATGAAGAAGCTAGTTAATTGTCAAGTTAATGTTTTTTAAGAATATGAGAGTTGAGGGAGTCACATCATTTTAGATTGTTAGTAAAATACTCAAGTATGCATGCATTCTTTAAGAAGAATTTATTTAAATCTTTTACTGTTACCAGTGAAGCTAATTTTGAGTAGTGTTAGAGGAAGGAATTAAGTCAGTCTCTAAAACTATGTGGAAATTTCTTTTTGTTTTTGCAATCAGTTAGTGCCAGAGCTTAAGAGAACTCAGATGAATGATTACTTTCAATCCGTTACAGAATTTATGAAAGGATGCAGGAAATGACCATAAGTGTATCAGAAATCAGACATGCAACAACATGTTAGAGCTATAGCTTTCTGTAGAAACATGGATCTATTTATGTTTTTTAGATTCATAGCTTTTTATAAGTATTATCATTAGGCAGTATGAACAGAAGTTATTGTTTTGCTGGATTTTCTCTAGAAATCTGAAAAGTTAACAGAAAAAAAACAGCTGCACTGCAAATCTAGAGTGAGTTTATGCTTTCCAACAAATGCTGCAGCTTGGTTTCGGACATTTTTGAACACTCATTCCCTTTTAATTAATTAAGTAAGTTTTGATTTCCTTACCTTTCCAAATAAGAAGCCCCAGGGAGCATTTCAAGAAATTTCTCTGTTATCAACCCAATTCAGACTGAATAAAAGGCACAGAGAGGAGTTTGGATTTCATTAATTAATATAACCTCAATTGTCATTCAATGGAAGCTGTTCTTTTGACAATCTTTGTTAAAACACTATTTCAATGCTATTTATGAACCGCATTCTCTTTCATGCATCCCTCTTCTCGAATCACAGTTTATTGTGAGTTTATTTGAATGGTGTCTATGGTCTCTGTGTGCACTGGACTGTCATGCCTTGTCTTGAGCCAGGGATTTGTACAAGGCAACCTTCAGACATCTCTTCCAACCACAGCCATTCTGTGATCTTGATAGTCAGCATGAGGCAGTAAGAGAGAAGTTGGCACCTTCTATTGGAGTTCCCACATCTACAGACATTTACTTCATCTGCATGAATGAATACTCTTCACTCAGTACTCTTTACTTAGTATTGTGGAGTTAGATTGTGAGTACATCCTTCCTTGCTCACATATCACAAACAGCTTTATGCTGCTTCCATGTCATCTGGAAAGTTTGGGACGAATATTTGGGATCCAGGCTGTTGCAGAAGAGTGCCGTAACTTTGGGGTTTAAGTTTATGATAACCTTGAATACGTGCCATTATCTTCAAATCAAAATTCAAAGTGCGTGGTACATTAATTTGCAGTACTCCAAATGAATAGTGCAATTAAACTGTTTTTGCAAAACACATAGCTAGATAGATAACTAGATAGATAAAACTGCAATTAATCTAGTTGTCTGAATAGTAAATTGTAGAGTCTTCTGTCCTTGTGTCTGTGGAGACACTGGCTGGATATGCCCTCCTGATTCAGGAATTTAGTCTTTGTGCACATTTTTTATCTCAGGTTACAGACTGAGGGTAAGGGCTCTCTTGTTTGGAATACAGCCACTTAAGGGATCCTTCAGCTTGAATCCACTTCGCTCATTTCCCCCTTCTCTTGCTAAAGCACATGTTCACTTCTAAACCATTCAGAAAATAGCCTTGTAGACCGCTTTTGAAGATATAAAAATTAGTTTACCAAACTTATTTCACCTTTTGTACTTCATGTATCAATTTGACTTAACAACGGGTTAAACTTCATGCTAAACTGAATGCTTGTAGCTTTTAAATACCTCCATCTACTGACCCATGCATTTCTTACCTATCTGTTCCTCAGCAAGTATGCCTGATGAAGTATCTAATTTTGATTAATACCTGTAATTCATAATGACTGAAAATGGATATGATGGCCTCCAGGGGAAAATGGTTAGCATATTATGAGGTATTATATTCCAAAAATTCATCATTTAAAGGCATTAGGTTCACCATTTTGCAAGGCAGTGAATTCGGATTGTTTGACCAGATGGCCATTTGCAACAGCAGATATATATTGGTGTTTTAAAGGCTTTGGGACTTCTGGAAGAAAAAAACATGAGGCAGCCTAAAAAAAATATGAATTCTAGGTAATAAAGTCAGTTAGAAAAACCATAAACAATTGCATTAGGAATCAAGAAAGGGAATGAAAAAACAAAACAAAGAGTAGGATGATTTTCAAAAATATTTATTTTGCCATACTCTGAGGCTAGATAATTCGTAGGCATGGCAGATGCAATATCTGAATTGTTTGAAATGCAGCACACGTTATTTGAAAAGACAAAAACCATCAAGCTAACCAATGGCACAGTGAAAATTCGTTGAAATAGAAATACCAGTTTATGAACACTAGCAAATAAGTACCTGTGTTCACATGCACACTGAAGAACAAAACTCACCAAGAAATCAGGAAATCAAATGGACTGCAGAAGTCCACAAACTGTGAGCATTCTTAGTGCTCTTCTAGGTAAGGGGTATTTCAGTCTGGTTACACATAATTTCATTGTTTTGCCCATCAGCTTTCATGTACTAATTTTTGAAAGTCAACTAGCAATTTGGTTCCTTCAGCCTTCGTTTTTACTAACCTTTAATTTTGGAGGCATTTTTACACCTTATCCTGCTCATACAATAACGCAGTATCTGACAGACACAGACATGCAGATGTGCCACCTGCAGTAAGGTACAGTCTAAAAATATTGAAACTTCATTGCATTTTAAAAAGTCTTGAAATGCAGCAATAATCCTGAAGCTGGCTGGAATCATCAGGAAATATCACTGCTGATAGACTGACAGATGCTTCAGACTACAACAGAACCAATTTTGTAGATTTTTACTGTCGTGTGTGTATGTCATGTATGTAGGATATGGCATTTTTCCTTTCAGTAGTCCCTTCTGTTGAAATCTCTGTACCACTGATTTCTCAGGATGTTTCATAAGTCTGCTTGAACATATTCACACACAAAGAAAAAATGATTGGGGTGCCTGAATGTTTTTCTATTCTTAAAAGCAGTATTTCTTTCAAGTATTTTGCAAAAACAGCAACAACTGAGACCACCCACCCTTTCCTTTATGCTCATTCAGGTTTTGAACAAAGGCAGGATAGTCTATTCATGGAATCTATCAAACAAACCTGTTGTTCTTATTGTGCTTAGCCACAGATATTTAGAAAAAGAGGAAAAGAACAGAACTGCTTTCCTCAGCTTCCAGAAATCTACAGCTTAGGGAAAACTTAGGCCTCGAAGTTGTAGTTTTGAATTTACTAGTCTTTCATCAATTTTTCCTATTACTTTGGCCATGTAGGGTTATATGTCCTTACTGTTTTTCGTGCTGTGTCATGCACATTTGGAGTATAGCAAGGGAGGTTACTATCAATCTCATTGTTTTTATTGGCCTACTTTTAGTATTTGTGTTGTAGTTACAGTTTCAGTTCCTGGTTTAATGCACATTTATAAGATACTGTACTTTCTATTTTGAAGTAAAAGGGGAGCAAGAAAACCTGTTAGCATCCAGCAACCACACCTTGATGCATTATAGCCCCCAGAGTCTTGGTATGGTGCATTAATTTTTCAGTTTGTAATTTGCCAGATGCATTTAATGGAACCAATTTTCATTACATCTGTTCTATGGTTCAAAGAGCTCTTTTAGTTGCCAAAGGGAGCCAGCTTCACACAGATTCAGAGAGGGTGCTAATGCACTGTATCTTGAAGTATTAGATAACTAGGGATGGTTTTATAGCAAACAGATTATTTTTTAGAGAGGCAAATTCTATATTCATGACTTGCCACTATTAGAATTCAAATTTAAAGTGCTTAAGTCTCTTCCTCATGATCCATATATTGATTTTCATGTAATTTTCTTCATAATACTCTCAGATTACTTATCTTTTTAAGCAATGATATATTTCTATTTATTGGTAAAAGAAGACATAGTTATACATAAGTAAATACTGGTTTTAAACTAAGAATAGCTTAGTAAAGTTTTCTCATGAAATACTAAAAGATGTGAGGAAAAACTTTTTGTAATTTTCAGCTCTAAGACAAGACGGTTTATTATACTGAAACCATTACCTGGATAACTGTACACGTTGTGCATAATTTTAATCTTCATAAAATGTGTAACAGTTGTATGGTATTAAATTCAAGATTTCACTTGACAGCAACTTTCAATGAAAAGGTTTTTCCTCATGGGCTGAAGAAAATTTGAAATGTTCTACTACACTTTGAAGTTCTAAAGCATCAGCCATATGAGAATTATAAAGCATTAATCCTGAAGAGTTTCCACCTGACAGTCATGAAATAGCATACCTGTGTGAAAAGTGACTCAGTTTTACTTCCTCAGGCAATACTTTCCTTTTTTTCTGCTGCTTCAGAAATATCATGCATCATGTCGTAGTGAGAAGATGGCCTTGGAATGACTGGATCTTTTTGAAATTACTGAAGTCTACACTATCACTGTATTTATCTAAGACATTTCAATGACATTTTAAAAAGTTGTTTATGCTAGGAGTTTTATTTTAGTTTGGTAAGCCATGTGTGACAGTTGTTCCAAAAGAGTAATCAAAAGCTTATTTTCACTCTGTTGTTCTAAACAGTTGTTGTTTGTAAAGATAAAATTGTAATAGGAGGAGCAAATCTATTAGCAAGTGTTCATATGCAATTTAAGAACTGTAAACGTCTCCCAGCCACAAGTAAGATTAACCAGAGGCTTGCCATGTGGCCTACATTGAGGTTTAGGTTTTACCTTGGTCCTGTTGTAAAGTCCAATTTTTTGGGCTTTGGGCACCAAACAGAGAATTTCTTTCTCTGCCTAAGAGGGAAAAGTTACCCACAACAAGCAGTCCTCCAAGAATTCGGATCTTTTGTCTTCTCTCATTACATGGAAGCATAAGAAAAGGAATCTTAGCTTTATTATGTGCTCTAGCAAACAGCAGGACAGGGATGTTTCCCCCTTCTGCTGTTTGCCTCAGCTTATGTTATAGATAAGCTAATGGCTGCATTTACATTTTCTTGAAGCAAAACCAAGTCCTTATAGTGGTGGTATTTTCTGTCACTGAGACTGACTGAAAGGGGAGTTGAATTTGAATTAGAATTAGCCATTATGAGGTAAAAACGAATGGAAGAAGGAAGGGACTGAGGAGAGGGGTAAAGGAAGATATTCACGCCAGGTCTACATTTCAACTTCAAGGTTTGGTGTCACAGAATTCACACAACCAAGAACACAGAAAGAGCAACAGCCTCTGAAGGGAAATGAAGAGTTCTCAAGTATGTTCATATTGCTTTAATTTTTGTAGAGGAATACTTTATACTCACTTAAATTAAAATTCACAACAAAAGAAGCAGCTGGAGGTGTCTGTTACCCTGTGCATTGCCACAACTGGAGACTTACAAAATAGGAAAGGATTATAAAAAATTATTATGTAAAATTAAGCCATTTGGGCTTTTGTGTAAACAAATGCATTCTAATTTCCTTTCCACATTACTGTACCTCCTTTTTTCATTTCCTAGATATTGTTATTTTTTGTATTTAGATGCATTTGGAATTAGGTGTCTTTATACAATAAGACTCATAGTATTTACATTGCAAAGACACTAAAATAGCTGTAGGTGTAAATTTATGATTGAAACTGAAAGAATAAATTTCATTTCAAAATAATCCACTTATAGTCAGTAAGCTATAGTCATTTGTAATGCTTTCTTTTTCTTCATTTCTGCTACTCGAATGAACCTGAGTAGTTGGTAACATCAAAATTCTGACAACTCATTTTTGCTTGAGGTCTGGCTTTGCTACCAAAAAGCTCCATGTAAAGTTTTTGACCGTGTTCCACTGTGGGATTTTTTTTAATTTCCTGACTGAGAACTGCTTTTGCTTCAACCATTGAGAAGATCCCAAGCCAGATTTTCCCTAGAAACCATAACACTTGACAACAAAAATGAATTTTTAGCCATGAAGCAAGAGATAGGACAGGACTGCCTCTGTCATCCCAACTTTGAAAATGCAACCAGTGAAACGGAAAGCAGATGGACCAGAATTAGCTCATCAGTACATTAAAACGGACAGATTTCAATCCGTAGATTCGGCTTCACCTAATGTGACATCCTGGGAAAATAGTATTTTAAAGAATAAAATTCTCTCTAGGAATATCTCATTAAATTAAATTTCAACATAAAGCCTTTTTTTCCAAAAGAATTTAGTTAATATTGTTCAAATTGCATTTAGCCATTTTCCTGCACTTTATGTAAGCAGGGATGACCTTTGATACACAACAGGTTATAAAGTTAAACATTACATTTAGTGATATATGAGTATTTTTAGGAGTCTTGAGAGAAAACGTGAAAAGAATAGAAAGATATGGATATTTTCTCTAGATAGTACTACTTACTGCTAGGAAAAATTAGGTGTTCCAGATGCAGAAATACACTGAGACTAAGGACTGAAACTGCTCCTAAGAGACTACTCTGTAAAGCACATGAATTCTTCTTGATTTTGTTTGACTGTTTTGTCTTTTGTTCTCTTCTGAGGTGGCCTCGTGCGTATGTAGAAATATTCCTGTGTAATTTATGAGTGAGAAAAAGTAACATCATCCAGAGAGGACTTCTCTAGTCTTGTGGACAGCACACCTTTCTCACTGTGCATTTGGAATGTCATGCCTCCTTATGTGCTGAGGTTACTTTTCCAAAGCACATAACTTCTAAATGTATGTATTTTTCCAAAATACAATGCTGCTTTCTCTATAATACAGACTTGGCCTTGTGCTGTGCATGGTTTAGGCCACATACTGAGTTTCCATAGCCTATCTTTTGATTATAATTGAACTCCTGTGATTTAAAACATGGAACAAGGCTGTTGTCAAAATAAAGACAATGAAAGTTGAAAGAAATAAGTAAAAATAACGTACCTGCCTATCTGATGATACTAACAACTCAAACACTTTCAATAGTTTTTTACTGATGGATGCTGTGAATTTAATATTTTTTTTATTCTTAACTGGACTCAGTGCCATAACGGAAAGTACTAGATATAACCAAGTATTTAGGAATCTACAAGGGAGACCCGAATTTTAAGTTCCCCTTCCTCTCTTCTGCAGCAATGCAAACTCCTAACATACATCATCATGATTTTTCCTATGTCTACCTTTACTTTCTGTCCCCATCTATTCCATTCTCCAACATGTAGATAGCTTTGATGGTGGGGACAGGACTAGGGAAAAGCAGGTTTGAGATTTTTAGGCTCTAATGAAACATCTAAAATAACATATATTGATTATTACACTGAGCATTTTGTAAATGGGGTGAGGAAGGGGTGTGGGAGTGGACACAGGTGGAAGCACTGTTTACCCCCTTTGTGGTACACCAGAAGACTTTTTATATTTTCTGTTTTGATCAGTTCACTAGTTTCAAGTCAATTTAAGTCAATTGTAGTGGAATCAAACCAACTTTTTGACTCCAATTCTTTTGGATATGCATTAGTGATAAAAAATGCACATGCTGATCCACATATCTATCAGATATTATTGCAGCAGGAGTATGCTCACTTATAGAAGGTTCTTTTGTTGCTTTGCAGCTCCTTCCTCAGCATTGGGCTTTATTTTCTTCAAAGAAGCTGTAATCACTTTCTGCTTGAAATGGTACCGAAATTTAGGTGTTGTAGTGTGTGTTCCTTTGGCTTGGAAAGAACCAGTCTGCTAGCAAAGACTAAAGTGGGCCCATAGCTGTTCAACAGGAGCTTCATGAACCTCATCTATTTTAGCTAGAAGCCAAATGTTTAATCAGTAATCTGTCTGTATTTTAGCCTGCTATATTTTCAGATCATCCTTGGCATTCATATTTCTGTGACACATCTGCAACATGACATCATTATGCCATGTGATTCTGATTTTGGTCTTATGTAATACCTCAGAGAAGATTGTTTTACATGCATCACCAGCGTCAAATGTTAAGCCTCTCTAAATTTATTTTTCTAAAAATTTTCTTGAGAAAGAAATTTACTTAGTTTTGCATAATCTGTTCTTTATAAATCAATATCATTTAATATTTTTACTTTTTTCTAGGTTAATCTTTAAAAGATTTCGTTACTCCAGTAATTTCCTAGGCATTGAAAGCAGATCCACTATTCCTAAATAGTCTTTGCTTTTTTCCCCAAGTACATACTTTCATGTACCACTTACTCTTCTGATACTTCATGTAGCTGCTAAACATTAAGATAGTGCTAATGCTTTTTAGCACAATAGGTTGAATTTATTTGTTCTGCTATTTTTAATATATTTTAGTGGTACAAAATCTTTAATATACTCTCATTTCCAAGGCTTTCTCGTTACTCCTTTTCTACAATTAATAGACTCAATTTTCCATCATGATTTTCAGTTGAGACTGAAACAAAAGCTCCCTTTTCAGAAATCCTTCTTCCATTTAGTGAGTTACTTTCCCTATTTCATCTTAGCTTTCATTGTGCTCCCTTTGCTCTTTGTCTGTCCAAATGCAGCCCGGTCCCCCTGCATTTCTTTTGGAATACACCTTTTTGTACCTTATTTGATACAGTAGTTGGCTTTTGTTAAAGGATGTAGTCGTATGTAAATACTCTTTGGTTATCTGTGTTTCTTTTCTAACTTTAATTTCTTTGCCGTTTCAAGTTGGTCTGCCAGCACAGACCACATTTTAAAGTCCTTAAGGCGAGATTGTGCCTGATTTATGACTAGAAGTACATCATTGATGCTACAATAACTAAATGCTGTTTGTGTTTCCTTTGTGCATATGAAATAAAGTACATTTTTCAGCAATGCAGAAGAGACCTGACAAAATTACAACCATGAATTTCTGTTCTGTTAAATTTTTTCATAAAAAATTTAAATTTTCATGAGCATATTTAAATGGCAATGAAAGCAGTCATCTTTCTATCTTTTTGTTTATTAGTAGTACATTTGCCTGTAAACAACTATGATAATTATGACCAAATATGCAACAAATACACTTCTGCATAGTAATACCCTGAGAATCCTATTGACTTCAGGCAGTTAAAATTATATGACAACCCAGAATCTGACCAATTAAAAATTAATTAGATTACTGTTAATATAGTTGAATAATGTTTCATATAAGGGATGCTGAAATTAAAAAAAAAAATTGAATCATTGTATTGTTTAAAAAAATTAAATTCCTTCCTATTTCATGGCACAATATGTAAGTGTTGCTTTGCAGTATTTTAGTTCAGTTAAATGTCTCCTTAAGAAAAACAAACATCCTGATTTATTATTCCTTTGCAGAGTAAATGTTAATGAGTGAAATTTCACTAATGATTAAAATCCATTTTCTAAAGTATAATTTTTCTTTTATGGAGGCTGAGTGCCTTTGTAATAGGCATGTTTAGGTTTAAAATTATTATTGGTCCTACATCAGTTGCTGTTTAGTGTGTATTAGAAGAATACTTTAATGAAATTTAAGGAATTATTCTTTATTTTTGATATATTAATTATGCTATATATTTGAAGTGTTTTTAAAACTGTTGGACTGCCTCCCTGCAGCAGGAAGTAGCTTCCCTATATAGCATATTTTATTACATAATCCACATTTATATATATTTATGTCAGCTGAAAATTACCAAGTTATTTGGACTTGACACAATGCTAAAAGTACAACTCATTTTTTGCCATACTGACTGAAGGCACTTGCATGCGTGTTTTGAGATTAATTCTTAACATGAGCTATCACACATTCTTTTCCCCACGAATACATATATATACGCATGATAATATATATACTATCTATATAGTGTGTCTGTGTGTTGTATATAAATATATAAGACATATCTGTTTGTCTATAAAATATGGGTATCTGTTTTGATAGAATGACACGCAGTCATTGAAACAATGCATTCTGTAATTTAGACCGATGAGGGGTGCAAAGGAAAGCTTTTTACGCCATCTAGAAAAGAGAAATATTAAAATCTGCAGCAAAAGTCCATTAATTTCCCACTTGTTTCTTTTTTCAGTGTAAAGGGTACTGTTTTTAAGAGTCATCAGGGAAAGAAACATGGGGACACTGTTTCAGATTCACATCTGTGTTACTGTTAAGACAAGTTTTTAGTTATAGGTAGACCAGATAGCATTAAGGTTAACGGTCTTCAATTGCTTCAGTTTCATTTCTTTGTAATGTAGTATAATTTAAAATTGTTTAGCCACAAGTTGTTTAGTCCAACCTATTTAAATCAAGAGATAGATAATAAATAATTGAGAAAGATACAATATTTTATTGCATATTCTACATATAGAATATACTATTATATAGTCTATTCTCTGAATGATGTAAATACCCAAATTGCAAATGATCCTATCGTGTAAAAGGTATTTGGTTTTATCATTAGTTTAAATGCATGAATAAGTATTTATATATTACTCTTAACTTCTTGGCATTGGAAGTTGTGAGTGCTTTGACATTATTGTGATGAAGTTAGATGAATCTTGCATTTGGTTTCTATTTTTCTGACGTAATGTATTGTACTGGCATCATAAGGCACTATGGGATCGGACAATACAAAATATATAGCAAAACAAAAAGCAGGGTAGCTTTATGAGGAAAGACAAAAGCAGGTAATAAGAGAACTGAAAAATTAAAAAAAAAACAGGGCAAACCTCGAGACAGATGCACACCTTATGTTGAGAGCTGTAGGGAGAAGAAGAATATGACATGATATAACAAGGCAACCCCAAAAAGAAGTGTTAAGGCAAGTGGCATGAGAAGGAAAATAAGGGGAAGACATCTCTGTAACACCTATGTATTCCTTATCTTCCAGCATCTGTTTTCTGAGATTGGTGAGCCAGAAGGATTTGCTCTACTACACTAAAACACAAGTTCCTCTTATACCAGCACAGTAACAAAATTCAGGAGCTAATGGAAGGACTGTTCAGGAAGGTACCTAAGTAGTCTTGAAAATGCCCAAAAAGCGAGTCTCTAAATTTTAAACTCTCAATCAGTAATATTTAGAATTTCTAAAAATAGTTTTTACTAAATATAATTTCTGCCAGCTGAAAGCTGCTCGTAGTTGTTTAATGCTGGTGAAGTCTGTTGCAGTTGAAGGCTCACAGGTTTTCTTGATTGCCTACTTTAAATCCTGCAGTCCTATGCCTGCAAGAGGAGCACTGTGAGGAGTGTTGAGGGTTTATTTGGTAAATCTGCTCAAATGCCATGGTAGGTGATAGGTAACTGCCTGTCAATATCAGTGCCAGCATCTTCTTGATTGAAATTAATCTTTACGTATAGCTCTTTCTCAGAATCAGTATTGTAAGTCTCAACAGTGCCATTTCTCATTATATTCCAAAAAAATGCTATTATTGTTACATTTTCTTTGACATTGCATTAAACATCATTTCAAGGACATTGCCATTCTCAATGATATCTTTCAATTAAAACTTGGAGAAAAATGTGAACCAGTCTTTAAAAATGGATCCATCCCAGGCATTTGGGATGAAAACTAACATTTGCATTTTTTTCTTTTTTTTTTTTTTTTTCAATCTTCAGAAATAGGTTTCCTGTTTCTACAGACTATAGCTAGTAGTTACTTAAGAACATGTTTATACTATCTAGATTGAAAATCTGGGATAAAACACGGGGATTTTGTAAAAATCATAGGATTCAAAAAGGAGTCTTATTTTGAAGGACAAATAATAGCAAAACTTGTATGGAATTTTCTAGTCATTAAGGGAATAATGGCTACTCACATTTCCCAAATGCAGTCATCCAATGTTTAGAGAAATCTTTTTGAAGAAAATGACCAGACATAAAAAGTCCTTCTCTTGTAAGTGCAGGCACTTAATTGACTGCTCTGATCATTAAAATAAATTAGACTGCATTCTCCACAACTCCCCATGGAACTTTTATCTCAAGAGAGAATTGTAAAACAATTCACTGTTGCAATGCAAAACAGAAAACCATGTTTTCTATACAGTAGCTGTGCCAAAGTATGCACATTTCTTTTTTTCCATTGTCTTTGCTCTGTTGTCCCTTAAACCAGATTACTTAAACTGTGTTCACTTCCTTTCTCTCTCTCTCACTCCTCACTTCTTGGCAAGACAGAGTTCAATGTCTGCTTCAAGCCTACTACAGTATTGTTGAAGTTTCAGCAAAATATGATTTATTGAAATAGTCTAACTTTTTCATGTGGTTTAATAGCCATAGCTAGAGGTAGCAATTCTAGTAAACTTTGCTTCCAAGACGCTGCATGTTTTGTGACTGATTAATTAATTTTGCGTTCCACATGCTAATGCTGTATTTCTTCTGCGCAAAGTCTGTTATAGTAATACAGTAACGCTCATTTTATCATTACAGAAAGCACAATCAAGCAACTGTTGAGGTAACTCTTATACTTCCATTGGATTTTTCAACTTTTTTTTTTTTTTCAACTTATTATCAAAGATTCCATGTCTTCAGTTTCCTTTAATTTACTTTTCTAAGGTGATCTTAAAAACTTTCTATTCACTTTCTAGGTGCTACATAAATCTTAGAAAAGCAGGGCTTGAAGGTATCTCAAGAAGTCATTTAATCTTCTGCCAAAGGCAGAATCTGCTCTGCTTATGTCATCCCTGTCAAACATTTTTTTAGCCTGCCTCTAAAGACCTCTGACCTCTTCAGACAAATTTTTATGATGCTTTTCTATAATCATAGTTTGAAGGTTTTTTGATAGCATATAATTTGAGTCTTTCTTGTTACAATTTAGATTCAATCAATTTTTCCCTGTTCAACAAGAATATAAAGAATATTTCTTTTCCCCACATCCATGCATCCTTCAGCAGTCTTTTTGTTTTCCTAAATTCATGCTTCCTATAATGTTTTGAGTTGTATCTTCCTCAAAGCGCCATTCCTAAAATTGGACCCAGTAAGCACCTGGTGTTTTGCCAGTGACAGAGAGAATGGAAGACTGATTTCATGTGTATTGCAAGCTACCTATTATTGTAATTCCCAATCTGATAGCTTTTTTCATAGCAGTAAAATGTATGTTGACTTATGTGAATGTGTGATCCTCTGTAACCCCATATTCCTTTCTACATAATCATCAACAACTTAATCCCTGTGATGCAGTTGGTCATTCTTGTCTAAGTGCTGTATCCTCAATCAAACTATTTGATCCGCTACTTGATCTCATTGCCTCTGCTCTGAGACATATAAATAACTTTAATCATGAACAGACACATGATCAGCTTAATATTTCATCAGAGGACTTCTGCAAAAGTATAATCATACAATATCAGCCACTGCCATGTTCGTAATTTACAGATTGTTCTGGAAGCTGTGTTCTGTAACATTTGTGAACAATTTCTATCGGTGTTCAGACATTTGAGGTTTCACTGAGAGCTGTAAATAGATATGTATATCTTTATATATATGTAATAGATATATATTCACACACTATTATTGTTTATTAGATCCTTGTCCTTCAGAAGTCACTTTAAAAAGAGTCAGAAAAAATTATAGTGTTGCCATGTTGTCAGATTTCTTAAAAGACTAATTATCAGGCATCAACTTCAACTTCTTTTTCTTTTCATAACTTAATTATTTTTCTTTTTATTACAGCTCTATTTGGGATTTTTTGGTAGGTTTATTAGTTTACTGTTTAAAATGCATCTACTTATTTTTGTACATTTCATAAAAAGATAATGCTTCTTTGTGTTTTGTCAAATTAATTAGAAGAAGAAATAAATATGGAATATGCAAAGACAAAAACCCCACAGATCTATATGATTATGTAGAAATGGTAATCATAGGTATACAGAAGTGTGCATTTTCAATGACACAGTGATACTTTTTAATAAAAGTATCTTTTAAGACTGGTTACATGCTGTAGAGATCAATGAGTAGCTTTAAGATACTCCTTCACCTTCCCTCTCTTCATGAATTTCATCTTCTGACAAAGATCTCGATTAAAGAGTTTTATCATTTTCATTAGGAAAGAGAAAGAATGACTCATCTTGGATTCTTTAAAGACATAACACTGCATTTTACTGGAAGTTGACCTCCTAAATAATTATGTCATGGTTTTGTTTTTGAGCATCTAAAGTAATCCAAGACAATTTGTTACATTTTTCGCTGTGCTCTGTTCTCAGTTTAAAATAATTCTTCTTATCTCCCAAATGCAAACTTTTCTAGGTTGGCATAAACAAATGAATCTAGGAAAGTACAGTTATTTTTAGAAAAATAGGCTAGGGGGCTTATGTTCAACATGTATACAAACAACTGTTAGAGTTCCTCAGGCTGTATTCATCCACGCTAAGGTGTGACTGATTTTGAGCAGTTTACTTTGGCCCTATCAACATGAAGTTCTGGATTTAAGACATGACAATTCAGGGGTGGATCTTGCATGTATCTCTTCAAATTCAGCAGATTTTTCCCTGGAGACTTCCTTAGTAGCCTGCCACTTTTAAAAATTTGGTTCCAATAGTGGATTTATTTGAAAACCTAATGTTGTTTAAATATAATTGTATTCATTATGTGAGTTAAAAAAATATGTGCCTGACAAAACTTTAGAATGGTGCATGTGATGCAGGTGACTGTTTTTTCACAGCAAAAAGAGGGGGCATCATTTGCCTCTCTTCTTCCTTTTCCCCTCACTTTTTCTTTCCCAGCTTCCATACTGTAATTGTCTGCCCTTTCATTAGCTACAGGGTTTCTGTGATTCTTATCTGAGCCACTGAACACTTTAAAAAGGCAGAAAATTACCCAGGTTGGGTTTTGCTGCCATTTTAGTAAGTGCTACTTGCCTTCAGAGGGGTTTAATTCTGACACGGTACTGGAGAGGGCGGAATACAGGAACAATTTTTAATGACCAGGAGTTGTTCAGTTGATTCAGCAGCTTTTTTTGCAGCTATCTCACTAAGCTGAATAAAAATACTGCTTGTCCCTGCGAGTCTTGTTTTCCTTATCTCCATAAATGATCATGTCTTCAAAATAATGATTGACAAAAGGCAGCTTTTGTTTAACCTGTAAATCATTCATCACTAATATATACTAATCAGGAGGTATTTTCTTGTTGTCACAAACAAGATAACATAATCAAATAATCAAATAGAAGAAGTCATCAGCTACAAATAATGACTTAGCACTAGAAAATGAACATTACTCCTTTTTATACAACAGAATTTCTTTCTGGAAATTGAAGGAGACGTAGTCCTTGAATTTATTTGCACAAACATGCAAAGTGCAGTCCCAAAACACACACAGCGCAAATTTGCATTTATTTCAAAGGTTTGACTAAAATTAACATTAATTAAGTTTTTTGGGGTGTTTTTTACATAGTAGATATTGGCAGTTGGGTTTGTTTTTTCATATCTTTCGTCTTTTGGTGGAGCTTTTTTCCTTCTTTTTTTTACCTTGTTTGTTTAGCTTAATTTTTCTCTTATTTCCTCTGTTCTTCAGGTGTTTGGGATTTCTTGTCTATTTGTGCATTTTTATCTGGGTTTTTAGTTCTTTATGGGGTCTCTGTTCTTGTTTGGCTTTGTGTTTGTTCCGATTACATTTTTATTACGTTAATCTAAATTTCAGGTTGCTACTGATGTCTTCTAGGGATTTCTGCAGCTGATAGTTTTTCTTACTTTAAGCAGCTGATACATGTAAAATTTGACATCCATTTTCAAAATGGAGGCTTCTCTTTTTGATTTAGGGACAAATGACTGTCTATTTCTGTTCTGTGATACCACTCTCAAGGAATTGCTAATAATAAGGAATTGTCACATCATACATCTTACATATATCAAGAATAATGGTAAAGGAGATAATTGTTTGTTATTGTAATCATTCAACTTCCAACAGAAAAAAAATGTGTGTTTAAATGGTATTTGTTATTAATACTGGTATAAAAGACATTGCCATGGTGACAAAACAGTCATTTTTGACTGCCACTAAAACACATATATTTTGTTTGGTGCCCAAAATTGCTCCAAATAAAGCACAAAACAAGCCAGTTTGCCAGATTTCAACACAAAATGCAGTATTACAGACAAGGTGGTTAGTTGCTTTCTTTAGCTATGCCAAACTTTTCTAAGGATGAAGACTTTTTTAGAAGAAATGTAAATATGTAGTATAAATCTGTAGGCATTACTATATGGAATTATTTCAAGAGGTTATTCATCAAAACGTGCTTCTTTCAAATGGCCATCCTCCATACTGCAATGACAATTACCAGTCTTCAGTGGACATCAAAGAAATAAAGCACAGAATAGAAGCACTGTAGATCAAAGACGGGAAAAACATCTATTTTAAAATAAGCACTTGACAGAAAAAATGAATATTTGAACTTGAAGACTGAATTAGAGTATTAAGCTAACTTAATGGCTACTGACTTGCATTGTTATATAAGATTGAGATTTTGTAGTTGTTTTGAATTCCGACACTCTTGGCAGACTCTGCTGGAAGTTACCGTAAAAATGTTATTCCTTGTCTCTAAAAATTAGCTGATATTGCCCACAGATTTTCTTCTCTCATAAAAAACAACACAAATTCATGAAGGTAGGAGTGAGAAATGACTTTTGCTTTGGGAAAAATTGCAGTTTAAGAGGTAGTGGAAAAGCTCAAGACTTCACTTAAAATAAATCAGCATTCTGAGTTTATGGCTCAGAGCAGTGAAAACTTTCCATGATACATTTCATATCTTAGCAATAGATTTATTTTGCTTTTTGAAGAGATTTTTCAGATCTGTCTAAATAGTGCACAGAAGGGAGCTTGCATATATGATCATCTGTGTAAGCTGGATGAATCGTAACAGTCCACATTTCAACAGAATTTATCTTGTTTGGTGTGACCACAAGGGAAAAAAAAATATAAAATTCTAGACTAGATAGATATACCTATGATATTTAGATTTATGAAACCTGAAATATCGCGGCTATTGTTTATTCTGGAGTTGAATCTGGTGAAGAATGTCAAATGCCATGAGAAGGGCTTCTGCAGGTACATAAGCAGCAAAAGGAAGACAAGAGAAATCAGGAGCCTGATAACAAGTGGGACAGGGGCACTGGTGATGAAGAGTATGGAGAAGGTTGAAGTACTGAATGCCTCCTTTGCCTCAGTCTTTGCTTGTAAAAAAGCCCTTAGAAATACCTGCTGGGAACCAGGGGGTAAATCTGGAGCAGGAAAGGTGAACCCTTAGTGGGAGAGTGTCAGCTTGGGGAATACTTAAATAATCTGGACATACATATGTTCAGGAGCAGTGACGGGATGCATCCATTAAAGCTGATGGAGGCAGCTGCTGTCATTGCAAGTCAGCATTGATCCACGAGCGGAAGTCAGACATTAGCAGCCTGATAACCTCCTATGATGGAGTGTCTGGCTTGGTGGATGAAGGGAGAGGAGTGGATTGTGTCTATTTTGATTTCAGTGAGTCTTTCGATACTGTATCCCATAATATTTTCATAAAGAAGCCGTGGAAGTGTGGGCTGGAAGAGCAGACAGTGAGGCAGGGTTAAAAATGGGTGACTGGTGAAGCCCAGAGGGTTGTGACCAGTGGCTGAAGTCTAGTTGGAGGCCAGTAACCACAGGTGTATCCCATGGGTCAATACTGAATCAAATCCAGTTCGGCATGGTCTGGATGACTGGTTAACTGCAAATGAACAGTAAAATCTTTTCTTTAATTAATTACTTTTTTCATCTTCATTATGTTTGGGCAAATACTGGTTTGTGCTTATTTAGCTTTCTGATACAATGGATGCCATACATTAAAGAAAAATTTAGTTTATTGTCTTTTGATTCAGATGTCTTCTGTCATTCATATTGGCTGAGACTGGAAAGCAACAATATCTGACAAACTATTTCCAGACAAGCAAGAGCAATGACAACAAAAACTTGACTGCTGCCTAAAATACTGGAGATTATTCTCAGGCTTTAGATTCATTTTTATTTTTAGACGTATATGGTTTTTCGCTTTCCTTTTCTTTTTTCCCTTTTCCTTTTTCCCTTTTCCTTTCTTCTTTTTTTTCCCCTTTATTTTGTGGTTGTACAGTGATTTTGCTTGAGCTCGTAATGAAGTGCATTTGATCAGCACTAAAAAAGGTCTACTGGTTGAGTCCTTAAATGCAAAACTTGTGATGAGAATAAACTTCAAGGTCTCAGAATGCACTTATCAGATCTACTGTATGAATAAGTGTCAGGTCCCAGAGCAGATTGCATAAATCTTTCTGGTTGAGCTTGGTGAGTGCAAAGCTTAATACCCACAGGCTTGCAATCTTTTTGAAGGTGATTAGAATTCAGCACCAGCTTTGCATCCTGGATGAAGGTTCCCCTTGAACACAAAGTATGTTATATGCTTGTGTGCTAGTGATCAAAACACCCAAAAGGTTGCCGGTCTTGCAATTCTTAAACCTGCAAAATGATGTTGAAATGCTACATTCACTCAAATAAGTTGTAAATTCAGTTATTGTAGGTTGAAGGCGCAGTTCTACTTTATATGCCAAGAACTAATTTAAATGATGTTAACATGCTACCGTCACTCAACTAAGCTGTAAATTCAGTTATTGTAGATTGAAGGCGCAGTTGTACCTTATATGCCAAAAACTGATTTCAGTCATAGTATTTTTTTTTACCATACTCCACGATGCAGCGTAACTCAGAGATTTACTGAAAGTTTATAAATGGTATATTTAAGATTTCACAACGTTTTTTTCTTATTTGCACATTCAGGTAACAATAACTGCCTGAGGAAACAAATACGTAGTCAATTTTCCAAGTAAATATAGGCGGTAGATGTTCATCCATGATTGTTTAAGTCATACTATACAGAACTTGAAAATTTAATTGTTGATAAGGAACAATATATTGTTTTATGATCTGTTTGTTTTGACTTTTCATTTAGGTAATGGTCCCAAGCTTTTCAGTTTCCCAATTCTACTAAAAATTTTTATTGTGGTTTTTTAAATTTACCGTGAATTATAAGTTTTGTAATATCAATTGTCTCCAACCTCTTACTACCAAAGATCTGACGGTAACAGATAATAGAGCTTGTTATTGTAACAGTCTATTAAAAATACTCTTAAAACTCTATTAACATCATACAAAATATTTTATTAAACTGAGGTGCAGTGTGATCTCAAATGTAAAAGAATATACTGCTGAAAATTTCCTCCTACTTTTAAGAGTGTAGCATATATCAAAGTATATCTTTAAAAATTCACAACATTCTTTTAGTAATTCCTTGTCTTTGTTTTTTGGTGACTACAATGTAACAAACTAATTTGCAAAATTCATTATTCACATGAAGTCATGCTTCCAACCCTTATTCAAACATATTTTAAGCCTACTTTAGTTGAAGAATTTCATCTTCCCTTGGCAGTAACGTTTAAGGTCTTTTTGTTTCAGCCACAGTACTTTCCTAGAAAATAAATAGAAGCTTTTTTGCTTGGAAAGCAAGTCCATTTGTCATTTCTATACCCTGTTGGGAGGTATTACAGAATGCTTCTTCCCTGGCTTTGTGGTCACATCCAAAACATCGTCTATAAGGTCAAATGAAGAGCAAAATTTGTTATAAATATGTAGACTTACACTGGTTTATCAGATCAGTAAGTGGACTCCCTCCTCCATTAAAAATAAACAAAAATATTCTTAATAGTTTTAAGCTATAGAGATACCTTTGGAGAAGTGTACTGATATGAGTTAGAATGACTCAAAGTTTAGCTATGTCATGCTGCTATGTCATGTTTTAACTTTTTGTTGATTTCAATGACTATTTATTTTGTGTAGTAATATAGCATCCCTGTACTGTATCTAATACACCACTGTTACTTGGATATTAGATGCTGTAAGGTAGATAAATAGCCACAAAAGGATCTTATCCATCACAGTGGTACCACTATAAGCACTTAAGTTACACTTAAAACCTGTAAGGTGGTGAATTCTCATTTTTTGAGTAAACATCCTAATATGAACTGATGCTTACATTATTGCCTGTTTATCTCTCTTTTTCTTGCCATACAGATAAACATACATGCACACACAAATACGTACAATGATATGTGCTCTGTGTGTGTGTGATTATATGTGCAAAATATGCTCATGTTTTATTAAATCTTCCCTGGCAATTCTACCATTTCTGTTGATATGTAGAGTTTGACCAGAGGCTAGGAAAAGAATCATCACTGAAGATGCATCAAGTCTCCTGTTCTTCAATCTATTCACCAAGTTTATGTACAATTTAAAGTTGTAGCAGTTAGTTGTAGCCATAACAGTATTCATATTTGAATTCCATTTGGGATGCTGTAAGGAAGTTCCAGCAAAGTTTATCATAGTTTTCACTGTTGTGTTTGTACTTAAATCAGTACAAATAGTAGTTATACTGGGATAACACCAGTCAAACCAGGGGCTGTAGTAAGATCACTGTTTTTGCAAAAAACCCTACCTATTACTGAGTCTGTTAGAACAGTAAAGCTTCTTAAGTCCTGACATTACTATGGAGGTCATGTTGTTCTCATGCTAACAAGAAGACTGTATTTGAACCTACCCAGCAGTATTGAATAAGTCAGTAATAATCAAAATCTTTCACTACTTCTGTTTCCCTAAATTTCTAAAGTTAACTGAGCTGATACTCGAAGCCAAAAGGACATTTTCCCAGAGAGATTAATTTTATTCAACTACAGGAAGCTATGATCTGTACAAAGTAAGATTGTTTGGTTTTTTTATCTTTTGGACAGGGAGATATTTCCCCCCGCTTCAAATTAGTTTATACTGTCAAACATTTTTAAGATTCTTTTGTTTGCTAAAGGTGAAACCCTATTTCTCCTAAATGTGAGGAAACAGTTTTGCAGTTACCAGGACTGCCAAGCACGTAAAATTATGATTTTGGGAACAAGTAAATGCCATTCTTGTACTCAAATTTTTACATTCTGCTGCTTTTTTGAAAATGCTTTTATTACATATGCTAGTTATCTCAAGGAGAAACATAAAAAATATACCACAGATTTCAAAAAATAAAATTTCCCATGATAAGGAAGAATGAAAAAGCAGGACCAGAGAAATACATTGATGTAACAGCCACTTATAAAAAAATTGGGATGAAACTCTAGTCGCTTGAGTCCACTGCTATGCTGGCTGTACCACAGTATTCAGGAATAATTATGGGGAGAACACTGAAATCCTTCTTCAGGTAGTTTTTTCTTTTCCCTTTTTATTTTATATGCAGAAAGCATAACCATTTTGCAGTGGAGGCTCAGGCAACCAAGGCTCCTTTCCATGGAAATAAGATTCTCACTTGACAGTAGTGTCCTTAGAAATGTGAACTGAGATGCTCCACTCTGGTGAGTTAGTAGCTCCTAAGGTCACACAGGGCAGCAGAACTGTAGGTGCTTGCTGTTTCTGAACAGTCTGTGGAGTGAGACATGATTCTTATGCAAGGCTGTCTTGGCTCTGAATATCTAAATTCTACCTAAACTTCATTTTACCCAATGTTTGTCTCGGTTTCTCATCTAGTCAGTTAATGAGATCAGAATCTCATGTATTTCCCTGTTTCCCATTTCTGTATAATGCTGCTACTTCCTCTGTTGTGACTTTAGATCTTATTGTTTATGATAAATCTTACTATCAGTTTTGTCACCAGGTTTTGAAGAGTCTGTCAACAAGTTAGGAAAAGAAACATTAGCAATATGATCTGAAACTGCATTCCCTTTTGAAACACTTGGCACTTTACATCAGAAAGTTAGTAGTATTCTCTGTTTATTGTCATAAATATTTTTAAAACATCTCATCCTTTGAGAATGGGCATCAGTATATTTTTTTCCCCAGCTGGAGATGGCGTCAGTAAAAGCATAGCACATTTACAGCTAGCGACAAGTTCTTGACTGGCTGTATCCAGGAACGGGTGCTTACGAATGCAACAGTCAAACTCTTTTCCTGAGAGACTGTGCTTTTGCTTTACAAGGTGCAGCTTCTACTGACTTAGTGATCAATTTGATATCTTGTTTCAGAATCTCTGTTTTGAGCAGGTACATTAGACAACATCAAACTAACCCCCTCCAAGAAAGCTTGTTATGTATGAATGTCTTTGACCTTATGCGAGGTGTTATGGATCTGGTTCAGGTAGCATTTTTGTCGTGTTGTGAGGGCAAAATTGTAGTTGAACTTAAAATTCCTGCTGGTTCTTGGAGCATAGGTAATGTACTGCTACTGAGAAAAACACAGAGGGGAAGGCAAAAGGGAATAAATCCCACTGCTTGTAGCTCCTAGGTCCTTAAAGCATACAGATTGGTTTGGCTTTGGTTTTTGTGGGGCCTTTTGTTTTGGTTCAGTTTGTTTTTTTTAATAAATGGAGTATTTCTCACATTTTATAAGAACATCTTCTTGTAGCAAAATTCACTCTTCTTTTCCTTGTCTAACTGATAAAAATTTTGACTAGCGTTTGCCCTTACTTGCTGAATCTAACAGATGAAAGAGTAAAATCCACAGTGGGCATAGATGAAAATCCATGCTGATTCACCTGTATGTTACCAAAATAACACCTGTTCGCTATAATCCTTCACCACAATTGCCTCCTATCTAACTACATATGTCCTCTGGTTGCTATCTCTGAGAATTTTTCTGCCTTTTTTAAGCTACTTTGAATGATAACAGTGATTTCAGCTGGAGTGTTTATCTCAAAAGACACTTTTCCAATTGTACTCAGCATTTAAAAAAATCTTTTTAGTGATCCTGATTCTTATACTTAGACTGCATTTGTTAAATAGGAACCAGATTTATTGTCTGATTTAATGCAAAAATACCAGTAACAGTGTTTCCTTACAATATTAGTGATGATACACATTTGTGTAAATTTATAAGTAAGAGAAAAGTGTATGCTTATGTCTGGTGAACTGGTATGCACAAATATATATATATTTCTGTGGCAGTCCTTCTGTCTGGATTTTGGTAGGCTGAAGATACCACTTTAGGTAAACGGGATCTGTGTGGACAATCAGGACTGGATTTTGAATATCTAAGTTAATGAAGAGTCTTCAGTGACTATAGTAAATATTTTTTCAGTCTGTTAAAGCAAAGTATTTTTATGTAGCCATTAGTTAAATTCAAATGTGAATGTTACTAAAAATTGCATAACACTTTCTTATTACAGTATGAGAATAAAATCTGTTTAGTGACTTCCGTTGTTTAGCCCATATCAAAACAAAGTAGCTTGTAAAAATAATCACTGTGACTGCAAATACTGGTTTATATTTATACTACTTCCTGACATAGTTTACTAAAATTGCATTGTGTTAAATTAAAAACAACCCATTATTTTCCAAGGTTTGGTTTTTAAAAATAAGGAAAATTAAAAAGCTTTTGGCTTTTAAGACACAAAGGTGGGCACTGTCAATATGCCTAAAACTTGAATTTTAAAATAATTTGAAAGACATGCAGATGAGGGTAGTAAAGTGTTAAATATTATTTGGTTTTGTCGGAAGATTACGATATAATGAATTTTTGAGTAAGAGAGAAGTAAATTTTCCTGTTTCTATTTGATGGCTTGAAAATGATGAGTACTAGTAAGGATGTAGAAAAAATGGATTGGAACCACTCAGGCAGCAGTTCCAATAAGAGCGTGGGTCTAAGGCTTCTTACAAGTAGAATTTTTGTGACAAGTTATAAACATGAATTAACATGGCAGACCTTGACGATACCAAGAACAAAGACTGTGAAGTGTGATTGTTGTGAACAGGTTCACATGCTTCTGTAGCAATACTGAAACAGCAGGAATCAAGGAATGTTCAGTATAATTAACATATCAACCTGAAGGATCCTTCATATGTATCTCTGCTTCTTATTATCCAAAATAGAGCATACTCACTATATTTTCTGTGATTACTCTAAGTGATTCATTTCCTACAGATGCACAGTGAGCTCCACTTCTGAATTAATTAGTGTATCTATATATGTGTGTTGTCTCTACAAAAACAATTCTGTTGGTCAAAAATTACAGGAGTCGTGAAGTCTTTCCCTAACCTGAAATTAATTCCTAGTGTTGTTTTATTCACCCCAAAAAGCAGATGGAGCAAGACAATGATTAATACAATCTGAAGTTCTCAGTATTTAGGCTTTGGTGAAAGTACAGGCAGCATAAAGTCTAGGGGTAGGAATCTATAGCTGAGAATACTGTATCACTAACCCCAGAATTCAAGTTGTCATCATTAACCTTGACAAAGTAAGCATGATTTCACTGCTGCCTGTCCTCCCCTAGTCAGTCCTATTTCTATTTTTGAGGTATGTAAACTTTAATGGCAGTAAAGAACATTTTCCTTTGATTACGGGAGTAGGTGTTTTTCCCTTTGCAGCACATAGTAAGCACTGTTGTGGTTTAGGAATGGTACTCTCCAATCCTGTGCCCCCACTGAGACTCCAAACTGTGTGCTACTCTGTCGCTCCCTGCTTTCCCTTCGCCCTTCCCCCTGTGGCAGGCTGCGGAGGAGACTTGGAGGTCTAGAAGATAAAGATCACAGGTTTAGATAAGGACACTGTTTTGGGAACAGCAGTGAAACAAGAAAACGCACAGTAACAGCAACAACAGTAATGACAGAGGGAACAAGAACAGATTCCCATGGGAAGCCCAGGACAATACACAACACCAGACAGCTCCCTCCGCCACTTTTACTCACCTGGACAAAAACCCTTTCTCCTCAGAAGAGTCCCCTTTCCCCGTCCCCAGCAATGATATGAGGAGGTATAGAATGACATCTGGGTCTCAGCCATGCCCCTCGCAGCAATTGTAATAATTAACCCCGTCCTTTCCAGAACCAGGAAGGGCATTCAATGGGAAATATAGGGAAAAAGCAGAGGAAAGCATCCTGTATACGGCCGCAGGAGCAGCCACTACTTGCCATGCAGTCAGTGTTTGGCAAGCTAACATATCTCCTTCAGGTCGTCACATCCTTACTTGAGCAGCCTCCAGACCTTTGTCTGTACATTCCGTTCCAAAGCATACTGTGGCACGTGGCTTTGGAATCATAGACCTTAAATCACTGTCCTCTTTGTGAAAATAGGAGTGTTTTTCTGGAAGAATATAGGTGTATATGTAGTCATCTAATTGGCAAAATGGAATTTCGCTTCTAATTATTTCCTGATTTCCATGCAGTTTCATGTATCAAGCTGAAACATTGAAATAGTTGTCAGTAAGTTTGGAGATGAGTTGTGAAAGCATCATATTATTTCAATTTTTAAAAATACTTAATAATAATAGTATTAAGCTCAGTTTTAATTTATAAGAGGATGCACTGGAGGCAATCATAGGAAGCATGGTCACTGCAAAGCATAGTGTTTTTCAACTTTGACTTTGAAATATGCTTACTCAGGCATACTGCAAAAAATCGACTTTCATTGTAGCCAGTGGTATTTCGACACACAGAATATCCATACTAGGAAATAGGACCTGGCAAGATCAGTCTCACGAAGAGAAAAAGAAATCTGAAAATAAGATTGGACACTATCTAACAAAAGGCTCCTACAACATTCTTGGTAAGATAAATTGAATATCTAGTGATGGGTTGTGACAAAATTATATATTTATCAGTTTTTGAACAACAGCTGTTGATTTTGCAACAGAAGGATAAAGAAGGTCTCCATCTGCAGAAGACACTGTCTATATTGAATGCTTCAAAAGAATCATTACAAGTTTATCTTAAGAAAAGTATTTTTGTGGTTAGAAGATATACTAATTATATCTAGGTATTTGTATGTAATTCGGTGTATATATGTTTCAGTGCCATGGTTTAACCCCAGCTAGCAACTAAGCACCAGTTAGCTGCTTGCTCATCCCCCTCAACTGCAGGATCAGAGAGAGAACTGAAAGATTAGTAGGAAAATGTAGGAATATGTAGGAATTTCTTTTAAGTAGTATTAAAAAGTTTTCAAAGGACCATTTCAAAACATACAAGTTTTCCCACTTCCTTTTCATATCTCTGCAATTCAATATGATTATGAACAGAAGTAAATGTTAGAGAGTACAGGGCCATAATTTTACATCTAGCTCAGAGAGTATGTATTGTTTTCACATTAGCCACTCTAACTCCAACCCCATTAAAGGATTAATATATATTTGTAAAATTTCATTTTCCATTATAGCCAAGCAACTAGCACAGGCTCTCTAGATGTAGTACCTAAGAGTGGTAATGCATATTTCAGGCAATAAACTGCAAATTTTATACCATCATATGATTTTACTCTTCAAAAATCACTCAGACGTTCTCAATATAGTTGACTTAGAAGTATGTACATTTCTTAGATTCCTCCTATATCATGGTCCCCAGGCAAAGATTTCATGGGAGTAAGAATTTTCCTTGGAAGTGGGCAATTAGCTAAAGAAAAAAGAGTCAGTTTCTTATCACTTAGCCAGAGTCATAGAAGTCACTGTAATCTCTCATATCTATTTTTCATTTAAGTCTCCAAGTTATTTGCTAAGCATGAAGAGAAGAAAAAAAGGGAAAAAATTAAATCCACTGAGTATCTTATATCAATGAGAAAGCTTCTGCTTGCTGAAGAAATATGATTAGTACCTCTAAAGAAAAAAAAAATTTGCACCAAAATCAAATCTGTCTACTAAATAGCTGGCCACTGCTTTAAGTAAAGAATACTATCTCTATTTAACATCTGAACTGCTCATAGAATGGACCGATTTCATTTAAGAAGATGACGGATGAGAGTTAAATATTTGGGAAAGATAAATTTACCATCGTGTGTTACATGTGTGTGTATTTTTGTCAGTTGAAAACGCACGTATGTATATACATAACATGTAAATACAAAGCTACAAGTAATTAGAACCATTGGAACTCTTCAGCGACAGAGTTTTGGTGCATTTGGCTTATGAAGCTCTCATTTGAAGAAATACTCAGTCTAATTCAGTTTAGGCAGTGTCTTAAGCTCTCCTTCTAGTTGCAATAATATGGGTAACCTCGTATCCCTGCAAAGAAATGCATGGAGTAGTTTGCCATATTGCAGTCATCTAAGCTATCTGGAGCTGTTTTGTAAACACTATTTCGTAGAACCCTAAACCACAAAATATAAGAAACATAATAAGCCCTTTCCTGTTGTGATATCATCCTGCATTTAGTTCAAAGTGGTTCAATTTGTCTAGCAGATTATTTAGTTCAGTTTGTCTAGCAGAGTATTAATTGCAGAAACAAGTGCATATGCCTTAATCTGTTTATAAACTGTTTATAAACTGTCCTAAGCATAGTGATTTTGAGTAATAAGGATAAGTAATAAATACCTCAGGATATGATTTCAATAATGTAGCCTATTCAAAATTGCAAGTTATTAAAGTAGAAGTCAGCATAATGATTTGAAATACACCAAACTACATCCACACCAACATTAAGACATGGCAATTAAATATATTCTTTTGGTAAAAAGTTAACAGAGAAAAGAATTATGTACAGTAAGTCACATTGTGAGCGAACTGGTGTATTTAGCAAGCTTTTTAAGGTTTTCTGTTTAAAACAGCAGCATAAATGGTTTTCCTACCAACCAAGCATTTTATAATACATAAATCTCACATGCTAAATTTTCAGATGTCTCTTTCTCGATAGAGATAAATTGTATGTATATTTCATTGTATTAAGCTTTAGATATCTGGATTCAATTTAAACATAAATTATTAATCACACCAAATGTATTACAGAATTTGCTTGAGTCATTTGAAATAAAATCAAAAATGTTGGGTGACAAACCTGAGAAATACTCAATAAATAAAACTACACGGTTCTAAACTACTCAATACGTATTTCCATGCGGAATTGAGTTTGGAGAAGCATTTCATAATTCATTGTTGGAAAAACCCTTGCTGGTTTAGTCAAGCAAGAAAATTACCCCCAAAGCCCACAAGATTTATAATGCTTAGAAAACAAAAAGAAAAAATGGCAACAAAAGATAAGGGCAATTCAAAACCTAATGAGACATTTTAGGCCTCATTTACATCTCTAACCTGATGCAATTCTTCAAAATGTTTTTCTCACAAATTTGCATACTAAAAGCTTATTCTTCCCTAACCAAAATGATGATGAGATTTCCCACACTGTACTAAAGTTAGTGTTAGTTTAAAAGATACTTATAGTCACTTCTAGATGATGACTAGCGTATCATTTTTAGATTCACACCTCTGTTAGAGCTGATAGTGCAACCAAATACTTTTTTCTTAATATATGATGCCTGTAAATTTAAAACAGAGATTTTTACGGATCATTACTACAAAGCATGTTAATTTTATCAGTGAACAGCCTTTCTTGCTAGACAAGTCTATTTTTTTTAATTAAATGTAAATTAAAAAAATCCAAGTATGTGGATAAATGTCTTTTGATGGGGTAAGCATCATCTGGTGAATAGTGTATATATGGATTTCCAAAAGGCTTTCAATGAAAACCCCTTGTCAAAGGCTTTTAGGGAAATCAAGCAGCCGTGACATAAGGAAGGTCCTTGCATGGATGACTAATTGGTAGAAAGAAACACACCAGGCATATGTTCCCTGTAATCAGTAAAGCAAATTGAAAAACTAAGGTTCCCTTCACCAGAGGATACCCATCCTATGGTCTACGTATGCCCTTGCAGTGGTGTGGTTAAAGGACCTGTCTTCTAGGTCTGTTTATATTTTGGTTTTCAGTTGCAATTTGAATTTTAATTGAAATTTGGTATTTTAAGAAGTGGAATAAATACTGTTGTTAAAATAACAAGAGGAAACAGAATATCTGTTTATTCTTCTTTGCTGTATATGAATATCTGTTTATTCTTCTTTGCTGTATATGAATTGTTTAATCTGGTTCAAAGTTTAGAATATTTCATACTAGATGAAATATTTGGGGCTGAGGTGAGTAATGGAAATATTCAATGCAAAAGAGAAATAATATAAATATGGAACATTTTCTGATTTGTTTAAGAAGACACAAACTTTAGGTGCAAATAAGAATGATGAGTGATATCAAATATTATAAAATTATGAAGGTTATAAAATGCAAGCATGATATGGATTTAAAATTCCTTTTAAGGCATAGCCTTCACAGAGGAAAGTGCTTTTTAGGATAAATGCTTACCTAAGAATTGTTAAATTTTTCATGCACAGCCCTGAAGCGAGAAATCTGTCACCTGAAATTATCTTTGCTTTGTGTGTTTTCACACTTCTGTTAACAGTGAACTGTTAATTGATATGCACAGGAGACACAAAAAAAAGTAAGATTGTGGACAACATGCTGCCACTTTATGGATTGAAAAGCTCACAAGGTTTCCTCCGATAACTGATAATAAGTAACTTTTGCTTTTATATTAGCTTTTTACATCATGTGTTGAATGCATCAAAACTGTTGATCAGTTTTAGACAAATAAAGCAGAGGAATAGGAATCTGAAATAATTTTCTTGAAAGTCCCCTGAAAATAGATGTTTGAGTAGAGGGGAGAGATCCAAAATTATATCCCAGTTCTGTAGAAGGAGTAAAATGAATTTAACTATATTACTGTAATTCCTTAGAGATTAGACAGTTAGAATGAAACCACATAAATACTTTTATAAAGGTGCTGTTTATGGAAGTATCTGTTTCCTAAACAAATGAGACTACAAGTTTATAGATGCCTGTTACTTAGTGCCAGTAACATTAGGATCTCAGAAACCTATGCAAGCCTAATCTGAGCCCTTTGACAGGCATGATTGCTATCCTAGGTTTATGTAATGTAGATAGGTGAATACATGATTTTGTCTAACACTTCCTGAAGCATATTTCTCAAACTATAGCATGTTTAAGTATTACACCAAGGTCTAGAAAAAGGGACCCAAATTATTCCTTAGGAAAAAATTTTCTTTGTCCAATACTTATTTCCTCTCTTAGTTACTGCCTGACTCTGGAGGGATCTTAACTCCAAATACTCCCGGGTTTTGACCTAAAATAACAACAGCCTATATTTCTTTGCATGAAAAAATGCCTTGATCTTGGAAACTGAGTAATGTTATGTCTAGCTAATTCCTAGATATTTTCAGGGAGCCTGTGGTTTTGTCCAAGACCAAGAAGGCAATCAGTCCAGCAAAGCTTCTAGGGTTACATCTGCCTTCATACAGAATACTGCAGATACTAGATGCTACATGCTACTTCTGGATTGAGATACGTAATTAGAAATTCTTCATCTCCTCCTAAAATTATGTGCTGTGCAGAATAGATTTCAAGGTTCCTTGGGCCTGCAAAATGGCAAAAAAAAGCCCCCACTAACCTTAAATTTGTAGCCTCAAAACAAAAACAGTACAGCTGGAAAAATGAAAAAAGGCTTGGCATTTACCACTCTTGTTTTTCTACGAAATAACCACATTAAAGTACTACATGTCAGCACCTTTATCTTCCCTGTTTCCTCCCTTTCCCCAGGGCAATTCCCCTGAATAAACAGACACAATTTTTTCTTAACAGAACATGCGTTAAACAGAAGAGAAGTGTATCCTCCTGAAATAGTACTGTGAAGAAAAAAAACCAAACAAACCCAAAAAAAAAAAAAAAAACAGACTGTCCTCTTCCTCAATTTTGAGGAAAAAAATGGTTTATAGCCTCAAGTTTTAAAGATGTTCTCAGAGAGAAGATGCCGAGTTCAAGGAGGAGCCTCATTATGTTCTTATGCTCTGATATTTTAGGCCTCAGAGACATTTCAAAGAGCTTGTCTTAGATATTGTCCATTATCAATCTGTAAATACCTGCACATAGACACCTAAGTGACCCCCAGCTCAGTCTATTTGTCCTGTGCTTTGAGAACCAAACCTTGACATCCTGCATCAGAAGCTTTCTCTTAAGGAGGTCTGAATTCCATACTGCAGACCAGCTGTCTAAACATTAACTCTACGTTATGTAACTTTCAGCTTTGTTAGTCTCTTCTAGCTTTTTTGTTGATCAATGATCATTGTGAGAATGTAAGAAAGATTTTTCATCACTAGTAGTAAGAACCCTGTCTGCTTCAGGAAATTTTCCCAGGTCTTGTGGCAGGCAAACATACCTTCTATAGGGATTGCAAAATCTTACTGGCTTCACTTACATGACAATGACCTTTTGTTATTCTCGTGCTTTATAAACCTCTCTGTCATAGTTATTTTCAGTAGTTCTTCGCCCTTCTGTTTCTCTCGTCACCCAGCTACATTCATGTTGGCGTACAGAGCTCCAGTTATCTTCTGCCCATATGGTCTCAGTGAGTTAATCCATTTCTAGATTGTTGTACGTCAGTGCTGAGCACTCTTAAATATTTTCTTGTGAATTTCCATCTGGAATTCAACATCTCACCTCCTGTCTTTCTAATATCTTTTTGTAGCAATTGCATAGATTCTTCAGAGCACAGGGAAAATTGACATCGCCCCATTTTAAATTCTATTTCTTTTGCCTTTCCTCTTTCTGCAGCACTGGCAGCTACTGCATTATTATCCCAGATATTTATTTTTATTTGAAATACATATGTTAATTACTTGACATTAATATTTCAAAATAATAACAAAAAAGGTCTGCTGGTGTATTTTCCTTTTAAAATTGTTTTTATGATTGCTAGGTGTTAGATGATTGAGACAGGATAAACCTGCATGTAGGAACCTATGTTTGTTTCACAAATATAAATATTTCTCATTTATAAAAAATATAGGGTCTTCACAATTTAGTCTCCCTTGGTTTGGGTAGTAATATTTTAATAATTTTCTTATTTAAACAAAGTAATTATTTTCAATATTTCAGTATCTCGTCATTATCTTAGTTTGTTACGCTAAAGAACCAAGCAGTTCAACTTTCCCTCTTCAAATAAATTTGTCAGAATTTATAATCTCTAATTTGAAACAGTGCTCTTTTCAGGGATTCCAAAACATAATAGGACTTTGGTAAAGGCCTTTGTGACAATAAGATTCATTAGGCATGGCATTTAAAAGTTTTTTTGGTTATTCTCACTTTAATTTATTAATTACCTTTCTCTTTTTTATTTACAAAAGATTATTTTTTACTTACAGACACCCATGTTTTGTCTTATCCAAATCAAGAAATCATAAGAAAATATCAGTGGGAGTTATTAATAATAGTAGAGAATTATCTATAATTTTGTTTGCTTTTTGACATTCAAAAATAATTAAATGTGTTTACATAGACACCTATTTTTTATTTCTTTTTCATTGTTTACATTTCCAACGTTGTAACACTTAGAAATAGCACAAGGGTAGAGTTAATGCATCAAGGCTCATTGTTTGTCGGTTGTGGCTCTGAAACCAGAACAGCTAACCCAGGAGAGTGGCTGCTTTGCTGCTTTTGTTGCCGGGGAAGTGTTGTGCTGTGAGCAGCAGCCGTTTCTGCTGTGCTGTGCAGGTGAGCTATTGTGTGACAGCGTGCGCTCCTCGCACTGCAATGGGAACTGCCTCCTTTCCACAAAGGGCCTCCTCTTCCCTTCCCCAATCCCCATCCCATGCCCCGGCTTTATCAGTGCCTAATTGAAACTCTGAAGATATTTTTAAGAGTTTTCTTAAGCTTGGCAAAAGCTGAAGTTAAAACAAAGATTTCTTATATCCTTCTGATCTACGGATTGATATACCAATCTTTTAAATCTGTTAGCAACCAGCATAAACTGAATTATCTGCAGCCTGCCATAAATTATACTGTGAGATCCACAGCAGGATGAGTACTGGAGAAATGCAAAGAGCACGATTAGTTGTATCCATGTTCCTTAGACACAGATGAAGGTTTTTAGCTTTCAGGACCTTTAGTAAATGCTGTAATTTTAAGGATTATTTTAAAATTATTCTGATAACACAAACCAGTTGTAGACAATGATTAAATGTATACTCTTCACATGTTATAAATTTTAAGGATGTGATTCCACAAAAGCACACTTTGAAGGGTTTTTCAAGATGTTTCTGTGAACTTTTTTCTTGCATGTCAAATGTCTATCCTACACAATATTACAAAAGCGAGCTAAACTTTAACTGAAATACATCAAGCTATTGTGTATTGCATATCAAGTCACAACATAACTAGCTATTGCTTAGTATTGCTACAAAGTCCATTTTAGAAATTTATCATTCCCTTATGAAAAATAAACTCTTCTAGGTATATTTATGGCTTTGCATCAAAGTCCTTAACAGAAGGTAAGGTGAGCTGCATAATAATTTATAAGTGAGTTGAAAAAATAAGCAGCAAAAATCAAAAAGGCATTTATATGTCACAAAGTGTAATCAATACGATATAGAATATAATCTTGACATTTTTATTCTTGACAATTCTAACAAGTTACCTTCACTGTGGTAAAGCATATCTTTTTTATGCCTCTGAAGGTAATAAAGAAAATTCAGAAAACAGGTGCAAAGGAAGATGCACCAAACATTTTTAGAGGAAGTTTGTATTTTTCAGGAGTGTCTACTAAAAAGAAAAAAAATATGGCAGCTATGACAAGATCAGTAAATAGGATAACCTAACAGGAAATGATACTGGATAAAATTAGCACTTGGAAAAGAGGGACCAGGGTAGCTGCTGAATGACTGAAAATAATATGTAGATGGCTCAGCCTGTAGTCTTTCCCAGAATATGCATTACTATATTTTTTGCCCCAATTCTCTTTTTAAAATACCACCTTCCCTTCCCTTTCCTTCCACCAGCACAGCAATGAAGTAACTATTTGTAGATGCTGTGGAAGATACTTCTGCTACAGCACTATGGAGTTGCTAAGCTCTAAATCACTTTAGTGATGAATAGAAATGTTACTAGTATTATTGTAAAATCTTATCATTCTGTCAGCAAAACAACAGAAAAGAGCAATAATTTTTTATGCCTCAAAGCTGTATTTTCAACTGTGTTTTCCTGGTATTAAATCTAAGTTGATGAATCAGTGATGGATGGGAATAGAGCCCTAACTTATAATGCTGTAAATTTAATAAATAACCACCTCCAAAAAAACTAAAATCAGAAGCATAAACTGTCAAGTGATTTCCAAAGAATGGGAGGAGAAAAGGGTTTGCTTTCATAGAACGAAGTATGAATATTAGAATTCTGGTTATCACCTCAGAAAACCACCTGTACACTGTACTGAGCGCAACTTGGTGTCAAATAGTGCAGAGAACATGGACAATAAACATCCCATGTCTCTTTCTACCTATCGGTCTGTGACGTCTCACACATCCTGAGATGTACATTAATACATCTGGCTCTCCTATTTTAATGTACACAGGATGGATATTATAAATGTTGCCTTCTCTAGTGCAAAATAAGGGCTTTATGCACAGTTGCAAGCCATATGTTCTCAAATAAAAATCTTTTCCAGATGAACTAGTGAAGTCAGTTTGACTTCTTTTTCATAATCAGTATGTAGCTGCCAAATTTTGCGTGGTATTTATCATTCATTTTTGTCACATCTCTAATTCTATTTCACAGGAATCCTAGCAATATTATCTTTGAGTAGTGCAAAAATTAATTCTGACTCTTACTTAGCGTATTCTTATTATAGTTAAACAACATTTGAAAAAGGATATCTTTACTTTTTATATTTTATTACAGTTGGCTCAAATGAAGATGTAAATTTACTTAGTGCACAATGACAAATATGAAGAGCTAGCTTGCTTGAATAGGCAGAGTAGCATTTTGGAATCAATCGTTGCTCGTAATTATCAGAAATCTGGTTTAGGGGAAAACCGCTTACTGTTCTCCTTTACTTCATTCAATGACCCGGACTATGTCTTCTACTTGCTAATTTTTGCTTATTAAGGGGGGGTGGTTGTGGTATTTTGATCACTTCACAAGGAATGAGGCTGAAAAATCACCAATTCATATATCATAATCTGCTAAATAGCTCTCAGGTGGCTATGTCTTTTGTTAACTGGTTTTGACTGTGTATTTGCTCATGTTACATACATGCAGTTATTAGAATACTACACACGCACGCGCAGTTCAAGCATCAAAATAACTTTTCAGAATTAAGGCCTTGGCAATGGAAAATCCCATCTTCCATTGTTCCAACAGAAACTGTGCTGCGTAGCGAAATTGTATTATGGTGGGCAGAATCACGTGTGCTCTGGTGGAGTTGTTGTTACAAAGGAAGAGTATCCAACAGCGTGGTTTGCACCATGCTGTGTGAGCTGCCTACACTTTTCAGCGGTTGGTTCTGTGTCTGTAATTTATTGCTCTAGAAACCGTTATAATAATACAAGAAATGCTGCAGCAAGTGTAGAGGAAAGAACACATCACAGTCAGACTGTAATAACTATTTAGACTATTTAAACTCACTCAGCTTGTTTTACATCAGAAAAGCAAGTCCTTTTCAATTACCTATTTTAGGCATTTTACTAGGCTTTCTGGTCTCATAGTGGTTGAGCTTAAATACACTATTACACACTTTAAGATAGTTTATGATTATAACTGTCCAAAAATTCAAGACTAAATATGAAATGGTAAAATCAAAAATTTCCACCTTGAAGAAAAATGATAAAAGGTATGCTATTTCCTGCATAAGAAAATGGTCTCTTTCTCACATAAGTACTCCACAGTGTATGAAAAAAGTCTGATGGGATCTCTCTGTACATCAGCTGTAAAATTCATTGTATTTGTCTTTTTAAAAGCAAGGACATTTAATATATGAACATTATGGACGACTTCTTTAGGTAGCAGGGACGTAGTTAGGGTGGGGTTTTGTAGCTCAGCTTTTTAATCAGTGTAAGTATCACAGAGGGGAGGGCCAGTATAAGAAAGAAATGCCTGAGGCTGCTAAGAGTCATTCAGTGGACCAAACCAGGACTTCCAGCTGGTGGTCCAATTCCACCTTTTCAGTCTTGATCTAAGCACAGGACATGGCCCATAATTTTTGTCCCCTGGAATTTTTATCCTATGTCTTTCAGCACACAGCTTGCTTCTGTGTTTGTACTGTCCTGCAAAATGGAGAGCAATTTTTGCTCGGATTATTGTCCTTTTATCTTCTGCAGGATAAAACCAATTTTTGTAACTGCATACTTCTTCCTGAGGCATCCAGATTCTTGTTTTGACAGGAGGAAACTACTGTAAACATTGATGAATTGTTCTGATTTCATTCCTTGTCCTTCATTTCTTCTGACTCAGTTCTTTTCCCTCTCTATTTTGTATCTTTTTTCTTAATTTTCAAAAATGCATAGTCTAGAGTAGAGGTGACAAAAAGGTTTTGATTCTAGAATCCTTTAAACCTCTTTTGTTGTAGGTTTCTGTACTGCCCTTTCCACAAAGTTTCCTCTTCTGCCTGTCACTCACTGACTCCACTCCAATGAACATTCCTTTTCTCTTTTGGCAGAGCTCATTTACAAATCCTAAATGTTCTTCTCTGACAGTTTACCTCTTTGTCTCTTTTATTACCGTTGTTCTTCATTCCCAGAGCTCTTTTCTGTCACATCCTTTGCTTCTAGCCTGTTACTACCTTTCCTTAAGCTATTTCTGCATTTCATTCATATTTAATGTTTCCACAGTTCTAACATCAGTATAGTCACTTCCTTAACCTCCCAGCATAAGTAATTTCTTCTGCCTGAAATACTCTCTTTTTGAAACCACCTATTGCTTTGCTACCATATGCCTACCCTTTTCTTGGGTATGTTAAGCAGCCGATGTACATTTGCTTCCTTATCCTTTACATGCCATGTGAATTTATAGAAATCTTCGTCATGTTTCAGCATTCAGTACAAAAAACTGAATAGGTACACCGAAGCATGATGTACCACACAAAATGGTACTGTAAAAAAAACCCGGTGTGGGGGATAACCACATGTTCCTTAGGATGCTGCTTTGGATAATTTTTCCTGGTCTGTTTACAGTAAAACAATGCACAGAAATGTCATAGATAGGAAGGAATAATTGCTAGCACCAAACCTAATTTAATTATCCCTGATATAGCCTGATGAAAACAAAATGCTTAAATGCTAAAGCATTTTCACCAACTCAGTAAGCATCTCTTCAGAAGAATAGATACAGTCATCAAGGGACTGACCAACTAGAAACATCAAGGGCAAAATTGTATTTTCATCCTCTCTTTTATTTGGTGCTTTGTTTATCTCAGAGTGATTGTTGGGCTTTTTCTCCACAGATTTATTTGCTCTGGAAAAAAACCCTCATTGAATAGTCTATTTTCAACCCTTGAGTGCATATATGGAATTTGAACATACTTTAGCACAACAAGTTCGAAATACATGTATGTTTATATTTGTAGAAGTATATAGGTATACTAATAGCTTTTAGTTTTCTGGTAGAATGTGAGGTATTTGAGTTGTTATTATCTAACTTGAAGGAAATCCATAAAATTACTTACAGGTGTGTTGTATTCCTTAACAGAGCCTGATTTCATGAGAAGTATTTTTCCTTTGAGCAGAGTACAATTAAGCAGCAGTTATGCCTCATTTTCCAGAACCACTGGAAAAGTTCAAGGAACTATAAACAATAAAACAGTAATAAAATTGTTGACATTATCTATAATTAAACAGATTAACAGCCCACATTTTTATATTGGTTTGGTTTAGTTTGGCTTGGGTTTTTTGTTTGTTTGAGTTTTTGTTTTGTTTTTGTTTGGTTGTTTGGGGGTTTTTTTGCCAAAGCATTTGCTATTTATTTAGGAAATTGCAACTAATAGTAATACAACACGATAGTGCTAAGATATTTTTATGACCCTAGAGGTTTGAGGATTTTTTGCTCTGTATGTAAATTTTTAAAACACTCTTATAGTTTATTTTTTGTTCTTCTTAAAATGTGTCACTGGAAATGTTTTCTTTCCTTTTTTAAATCACTTACATATGCTCCATAAACAGGTGCAACAGACAAGCCTGTAATTTTTGCAAACTGTTGTTCAGTCTTGAGCAGAGATGGGCTATTGCATTTCTCTGAGTTAAATTATTAAAATCTTCTTTTTATGAACTTGTTAAAATTAGAAGACTTCGTTTTCAGCAGTGACACCTAGCTTAGGATTCTTCTTTGGTGTTTTGCTTCTCTCTCCACACCAGGGAAAACACTTTTTACTTCTGCAGTGTGATCAAGTAAGACCCTAGATATTTCATATCAGAATTAGCAAGAAGTTCACATTTTGTTGGGGCTGCTTAAAGTGTAAAAACATTTGCACAGATCTAGCCTTCACTACTCGCTTTCTTAAACTGTTCTGAATCAACCCATGAACTTTTCTTCCACATCAAAGCTTATTTCCAACTGGGCATTAAAATCAGCTTAAGCCATAACTGATCCTGCCTGATGTGGGGCACCACCTGCACTATTTCTAGTACCTTATTGAACTTCTTTTAATTTTTTAATCAGTAATTTATGAATGTATGTGATATGAAATACAAGGATTTTATTTTCTTCCCCCCACACACACCTTTTACAGGCTACAAACAATAAAGTGTGACTATTTAACTATCTAATTGCCTATTATTGCTATGTCTGTTGCAAGTAAAAATATTTTTTATCACGTAGTCCACAGCATTTTATAAATCTTATCAATTTATTCTACTGCCTCTGAAGGTTTTCTGTTTTTCCTTACTATTTTTTTGTTCCTTTCATGACTTAATTACATGAGCTCAGCTGCTTTTCCGTCCTGGACATTACTTTGACTCAGTGTCTGTGCTGCAGCTGCAGACATGTCTTCAGAACACTGCCAATGCCTTCTCTCCATTTACACAGCCCTTGCTGCTTAACCTTTTGTGCAAAGCACTGTATAGAGCTTATGAACATGAGGGAATTATGCCATCAGATATCCCTGTGCCTAAGATCAACAGGTGACTTTAGAGCTGTAGTATAGACACAGGAGGTGGAGCCCCACTGTGCCTGCTCTCAGTGACGAGAAGGGTCTTCCTTCTCTTTTGAAGGAAGCTGACTTGCAGCAATCTGTGCTCACAGTCCCGCTTGAGATGCTAAATGCTGTGTGGTACGCTGCCGTTGTTTAATGGTTTAATCAATGAGTCAGAAACCAAAACAAACCTGTAGTCCCATTCAGGAGTTGCCATGAGGATGAAAACAGTTTACAAAGGAGTAAATGCTAAATGTATTTCTAATTTAAAGTGACTCACCATTTTCACAGGTGGATAATCACCTTAATGACAAAACAATATCATGATACAAGGCCACAGAGGCCACTATGTCCAACCTAATCAAAATATTTTCATCTCAACCCATAGATTTATCCTTATTTGCTCACTGATGCCTTTTATAATCCATTCAATGGCAATCAATAAACACTTATAAAAAATTACTGGCAATCTCAGAGCAGGTCAGCTGGCTTTTGGCTGACCCAGAAATGACTGACCAGTGGCAGCATATCTTATGTTTCAAGATCTAGCAGGAGGAGTAAGCAAACATTCAATTTTCATCATGACCTGGGCCCAGATTTTTCAGGAATTCTGTTGACAAAAGGTGTCAAATACATTAGTTTTAAGGAATTTCCTTTAAATTTATTTATGCATCTAATGTAATATGACAGTACCTTTTACAATACAACCCTTTGGTGGTGTAAGTTTGTATTTGACTAAGAAATACATTAATTTCACTGTGCTGTCACTGTCTTTTTTTTTTTTTTTTCCTTTTGGTAAGAATTTTTTTTTAACTGACTTATTTATAATGACCAGCATAAAATAATTGGAAAATAATTACATCTATCTTACAGATATCATTTTTGTCTCCAAGGACTAATAATTGCTATGCTATTCTGTAGCCTGTGTCTTTCCTCACCTTGTGAACCATGCTGTTATTGTTAGTTTTTGTAATGCAGTCATGTTTATTATCACTGTACATTTCAGAGCTCTTTTGTGGTGTGAATTCTCCAAAATCAAAGACAGCCAATACACCAGAAAGCTTAAACCTGTGCTAACACCACATCCGACGGGCAGAGCCGATGAACACAGCAGAGAGAAAACCTAATGAAAATAACACCTTTTTTTTATTTTCCAAACAGAATGTGACCAGTTACCACCTTGCTCATTATCTTCTGGTAATTTTCCACGAACCTTACAATAAGTGGGTTCTGAACAGTGCTTTATTTACTGTAGAGCAATGACTGCATGGGCTGTTTCTCTTGAGGGTGTTTTATATAGGGGTTTCAGTGGAAGAAAAGATACAAATTATTAAAATGATCAATCAGTTGATGAAATGTGTAAATAAGATAAAAACTAAAAACCAAAAGTGAATTTTTAGTGAACACCAGAAATAAGAAATTGTGACTCGGATGGCATGATGAAACAGGTCTTAGTAATGGGTTTCGAATGACTGAAGTTACTCAGCTAATGGGGGGTTGCAGCTGGAGAACTGGAATTCGGAACAGACAGATGAGAAATACCATATGTAAAATAAGAAAAGAGGGGGAAATAAGGAAGGAGAAAGGAAGAGAAAAATAAAAATTTCTTTCATTTGGGGGAAGACATCCGAAGTATGTAGAGTAAAAGGAAGTACTACTCCTATGAAATGTGAATGTGTTAACAGTGCAAAAGAATGAAGTGGCTGTCTGCTTTAGTCTCCACCAGGTTCAGAAGATAAAAACATGGGATTTTTTAGATTATAGGATAATTTATGTGGAAAGAGATGATGGGAGTCCTTACTCCATCCTCCAGATCAAAACAGGGTCAGATATGATTTCAGAGGGGTTTGTCTGACACTCTCTCTCTCCTGTTCATCAGCTGTAAAGGAACTAGGAAATGGCCTGTCATATCCTGTTCTCTGCCTTCCTTCTATATCTACTTAATGTCTTAAAGGTGTTAGATTGACTACCAAGCAAGAGATGGAGGGAGAGTGCTGGGAATATGGAAAGTTCAAGGAAAAAAATGAAGCACGCTGGTCAAGGCAAGTCAGAGTCAGATGGCAAAGTTCAAGGGGACAACAAGATACCGGTCACTGTAGGAATTAGCTTCAGACAGCGGCAAACTAGCTATTGCCAAGGTTTTCTGTGTGTATCATAGAATGTGGAAAGGAAATACTTTGAACGGGATTTTTAAGAACAAAATGGTATCTTTGTAGTGCATTAAGCCTCCTACTGAGACCTAAAGTGTTTTTTACAATAAATAACTACATTTAAGGAGTAATCCGATAACTTTAAAATGCCGCAACACTAAGAGTCTTTGGTTATATCCCATTTATTAGAGCAATCATCCAGCAGAATTACAAAAAGATTTGGTTTTTTGGCCTTAGCTCTGACTTAGAATACTCTATAAACTTCTTTACACTCCTGTGTACCTTATCTTCCCCAGGTTCAAAACAGAATGATAGTTCTTTACTGACTGGTAAACACTTTTAAGTTTCATTACTGTTTGTCAGGTGGTTTTGATGACAATCAACATAATTAGCAGAATCAAAAATCATGTGAAAATTTTAAATTATGCAGCCTTTGGTTAAAGAGGACACTTGGCAAAATGGACACTGTCCGTCCTACATAGCACTGGTGTCCTATTACTAACATACATATCTAAATACAAAAATGATAGAATTTAATCAACTTCTAAATGATTGATTACCATTTCTGAAAAGAAAATTAGTTTTTCTTTTAACTAATGGCGGAAAATCTCTTAAAGCCAAGAACGATTCACTTCAAATGCCATGGTATAAAAATTCAAACAATGAATGATATTTTCAGTTGAAAGTCCACATGCTTTTCTGTTGCTGATAAAGACAAACTGCTTTTGTTTTGAATAGCAGTCAATAACAATGAACTTTTTTGCTTTATTTGCTCTTTGGCAGAGAAACTAGTTTTCTTTTGTGTGTTTTGCATCTGGGGTTTGCGCTTTGGTTTTGATTTTGTTATTTTTTTTAATAGGAGTACAGACATCTTTATTTTATGGTCTGCATATAAGAAAGCCATACACCAAATTACCACCACTGGCTATATAAAATATACTGTGTTCATGTGATAGTGCAATTTGGGATGGGAGACAACTAAAATAAAATAACAGCATAAAATCGAAAGAATTCTAAAAGATTAATTTTTCTTGATGCTCAAAGATGGCTATAGAATATTTTTCTTCCATTGAGGTATATTTGAGATGTGAGAAACATTAACAATGGGGAGGGCTTTAGGTCAGGATCACTGTGCATCATAGATGGCATTATCTGCTGATTTAGCTGAGCTGAAAACTGCTGAAAAATAATCCTTTTTGTGCCCTTGTCAGTGGCTTTGGCCTAGAGTAATATAAAATCAGCTTTACCTGAGTCAGATAATCATTACAAAATTAATTTTGTTCTGGACTCACAGAAATAATTGGGAGAAAAATATATTTCATAGATTGATGACTAGTATTTTAAGTTAAAGCTTATTGAGATGTATAAAATACTAAGTGCTGCTGGTAATTGAGCAACTCTATGCAACTGTAAATTAGATGCTTGAATTGAAAACAGATGATTACTAAAAGCACTTTTTCCTCCTAGAAAACTTGCAGTTCTCTTTTTCCTTAGCATTCACAAGGGGCATCCAGTTAATCATACTGAGGTCTCTCCCTTAGTGCTGCAGTAGCTGATTACCCAGCAGGAGGTGCAGTTCCAGCAGGGTAAGTCAGAATGGTGTTGGTTGTTCCCTAGGGAGGGACATCCTGTAAAAACACCAAGGTTGAGAACTGTCATATTCACAGCAGTAGGTGCATTTTCCTCAGAAATTAATGGAGCAAGCTGGGCAAAAATGTTTTTAAACTACATCTTCCCTAGAGTAAGATGCAAATTCAAAGCTCTTTTGAAGCATTGGAATGAAAGTTGAAGATAAGACTTTTTAGTTTTTGACATTGATGATATAGGCAACACTAGCACTACGAATATTAAATTGAAATGGAGGATAAGTGGGGCAAATGTTATTCAAGCAGCTCCCAAACGCAGTCCTAGCTGTTTCAGAGCTAGTTTAACTCAGGTGCTTGTAATTATGGTTGTTATTATTGCAGAATACCTGTCACACGTTTCCTTCCTTCATTTTTTTTTATTAATTGAATGACAATTTTTTCCTTAAACAAGAGGATTGGATGTAATCTTGCCCACTAGACTCCCATCCAACGAAAGAGGGTTAGAAGGAGTGAAGCTTTGAGATGCAGCTTTTTTTTTTCTGGCTGCAGTCTGTGCTGTTCAGCGGCACACAGCAGCTCTAGTCTGCTTTCTCAGTTGAAGGCAATGCAGCACAAAGTGATTGGGATCTGTTTACAGAAAGATTGTGCAGAAACATTAAGAGCCTTGTTAGCTCTGTCCTCTTGAACAAAGGCATAAGGAGGGTCTATTTATAATGCACAGTTTCTACAGATTTCTTACCAACAGAAGAAGATAAATCCTTGATGATTGTCTCTAATAGATTCTGTAAGGACTGTACAGCCTGGTCACAAATTCTGTGTCCCACATGTTTTTAGCCTCTATAGTTTTGTCATCTTGTCTTTGCTTCAGCTCAGTGCTGCTTTTTTTGTGCTTCTCATGTGATTCCTTGTAAGTTCTTACACTGTGTCTATTAACACTGGGTTATAAGAACATGAATGGCCAGACCTGAAATCCACCTAGCATGGTATACCAGAGACCTAGACAAGAGCTGAAAAAAAAAAGGGGGGGGAAAAATTAGAATAAAAAAGAAAAGGGAAAAATATTTTTCTCCATTAATTTATTTTTAGTCTGCAATAATATGTAGCTCAAGGACTTCCTGATTCAGAAGTGATATCTCTGTGTGAGAATATTCCATTAAGCTTACACAGTCAGTCTTTATTTCTTCTTTAACCAACAGGCCCTGCTAACCCTGACTGGCAATCCACTCCCTAAAACATAATTAAAGATACCACTGAAAATGTGCAGAGACACAAAGCTTGCAAGGCTTTATTTCATTTTCACTTGTTCAGACTTTCATTACATCTGTCCCATAATTACTTTCAAGTAAATACCAGTTCAAAGAGAAATTTATGACCTTTAAAATCATTCCGTTGTAGTCTATAAGTCATTAACTTTCATAAAATATTGCTCTCAATTTCACTTTGTCACCATATCTGTAGAAATGTTTGCATGTCTTTTTATTTAATGCATACACGTCTGATAAACCATGAATGAAACACTCAATATTAAATATATTTTAAATAGCTTTTATTTAATATTTCTTCTTGGTACACCTGAAATACTCTCAATATCTGCAAGTAAAACATAGCCTGATACTTCTAGAGAAGGAGAACAGCATACAAGATGACAAATGTGAAAGGCAATGTCAATTAGGAGTTCTGTGTCACAAAACAGTATATAAATACTGGTGTAATGTCTCCAAAAGTCGAGTGACAAGGCCTTCATTGTTCTTTAATAGGACCCAGTTGTTCATGAACATATGGGAAGCTAGCTTATTAATGAAATTTTTCTTCCCTAGTCATCTTAATTCTGTGAGATTGTAAATTATGCAGCTAGGGTGAATTAAAGTAACTCACTATTTCCAGACATCCTGAGAGATTTTTTTTCCATGGAGAACTTAACATAGGAGATTTCTAACTTCTCTCTGGACATTTGTTAAGGTAAATGCCTTGAATAATTCCAACAATGTGCTGAAGGACAAATATAGTTTCAAACCTAGTGTGAATTAACAGGAGATTGATATGCTGAAAAAAAAGGATCTTAGTAGGCAGGAGATCTCAAGTATCTATTTAGTCCACTCACACAGAAAGACAGGTTCAAGTCAAAACTCAAGACTGAAAATTACCCAGGCTCTGACCTGATGCATTTTGCAATGCAGACTTGAGCAAAATTTTGCAGTCTGAGATAATCTTTTTTTAACATTAATTAATTCTAATTTCAATTGTAAAATGCATGTTTATAAAGTCTGCATACACAATAAATATGCATTTTTACTCTGATTCATAAGGTAAAGGAGTATACCCTCCCTGGCAGCTATGCACTTTAATATATTGCAGTGTTTAAATTTAGATATTTGAGGTTCCCACTAGACAACAAGTTATTAAAACATCTGCCTTTCCATAAGCCATTCTGTTCTCTGCCATTCCACATGTCCTTTTCTACTTCACCAGGCAAAATTGCCCAATCTAAATTTCAGCTCAAGTGTTTGATGGCTTTCACGCTGAGCTCAAACTGTTAGTGCTTCCCTGAGAGAATAGAATTGAAATGGGATTTAATCTAAAATAACAAAATAGAATAAAGGTTTTACATATAAATAAGTAATGCCCTGTATGTTTTTATGCACACTTTTCTTTTCTGGATTTTGCATGCAGTGAAGTTAAATGTTAAAATGCATACATAACCCAAAGCTGACAGAAAAGAACATCAGTGCATGTTGCCAGTGTGCTCAATTAATGCCTATGCTAAAATATATTTTAAGTCAAATCCATAATAACTGTTACTAAAAAATACATTGAAAAACTAGTATTTTTATTGCTACCTTTGTCCCAGACTGCTGGGTGTTTGTTTACTTTAAAGCAGTGGTAATTTCAACTAGCATTACAAAACCATTCCAAAAAACCATTCCAAAACCATTCCAAGCATGCTGTCTAGTATTTCCAGTAACAATAGTTGGAGTTTTATATGCTCACTATTCAGGGAAGATTCATATTGGAGCTGGATTTTTTTCACAGAATGTGAACAATTGACTTTATAACCATAAAACAGAATTATGAACTACCTGTTACCAATAGGTATTTCAATATTTAATGATGGGGTACTAAAAACACTCAGGTCTTCTGCAGTAAAAATTATGGGATTAATTCCCACTACTAACTAAAATCATGTGTTAGACAAGTGAAGCAGAACAGGGTCAAGTTACTGTCACTTACCTTGCCATTTTTTCCACATCTAGAAAAATGGCAATTAATCACAGTTGCTCAGATAAAAAGGGTTAAGGTTTTGATATTGCCTTGGAGCAGTGAAGGCTTATAACATACTGAGGAATGACACAACCAGCAGCTTGAGGGGAGTGATTATTCCTCTGTATTGTGTCCAGTTCTGTCCCCCAGGTGCAAGAGAGAATAACAAACAGGGTGTGATGTTCAAAGGGAAGCTGAGGAAAGTGAGTTTCCTCAGCTTGCAGAGGAGAAGGCTTAGAGAAAGATTTAATTTCTGCTTTCAGCTGCATCATGGTGGAGAATATGGAGCAGCATCTCAGAGATGCAGAGTAGAAGGACAAGAGTTAATGGTCGGCAGCAAAGAAAGTGCCAACTGATGTATTTTTTTTTTCACCATACAGGAAGGGCTAAACTGTGGGAGAGAGTCCTCAGATATTCAAAACTGGATTGGACAAAGCCCTGAGAAACATGTTTTAAGTTTATAGTAGGGTATCAGCCTAGACGACTTCCAAAGACCCCTTCCAATCTGAATTATTCTGAGATTCTGTTCTGTGATTAATCAAGCAAATAAATTGCTAAGTATATTAAACCTTTTTATTTTGAAATTTTGACTTCAGGATTCACACCATTAAGAATGCCTTCAGTTACTAATTCCCTTTTTTAACTCCATGCTTCTGTTCTGCAGTCTACACACTATAAAAAATTTTCTCCTCACAGAATTTAGGCTGTATAGTTTTAATTATAGGTATTACCGATGTTATGCAGTAATAGAATGGCAAACTTCAAATATTCCGTAAGGCAGTCATCTTTCCAGATATTAAATATGGGCATAATTGTAGGAGAGTGTTTGCCTATACGCTATGTGGCCTGATGACTGTGCATATATAGGTCGAAACCATTGACTGCTAAATCTGTTGCAGTCATACCTTTTCCACATCACTCAGACAGACATGAGCTGGATCTCGTCTTGGTAATAGCCAACTTTCCATTTAACTGGATGAATGGCAGATCCGGACACTGCAGTTCCAAACAGCTATAACCTTAGGAAGACCAGGAAAAATTAAATTTTCAATTTAATTTCATTGCTCCATGAGGCAGAATAAAATCATAAATTCTTCACCATGCAAAGGGACAAAGATTTTTGCAAGAGGCTGAGACTTGTTAACAAGCTGATTGTGAACTGTCATTAAACTTTAAACTGTGCAAAAATAAAATTCAAATCTTAGTTGTTGTCTGAAAGAAGTCTCCTATTTCACTAGGAGACTTTTCAAAATATTTTCTTTTATGTTAAAACAGTGATCGGTTGTCAAACTTCAAGCCTATAGCATGGCCACTTCATCACGTGTTGGCTAGTCACTAGACATTTTTCATGGAGAAATAGTTTTACTGAACATGAACACAAATTATCTCGAACAAAACCATCTGTACCCCAGAAATTTATGTAACTTCCTAATTTCATCTAAATTCCAGAACTGGAAAGGTGAAATCATTTGCAGTTTAGAGAGTAAGAGTCAAGTGGTGCCATCTATTTATTACTTTTGTGAATTTAAATAGGTAGACATTTGTTTCAGCAGTCATTAATGTTTCCTGCTTACCTTTGCTCAAGCCTAGAGACTCTGGAGGAGAGGTGATTCTCCAAGCCTTAAGGAGTAAGCATGGGAGCCAGAACAGCAGAATCACAACAGAGAATATCTTGTTCTATCCACTAGGATATGACATGAAGGTGGAAAGCTGATAAGCAAAAGACACCTTATAAGACATGAAGGACAATTGTAAAAGTACTCATTCATTCTACCATATTTCCCTACATTTAGTGATATGCTGTATGTGCTGTAGGTGGTATAAACATACTGTATTTTCTTTTCTGGCAAGTGTCACAAGTAATTTTTTTTTTTTAATCTACTTTGGGGGTTTTTGCAGCTTGGCCCATGCATTCCACTTGTGCAAAACACCGAACTTAAGTGAAACATCATTTCCCTTGCAGTCAGTAATTTAACATTCCGGTGGACTGGTAAGATGAGCACTTCAGAGAATGGTTTGATTTTCCTAATGTGAAAAGCCTACATAGGTCACATGTAGTAAATTACTTGCTCCCTTTGGCTACCATGCTCAGCTGATGAAGCTGGGCTGAAGTATTATTACCTTTCTTGATGACATGGAGTCGTTAAAACATTCTGTGGTTTGAGATGTAATTTTAACACTCACAGGAAATCAGGGTTTCAGAAAGTGTGGTGCTGTCACCTTGTAAATTATCAGACACACGGCATGTGCCTACAAACTGCATTGGCACTGTTTAACTTTGTGAGGCATGAACAGATCAAAGACCCCATAAAATGTGCTCTGAAAAAAGAAACAAAACCAGAACTGTATTAAAGAATCAGGTGGCATAATTGTGTTCCTGGTAGAAATGAGAATAGTGGATATTGTTCTTGAAGGAGGATTATTATTACCTCTTCGTTATTTTCTCATTTTGAGTTTATGTTCAACATCTCTCAAGCACACTATCATGAAAATTATCATTAATTTCCTTAATCTATGCCGTTTCTGAGCCTTCATGACAATATTAATTTTATGGGGGTTTTTTTTTAGCCAACTTTTGTTATTCGGCTATTTAAGTGTATTAATGAAGTGTTAAGTGTAAAAAAACTATGCATTGTTTTAATTAACTTTTTAAGGGCATCTTTAGGCTATTCATATAATTTCTACTGCATATATTGAAATAACATAAGCAGGGGAGTAGAAACCTCTTAATAATCATATGTATGACCCTCAATATAGGCATTTTTGATTTTTCATTTTCTGTGTAACCTAGCATATTGCCTATTTTCCCAAATTTATTAATATCCTGTGGATACAGTGCTTGTTTGAAGGTGAATGAAAGTCCACAAACTCCCAATTATTTTCAATTTTGCAGTCGTTTGATTAGAGTGCCATTGTCTGTAATTTTTACACTTGTTTTGAGTCTTCAAAGTGCCTGATTCATGCCTTGAAAATGGGTTGTTTTGTGTTTCCCAGCACTGCTTTTTTTTTTATCCCTGCCAGTTATAACCTGATAACCTGATTTCATACTGTGCTTTAGCACAACAATACAGTCATCAAACTAAAGCAACACAGTAAGTGGGCACATTAGCCATCATTTTACTTGATCACTTGGGAGAGATTAAATTTATTCATTTTCAGAACAGATAATGAAATATTTAAAACATTTTAGAGTAAACGGTGGCAGCATTTTGAAGCTCTGGCATGCTCTTTGCCAAAGCACTGTACTATAGACTGCGCATGTAAGTCTCTTGTGCGGATGATAATCTAATTTCTGCAGGTTGTGTTTTTTGGTTTTTTTTTTTTTTCCTTAGGCTCATTTGCATTTAGTTTATCTAAAGTGAAATCCATTCAATTTTATTGAACTGTAATTCTGGTAATTTACAATATTTACATGCTGTGGTTAGATTGAAATCAGTCCTTAATTCAAATTCAATCTAAATTTACAGCATAGTAATTAGGGCTTTGTAACTGACACTAGGGGCCTATTGATTTAATGAAAAACTTAACCTTACAGTAAGTGTTTAATTAGTTGCTGCAGTAGATTCTGCGCTGTCCTAAATTGTGGACTTTAGAGAATTAGGTACTAATTTAAATTACATTACTATATAAAGATCTGAACTATATTTTAAAAGAGCATGTAGCCCTACAGATGAATTAATTTCTCAGTCTTTGAAAAAGTTAACAGAAAAAGGCAGTAATCAAAGCAGTTTCCTACACATCTGAATTCAGGTAAAGCAGTGATAGGTATACCGGAAATTACTACCTACTTTTGTAAAATATTGATTTAAAGAGTTTAAAAAAAAAAAGGAAAAAGGTGAGATTTTCTTTATGGAAATTTTCCCCAGGAGGCAAAATTTGAAATTTATATATATATATATATATGTATATATATATATAGATAGATAGATAGATATATACACGACTATGTACTGAAGGTATCCTCTGAAGATGAAATAAAGAAAAAATCTAACTAGAAAATCCAATATGTTTGTATTCACTGTGGAGAAGATACAGATGTGACAGAAAGTAAGTGTTAACATCTATATTATACACAGGTAATTGTATTTTTATTTACAAAGTACTCAAACATTCTAAGCCATTATTTTATTTCTCCACTTCATAGAATATCTCAATCTAGATCAATCCCATAAGTTTTCAGATTAAGAAATAATTAAATCTTAGTAACAGCAGATTTTTGTTTTTTCCTATTTCTCCCCCTTTTTGTTATCACGGCTTGGTAGAGCATAGACACCAAGTCACAAGTTAGAAGTGGCTCCAATTCTCCAGATCTGCCAGTAACATTTTGACTTGATATATAGCTATTGGAACAAATTACAGTTCACCAGCAACGTCAGTACACACTCATCCAAAGCACTTGCTAGTAAGTTTGCATCTCTTTAACTGGCTGCTAAACCATCCTGGAGTAGCCGTGACTTTGCAGCTTTTTGCCATGCTGCCCATGTGTATGCTGGCCCTGGGAATCACAGAGCATTTTGTAATAGGTGCTCCTAGTATGTAAATTTTAGTGAGCCAATGAGCCAATTTTGTATCCCTAGAGGGTCATCTAGAAGGTCATCATGGATTTCAGTAATTTTACTATGTTTCAGAAAAGCCTAGTTCTTATAGAATTCAACTACACTCTATGTGGTTTATTAAAACTTTTAATTATTTTACTTAATTTCAGATGTGTTGGGATTTTTTCTGAAAGTAACAGGACTTTCTTTTTGGTGTCTTATCTGAAAGGGTTTTAACTTGTATGTTATCCTGTTCATGGATTTTCTGGTCATTCCCTAAGTCTGGACGTAGTAATATTCCCACGTGAGATTTTTGCACAGAGGCCGTGGAACCGAGAAATCTGCTGAAATACTGTGGGGGTATTATGTCTGTTCCAGTAAGGAGAAAAAGGAAAAAAAACCTATTTTATCATTGTCTTTTTTGTCTGCCAATAAAGAAAGGCATAAATAATATACAGATACAAGAGAACAGATGTTGATTAGTATTTATTGGTAAAAATTAATAACTCTTACTCTTACATTATTGTTTTTGTCAGCAAGTAGCTATTAAAATACATGAAAACAATTGTCTTTCCTGTAGTCATAGAGTAAAGCAAGAAGAGGAAGTAGATGTTTTGGTCCTGGTCTAGGTCCTTGTAGGCTAAGCTACACTGCTTCTTTTGATCTTTATCATTTTATGAATAAGTCAGCACGGTGTCACACCAGACACTTTCTATATTCAGAAATGATAAATGGCTTCTGCCTGAATTAGCATTACAAAAAAGTGACACGCATCACCATCAAAACCAGTTCTCAGAGCTAGAAGTCAATGTGCAGTTTAGGGGGCAGGTCAAAATCTCAACTGTAACAAGCAGATTAGTTTCCAATCTTGCTGTTTCAAGGAAAAGGTCATTTTATTTTTTTATTTTTTTTCATAGAAAGGAAAAGAAATACAGCACCTGGAGAATTTTAACCCATCTCAAGTAGAGAATATGTGAAAGAAATAAAGGCAGGGAAGGGAAAGGAAATACTGTGTGTGTAACCAGTTACACAAGACCACAAAATAAAATAGAGGGGAAGTAGTACAGAAAAAGCACAAATAATGTAGCAAAACTTGAAGAATTATGTGGATGGAGAGTAACATCAGAAAATTCACAAGTTCCATTTTTAAACATACCATACCTCAGCCATGTTTTCCCAACAGTAGTCATCTGTGATATATTTTTTCTAGAACAGGCAGGCTTAGGCAGAAAATGTTTAGAGAGTCCTAGAACCACCCTCCACCTACACTGCGTTTGCCAATAGTTGCTGATCTTGATTAGTCAGCAGCACAGTTCATCAGCAAAAGCAGCTTGATTAGTCGGTATGACAAGCATGGTTTCAGCATAGAGATTTGCCATATTTGTTACTCTGTTGTTGTTTTACCCTTTGGCACGTTAAAACATAATGAAAGCATTGTGTAATATTGGGGTAACCCTAGCAGTTTGCTGCGGTAGACTCAGCACATTCAACCTTTGTTTGGCTTCCCTGACTGCCAGGTTAGACGCCACGCTGCTAGTGTCTAATATGCCCAAGAATAAAAAGTTAGCTGAAGGATTTCTGTGTCCTAATGACACTTAACTTCTAGCATATGCCTTTTTAGGAAACACTGGAAATTGAAAATCACATTTTAGTAGAAATTAAAGACTGCTCAGAATGTAATGCACAATTCAGGAAAAAAGAAACCAAAAAAACAACAAAAACCAAAAAAAAATAGCACGGAAAAGGAAGGCACTCCAACTTACCCTGTTTTTTCCTCTGTGGTCTAATCATCAGGCTGGTCACTGACATTTTGGAAAACCAATTCAATTTCCTTGAATCCTTTCTTCCAGCTCAGAAGAAATCTAAATAGACATCTACTCATTCCAGAGGAATACTCTGACTCCAGAGTTTGCTGGTGTCAGTTTCATTTCTCCTTCACCTGTTACTTTTGTTCCTGCTGCCAAGTGAATGTAGACTGACTACAGATGAGTGTCCTAGCTACTGCCTTGACTTTGTGTCCCTTTGTGAGTGTATCCGGCTTTTCTATATTAAAGTGAATTTAAGTTAAGCATTTAATTAAATAAGCAAAACCAAAGAACCTTATCTAAAAACAATTGTAAGATTTCAAGCTAGGTATGAGCAGCTACTGAAGCCATACTGAAGTCTAGCAAGTAAGACAATGTGATTTCTGCCATTCCTACATTATTGGTGTGCCAGAGAATGTCCTTGGTACGATCCACGTATTTACAAATGCTAGATCCTATGGAAATAGAACACCATGGGAAAAATAAAGAAAAATGGCCCTTTTACACACTGCTATGTTAAAATTTTCAAAGCTATTAGATCACCAGGAACCTGAGATGCTAGTGCTGTTTACATCAGCTTGGGTTTAAGCTAAATTTTAATAAATTTCAATTCAAATTTATTTGAAACTCATCATGGCATGGAAGTATGCAAATTTAAAATTGGCAGTTTTTTGGTTCCCCCCCCCCAAAAAAATTTTTTTGTGTTCTGCCACTTTGTAGTTTTCTAATGGGACATCCTTCAGTAATCTTCTTTTTCTAGCTCTCAGAAAATAAACAGGCTGATTGCACAAGGTTTGGGGAATTTTATTTGTTGTGGTTTAAAATCTGACTACTGTCTGTGAAGTGCCCTTGATATCACAATATTGTTGGTGTTCTCAAGAACAGTGCTCTGTTACTGAAGAAAGGATATTTTCCTTTATAGATGTAATAAGTTTGTCATCATGAAAGATCATTAGAGTAACAAACATTATAATAAAAACTAACATGCCCTTCTGCTGCTGCCAGTCTTTCCCACAAATGTACACATCAGTGTGATAGGAGAAGGAAAGCAAATGTGATATAATAAGTTAAGAGCACATGGATATGCAATTCCTGGCTTGTGATAGTTTTAATCTACAATTAGGCAATTATCTTTCTTTCCTAATACAAGAATTCTCCATTTGTATTTGCATGTGGCAAGTCAAAGACAAGGAGAGTGTAACAGTTTCTCCATCTTAGAACATAATAGATGCTTTCTCAGCCTTACAATAAGCTAAATAGTGTAAAGCTTTCCACAAGATCATGGGATTTTACATCAATGGCACCTGAAATAAATGAGATCAAATGATAAGACTGCTTTACCTTCCATTTTTAAGTTTGTGCCACTACTGCCCAAGGCAGAATCAGCAAGCTTAAAAGTTCAATGCACATAGAAGCGAAAAAGGTAGAAATATTGCAGAGCAGCTCACTGTACAGTTTATGCTAATAGTCATCTGCTTTTGAACATCTTTTGCATTTTCCATAAATTCCCACCAGATATATACATATATATGTATGTATATTTATATATACCCATACATTTCCAGTTCCTTTGCTCTTGTAGTGGCATAATGGCTAAAAAGACATTGTAGTGTTTAAAATTTAATGAAGAAGTTTGGTTCACACGGTGAAATTCTATAAACTTATTTTTACAAGAAAGCATTGCTGAAATCATTCCTCCCAAGACAGTACTAAAATACATTCTAGATACGCTTTCAATAAACATGGTGTAAAAACAATTAGTAATTTATTATTTTCCACTGTCTTTATGTCAAATTTCCAAGCTCCATGTAAAAAATGTTTTTTCTTGTTCTTACATCAGTTTTTTTTCTGTTCTTTAATGCCTTATTAACATAATGCAGACGGATGGGGTAGAAATAATACGTAATAATTTTTACTAACTCTACAGAGTGTTTACCAGTTTCTCAGCTATATCTTACTTGTTTTGCCTGAGGTGAGGCTGATTAAACTTTTGAAAACAGCAGCACTAGCTCTTCAGTAATCATGGCAGATATTTGTATCACTGGAATTTCTAAAGTCTGCTTTAATCTGAGAGTCAAAATAGTCATTTGTTCCCTGCTTAAGGTTGTAATTCTCCTATTTGCAAATTATTTAAACCAGCATGGGATAATATTAAAAAATGAAAATATTTCTCCTGCCTCTTAATAAGGTAAAAAAATTAGTATGCAACTAAAAAAAATTTAAGGAGTTAATAAATAACAGGTCTAATTTCTTAATGTGATCTTTTCTGAACTGATTACTTTATAAAAGGGCCAACTCTAGCAACATCATCTGTAAAAAGGCAACTGCATTTTGCAGAGGTAAACAAATAGGTCATTAAATTACAGCAAATGTGCTGATCCTGAGGTTACCTGATATATACACCTCACATATGTGTTTCCGTAAGGAAAGCTATTCAGACTCGAGGTCAGCTCCAGCTTGAAAACCAGCTGAGGAGATACACGGATGCTCTGCTTCTCTGAAGGCCAAGGAGCTGTGAGGGTGTCCTGCCTGCCTGGCTGACCACCCACGCTGAGCAGGGCTGCTGGCTGCCCCAGCAGAAGAGAGGAGCCGCAGCCGCAGGCATTCTGCCCACAAGTTGCACGCGTGTTGCCTGGCCAGCCAGGCAGCCAGGGGGGATGTTCACGCGGGTGGGTTAGGGGTAGAAACACGTTGCCTTCTACACTGTCACCCGCTGGCTTTCCTCTCTTCATAAACGCAATAGGAGTACCCGTGCACAAGAGAAAAACTTGTATTTTACTCACGTGTGGTATTTGTCCGCAGTCCCATTTTCTGGCAAAGCAATCTCTGTGCCGTTTCTGGTATTTGGGAAGGGGCATTGCAAAGTGCTCTGAGGTTTGTGGAGAGGACTAGGGAGAAGGAGAAGAAAAGGTTGCTTGGAAGGAGGAAGATAAGAAGAGAGATGTAGAAATCAAGATAATATTACAGTAAAGGAGAGCAAGAGTGTTGCAGCAGTAAGACAGGATCTAGGTAACTCAGTGTGAGTAATCGAGAAAGCCTGAGTATTATAGACTAGTGTCAACTATTTTGTATCCCTTTGACAATACTGAAAGTCTGTCTTAATGGAAACTCATTTTTAAAGAGGGAATAGACTATTTTAATCATTACTTGGAAAAATGTTCCCTCTCCAAATGTTCCCTCCCTGTTCTTACTGTGTCTAGTAGTTGTTTGTACTGCCAAGATACTGCACTGTTCAAAGCAATATAAATCATTTGGTCTCCAACAAGAAGAAACCTTTACATCAGTATATGCTCTACTTAATTATAGAAAATCTGTGGGGTTTTTTACTATTTATATTAGTTTTATGCTCTGTCACTGTCTCTGTTTGAAAATTCGTAAATACTGAGGCATTGACACAGACGTACAATGCGACTCCAAGCGAGTGATTTTTAATCTTATAAGGCCTTTGGTCCTTCATCTATTAAATGGAGACATTTCTTCTTGCCATTTTTCCTTCATTTTTTCCGTATTTAGATTTGGATTTTTAGCTCTAGAACAGGAACAACAGCTAACTTCACAAAAGTGCAATACGCATGCAGTGGAGCCCTTTGTATTGTTGATATACCTGGATGGTAACATAGAGCAAATATGTAGTATTTATTAATCAATTTGTGGTTATATAAACAGTTTTTCCACAGATCAAACTATTTATTCTTTTCTGGGTTTGGTTAAGCAGAGAGGAGAAGCAAGTAGTGGACCTAATATTGAAAGCACTTTGGGTTTTTATTGCATCTGTGCTGATTTGAATCTCTGCATGCTACGCTGTCTTTATACCTGAAATGATTATTTTATGGTTCATGTTAAGGTGCAGCAAAAATTTCATGAGCTTAATCATAGTTGAAAAATGTTGTCTATGCATGGAGGATTCTCCTAACAGCTGAGCTGGGAATATTTCTGCCATTGAAGAATCCAATTTCTTCATCCACCTTTCCCCAATGATATCAAAGGCAATATCTTTTTCATGTAGAATACTTTGTGCACTCCTAGAGGTTTGCAGTTCTTAAAACCTCAGAGGTCTCTGATAAACATTCAGATAACAATAAGCTTGCTAAATTCATTTTATAATCTCATTAATCTGTGACCATGTTTCCATTTCAGTTTGGAGAATGTCTTAGAGTACTACTGTGCTGCATTGCTTAAATATTATTATCATGTTTGCTTGATGTGAATAGCTGTCATTATCTCTGAGGTTTTACATTTTGTGCAGGTTTTTAGGTTTTGGAAGTTTGTGTTTAGATCACTCAAAATTCTGAAAAGTTAGGATGGTTTTTTCTGTGTATTCTTTCATTCATTAATTAAGAAAGTAGAAAGTTTTGTAGAAATCCTTTCAGTAAACATTTTTTACCCATCTTTTGCACAAAATGAATCAAAAGTCCTAAGTAAATTACATTGTAGAAGAATTGTCCTGTCAGGATAAAACTTAGACAAGAACTTCAAGCAAACTCACTCGCACAATAATTTTACGCCTGTGCCAACAGTTGTCGTTAGTTTGCAATGTAGGCAAGTCCAAACCATCTGTACACTGAAACGTGGGTGTCCCATCTACCCTGGTAGTGAGACTGCAAAGCCGGTTCCAGACAGACAAGAAAGGACACCACACAGGGGAAATGCGGATTTATAGCAGTGGGGAGGACACACCAAACTGGTCTACACATATCCTGTATTCTGGCATTGTAGAAGTGAGTCAGGAAGCAATGTGAAAAGATTTGCAGGGTTAGGGATTGTAGTCCACAATCCATCCCACTTGGCGAAATGTGGTTTATGCAGAGTCCTCCTGGCTCCTCTATATGCCAGATTGCTCCCTCAGCTTTTTCCTCTCTCTCCAAGATCTAGTGAGACAAATATCCTTATTCGTACCTGGTCCTAGAACAACCCTTAGTGATTAGAAAAGCAACCAACTATACAGAAGGTACTGTCTGGATCTTTTACAGTGTTGTGCTACAACATTCTTGGTCTACTCAGTTTTCAATTGATTCAACTTCTAAATTCTTAGCAAATCTCTAGTTAGCATAAGCAAATTGAATTTTCCAGAAACTAGCAACATGTCCAAATACATGTCCAATTTTGCAGTTTTCAAAGGGTCAATGACAGAAATTCACTGACTGTCTCCCTTTAAGATTTCAGCTGCCTGCTTCTGAGAATGGAGGGTGTCTGACAAACCTAATTGGATGTATTGCTGCTTCATTACATTGCAAAACAAGGCTGACAATTTTAAGGTTTTGGAGGAAGGATCTTTGACAATGGGAAAATGCTAGCTTATTGAAATGTTAAGTTCTTCCTCAAAAGTCATTAAGAAAATGATGACTGAAAGTTTTGAGCTAAAGAGGAGCATAACTCAGTCATTGTTCAAATAAAATAATGCCTAATAGCATAAAACATAGTTAGACCTCAAGACATATTCTTTACTTCCAGGATATTAATGGCAAGTAATGAAGATTCAGCAATCATGCTGTTCCATTTAGAGTATGTTCATCATTCTGAGTGTGTTACCGAAAGTGAGGGAAGACATACTAACTTTAATCAGTACTACATGGCCAGACACTCTTGATTTGTGGTTCTGATTGATGTGTCTATATCCATTCTTAAAATAGTTTTATTTACTGGGCCTTCCTTGGCAATGAAATCTCAGAAAAGTCTTGCGTGTCAGCAGCAAGAGTCTAGTAGACACTATTCTGACACTATTTCTGTAGTTTCAAGTAGTTTCAAGATTATTTCCATTTTTTATGATATTCTGCATACCCTGAGTTACTCAGTACTACCAAAATATGTATACTGCGTTGAATAAGTTTAAATAATGTTGTCTAGCTTTAACATAAAATACAAGGGAAAAATTAGGAACCTTTTATAGGAAACATTATTTGAAAAAAAACCCGTGCATTTAAAGTACATTGCCCAGCAGATAGTAGTATTGAAACAAATTAGATCAGTGGGACCTCTTTTCTGTTTACTTACTTTTCTGCCCAAGTAGAGATGCTTGAAATGTTTTTTTATGTCACGGTTTGGGGTACCTTTGTTTAAATTATTGAGAATCAAGAAGGTCTGGAATTAGAGAAAACATTAATCTTGTTTGATTTTTTGAAAAACATATCAAGCCTTCTGAGGCAACCAAAATTAGTGGCACAACTTTTTAGGCATTTTTCAGTAAGTATGTGCTTATTGTTTGTGCTTTAATTTAGTTTTCCTTTACTTGATACAATAATAGTATTTATATATTGCTGTTTATGTTATCTTTAAGTGTTATATCTGAGGCATTCTGAATCCACATTTTTGCTGGTTTGTGGGCTATTTTTAGGAATGGCTTACAAATTTCCCACAAATGTGATGTCAAACACCGTAGTCCCATGTTGTGCTAATTTAAAGATCCCTGGATATACTACGTACGGGTCAAAAGAAGTGTTTAACTTGGAAATGGTTTGACATCAGAGATTCCTTTGGCACCGCTGAGACTTTCTTAATTTTCTAGGACACAAGAACATATGAAGATTGTTACTAGATATCTGAGGAAGTAAGTCAGGAACTTTATTAATTATAACAGTAATACTATTTTATTAGCATGAAGGATTTTGCTGTTTGAAGTATTTTGTCTAGGACAAGCTACTGAGTTGGAATTGTTGTACCACCCATGTATTAAATCTTTTCATATTAACTGCTTGCATGTGACATTCAGCGGAATTTCTCAGCACCCCACAGTTCTTGGAAGCAGTGCTTACATATAAGGGAAGGAGAGGATTTCAATTGGCACATTTACAGACATTATCCGTATGCACGGCTGTAGCCACTGAGTGCAGGGAGAGAGAGACGGCCAGCTCCTGCTATAAAACTGAGCTGCATAAGATGATAACCATTGGCCACAGCACTTTTCGCATAAGCCGAAGATGTTCACAGGCAATTTGTGGAGATCAGTAAACTGAAATTATTCACAGGATATGTGGCACTAGGAGGTTACCGAAGTTCAGTGGTGTTTGGAGTTTATTGCCTTGGAACAAGTTACTGTGGAGGTTCAGTACCATGTGATCACTAGGTCATTTTTGTATGCTATATTGACAGTTAAAGCAATTATTATAAGAGCATGTGCTTGCATATGCCATGTGTAAATTTTGCTGAGGAAAAGACCTTTGAAAAAAAAGTATAGTGGGCTAAAAATAAGAAGTTACAGAGAGAGAGAAACTATTTCAGTTCAGGACATCAATTAACACTGATTTGCACTGGAGTGCGTTTGAAAGTGCATGCAATATTCACATGCCAAATGAATTCATTAAGGACCAGTGTGATTACAGTGAATGTCAAATGAATTAATAACAATGGGACCTTTAAGTGTTACCATTAATTTCACAGTGTGTTGCTGTTTTATACTTATGGGCTCTGAAGCTAAATGACACTCTACAGTTGCCCTAGTAGATTAATTGTGCATTAATAATCTATGGGTGGGCCAGCAATCTGGTGGGCACTTACATTTCATTGACACTTGGATACTAAAGATCATAATTTCCAGTTTTCAGTCAGGAAAGCCATTTTAGCTCACATCATGTCTTCTATATGAGATTAGAGTTCTTTAAAAGTGTTAAGATTTTGAATTCTAGGTCCACATTAAAAATTAAGTCTGATTAAAGAGTTAAACCTTTGATTGTTTTTTTTCTGTACATAGCTTTCCACCTGTGAAATATGTCAGTGATTTCTGCCTGCTAGTAGACATCCTGGTCTGTTCAGAGCATTTCTTTTGCTGCCTAATATTTGAGACTACTTGAGTTGACCTTTGTTTTGGATGGGGGGTTTTTCTTGTCATTTCTGTTTATTTGTTTGGGGGTTTGGGAGGGTTTTTTAGTGGTATTTTCTTATGGTATTTAGATCAGTTAACTTTACAAGGCTACCACTGTTAAAAATGTGTGCTTCCATTCAGAGCTCAGAAAGCACATACGAGTTATGCACCCAATATTTTTATATGTTGTGCCCTGAAAGAAATAGAGTACAGATTAAATGAGAGGTGAAAAAGAGAAACCTTTCTTTTTTTTTTTTTTCCCCACAAATTTATAACTAAGAAGTTGCATATCTTTATTCCAATGTATTGCATTTTGTGGTCTTATAGGGAAGTGGAAAAATATAAAAACAAGATAGTGTGATGTCAGTTATTTTTTAGTCTTTTTTTGTTTGCTTGCTTGTTAGTTTTTTAAGCAAACAGAAAGGTGGTTGATCTCAGACTTATTTAGGTGTTGGATATGTGCATGTAAAAACTTATTCTATTGGACATTACTCTTGTAAAGATTTCTAAAAGCTCTTTTGGATACTCTCATAAAAAGGCAATTTAATCAGTCAATAATTCATCTAGAATGGCACATTCCCACTTCATTTGTACATTTGTGAACAAGCCAGTCTGTGCTACATGATAGCAGTCTTCATGAAAATTTGTCATAACTCATTACACTGCTAATAAGCCATTCCTAAAATATGATTATCACATAAGTCATTAATCTAATTTACTAATCATCTAGGTATTGCTTTTCTTTCTACCTCAGTTTTTTAGAATGAGATATTCACACATAAACAATGAGATATTCTATTTATGTCTCAATTGGGGTTGATAAATGGGCCATCAATCACACATTTTTAATTTCATCCATTAAACACTCTTCACGTCAAGCTTTGCATGACACCTACTTAAAGAAGAGATAGAAATTCACTTCAGACTACTTTAAGTTTAAAATGAGAAAAAGTATAGTAATTCCTTCTATATCTAGGAATATTCCACCTGTTAAACACACTAGTTGGACTCAGAAACATTCCTTGTGTTAAACATAGAGGTGAGCAGATACTGGCAGTTTGTGGTGATGTCACACAGAATACACACACACTGATACACAGTGCGTAGTTTGGACTCCATGTTCTGAGACTGCATATGCAAAAAGTGCAGGAAAGAGAAGCCAGATCATCAATCAAGCTTTGTACCTTGAATATCTTTATGATCTATACATTGTTGTGAATTCAATTGAATAAATCAAATATTTATCATATAACAATGGTGAATCTCAGGAAAAAACGTTATCATATTTTGGACTTTGCTGAAATAAAAATATGCATTCACAAATTCTCTATTCTTTACCTGCTGAGCTTTTATGCTCCTACATATTTACATTTGTGTTTGATTAAACAAGTGGAGATTGTCACTTGTCCAAGCTCATTCAAGAAAAAAAAAATAGCAAAAAATGCATTTCAATTTCCATGTTTTACTCTGACTGTATATGTAAATGCATCTATATTTTATATATATATATATATATATTCCTCTTGCTAGAGGACTCTGAAAGTCCAGTGTTTGGGCTACCTGGATAGTATTTCATGTATTTTTTAAATAGGAATGGATTTCCCTTGACACAGAGGATGCAGGATAATGTTTTGATTGGAAGGGGTTGGGTAAATGAGTTTTTCACCCATTCTATCATTTTGTGGCACTTTTCTTACATTTGGATACCATCTGCCTCCAGCCTCCCTATTCAGTAGCAACAGCTTTGTGCCCACTCAGTCCCAGTCCCACTGACAGTGTGACAGGCTCTTTGGAAACTAAATATTGCTCTGTATTTGCTGAATATATTAGAAGCAATGGCAACTGTCTCTTCCTCTGCAGCTGGTAGCAGTAGGGGAGTTCAGCCTACTGAAGTTTAAGACAAGAAATGCAGGAGTACATCCCCAGTTTTGCTCTTAAAACTGAGAACAGTCTTTTCTATTTGTTTTCTGTTCCTTATCCTCTGGCAGGTCACCTATATAGTATCCTTGTCCTCTTTCATGAAATGAGGACCTACCTAGTAAAATATCTGAACCACAAGTGATGGACAAATCTGGTGTCTGGTTGAGGGTTTCCTCTGATTTCCTCCAGCAGTTTGTAGCTCAGCAGTATCATCTAGGTAGTTAGCAAAGATCTCAGTTTGGGTTCATCTATTCATGAGGGTTTTCACTTTTGAAGATCAGCTGCATCCTCTTTATAAACAATACATTTATATTGCATAAACTAACTTTTCTGGGGATGAGTGGGAAGACGGTTTCCTGTTATAAAATACTGTATCAGAACCGTGTGTATATTCTAATGAGGGAACTCAGAAGCTTTCCAAAGTAGAATTCCATTTTAGACAAAGTTTTGATTTTAATACCTTGACAGAGGAAGGGCTATTGTGGTCTTGGGTCTTTCAGAGTTCTGGCCATGAGTCACTATTCCTTCTGCATGCAAAATGCTCATTAAAGAGAAAGAAAATAAAAAGGAAAAAAAAGAAAAGAGAAAAGGGAAAAAAAGAAAAGAAAAGAAAAGAAAAAGCTTATCTTCCCTTGAAGCTGTGAATATCATCCCCAGAAAACTGTCAAAAGTTTTCTTCTCTTTTTTTCCTACTTCACCATTTTTCATTTTCTTTCAAAGTAAATTCTTCAATAAATATTTACTGTTTGGAGTTTCCCCTCACTACTCTATAACTTGGAATAGATAGGACTTCCATTGAGGTAAATGGTTAAAAAGACATAAATGGAAGCAAATCTTGGCCCAGAATACAGGGAAAATACGATAATTATCTGAAACATAACAAAGTTCAATTTTTTTTTGAGAGTTTCAAGGAAAATTGGGAAAATCCTTTGTTAAACCTTCTATCTTGAGCTGTGAGAGATTTTTCAGTACATTGAGCTACTAGATCCTAGCAGAATGCATAAACTCAGTGCCATGTGCATATGTTTTTATCCTAATTTAAAATAAAAACAGTCCTTATTTACCGGGGGGAGGGAGCATACTAACCTAAAAGTAGGATACACAGAAGAAAACTGCAGTTTTATTTTTAAGTGACTGAGTGAACTTGAGAAAAAAGAACCCAAACAGGAAAAACTTCCATCTCTTAGTCATGAGAACAGACATGTGCAGCTCTGTTAGAATCTGGATACTCACCAGGGATCTTACTGGCTCAATGCATCAAGAAGAAATGTCTGTCAAGCTCCTACAAACTTTAGTTTCCCAAACAACTGCCATATGCCAGAACTAACTGCATAAAGGCACTATGAATGAAGCATCAACATTGTGAGATTTAAGGATGTTTGTAGATTTTCTTTAAAAAAGGTTCCATTAAATCTTTTCGTTTCATCAATTTCCCAGGCAGGTCACAACAGCAGCAGAGCACTCAGTAATGCACATTTAATCCTTTATTCTTTTGGTTTGATGATGCTTTGCTATTTGAGGAAGTTCAGGTCTGATTCTGATGAATCACGACACTTTATCCTATCCAGGAAGGCATTAAGCAGACTGACAGCGAGCTCTGCACTGCTACAGTACATCCTTACTGCCAGTGTTTCTTCCAACATGAAAAACAGTTTTGTGCCTGCTGCAAAGCAAGTATTGTCATTAAAATGATACTTAAACAAGCTCTCTCTTCACTAAATGTCTTAATGCTATCAGCCTAAGAGATCTTTGGGATTGCTGTAAGCTCTAGGGTGGAAGAGTGCTTTATGCCTGCCTTAGACTGCCAGACTTCAATTCCCACAGACAATCAGCTACACCCTCTTTGTGAGCCTGCGCATCAGGCAGCCCATACAGAAGCACTGTGTCAAATGGTTAAATAAATAAATAATGTGCCTTGGGCCTGGAGCCAAAAATGCTCTCCCCTTGCACCAGTGTGAAAGGTAGTAGGAAAAGGCACTTCTGTTCTACTGCTGGTGAAAAAGGCAATGGCAAAAGCTCGGCGTGTCTCTTCTCTAATACTACCTCAGAGCAGCTCACGATGTAGTGTTAAATGTGTCTGAAATCTCCTTATTTTTCCAAGCCTGTTTACCGATGCATCCCAACACAGATGGAACCTTTCTTCCTGCACATATTAATTCATTTGTTATTTATGCACTTCTGATCTTTGTGACATTTTGTCCTTTGGCCTGCTACCAAGTCATTTTTTATAGATGTTCTGAGAAAAGGTGGCCCTTGCCCTGCAGTGAGCCTCACAAATCCCTGACACACACATATGCATTTTTTATTGTTCTCACATGTTGCTTAACAGTCTGCATTCTTCCTGCTTTACAGCAGAGCAGATGGGTTCCTGCATAGCTTGAAACAGATGAGATGTTCAAATCGATTGTTTTATCAACAATCAGTTGTAGATAAAAATCATTTTAATGAGAGAAATTAATGGTGTTTGCAAACATGGCGTTAATTAAAGAACATAGCTTGGTCTTTTTTCCCTCCTTTTTTCCCCCTGCACACAATTTTTGTTACCCATGACATCTTTCATTATTGACTCATGCCCCAAAGAAAAGGCGATTAAAATCTGCTTTTGTTTGATGTAGCTCTTATTGAAGAAAGAAATAGATCTTTCTGAAGCTTCCTGGTGAGATGAAAGTCTAATTATCTCCACAAATGAAAGGAAAAGCTTTAATTAGGCCTGTGCTGAATCTGCGCACTGTGAATTTGTGCATTGTGATGGATGGAGCTCACATCTCCTCAGTGACTGCAGTTGAAATAATGAAGAAGGAGAAGAGGTAGCCTGGTCCCATGATTCAGCTGGCAGAGCAGACTTGGAGGTACACCTGTGTTGTGAGAGCGTGCCCAGAGCAGCTGCCACAGGCCATGTTTCTGTGCAGTGCATTCGGCTGTTTTACAGCCTCCTCCTGAGCTTTGATCTCTTTTCAGACAGCAGGGGTCCTAACAAATCAAGCTTTTCATGTTTCCCTCAGTTTCACTCTCTTTTGCTTCACCATTCATACTTGAACTCCAAAGAGGACAGATAAAATATTGTCTTTTTCTGAATCAATTTGATCAGCAGCGGACATGACTGAAGTGGGCATTTTGTCTTTTGTGAGGTGTTTTAGGGTTGACTGTGGGGTAAAGGCTGCTAAAGAATTGGAAATTGCATTTATTTATTTTGCCATTTAATTCACTATTTATGCTTTTAACAACCTCTATGCGTAACACTTGATTTGCTACACCCTTCTTTTTTACAGTGCTGTAGTGCCTACCCAGTTAGGAAAGGTGACATTCTGGGATAGTATTAGACTGCTAATGGTCCCCAGAGAGAAATCTGAATTATGGCAAATAATGTTATTATTATTATTCCACATTTTATAATGTTTCTGATCTATTTTTACCATGTTGCATGCAGTTTACTTTGTCTTCATGTAGTACACGTGATATTAGGAAGGTCAAACCACTACTTACTCACTTCACGTGCAGCCAGCATGTTCTTTTTGAGTCACAAAGCACCTTTGACATCAAGGGCAGTCAAGGAGTTTATGTCCACACCTTTTGGGCAGGATAGAAGTAAAAACAGGAAGATACAATTAAAGTCAAAGTCAAATCAGCGTCAACAATCTAATATGTTACAATTTCTGTCAGTATATTCTGTGTTGTTTAGAATTTATTGCTTTAATTGTGTACCAGTCTCTGGAACTGAGGAGCTTAGCAGTCAACTGGAAGCATGCAGAAATAGAAGGATACGGGATAAATGACAACACATCCCCTGTTGATTTGTTTATTTAAGAAAAGGAGGCATCTGAAAAAAACAGCAACGCTGTCTTTCAAAGCAAACATTTTGGGAAGTCTTTTTGTAGGTAGATATACAGCAGCTATAAAGCCTGAAATTGTTGAAAGCAAAAGATGCTGATTCTGAGTAATTCAGCAAAGCAGTAATATGGATTTTAATTTATACTGTGTGAAACAAATCTCTGGCTTTATCTACTGGTATTCCAAAATTTTATACATTAAGATGTTACTCAGAGGCTGAAATCTTACTATGTAAATTTTCTCATTTGTTTAGAGACCTTTAAGGCAGCTGGCACTTTTCTTAATCTAAAACACCTTGGTTTGTTCTTTCTGTCCTCCTCCTGCCAGATCCTTTCCACAGTTTCTTTGTGTAGATTTGTCTCCTTTGTTTATGCCTTCGTAAGTATCTCCCTAGTGTTAATACTGAGTTCACAGAGCTGAAGTCAAAAACCTGCCTTATACAATATTCTAATCCTTAGGCCATCAGTGCCTACATCCAAGTGTGGTGCCCTAGAATTACAGGGATGATGGTGACTGTATAAAGGTCCCAAAGCTTAATATAGGAGAAAAAAGCTGGGGGGAATACTGTAACACTAAGCACAAGTCTGAAATAGGGGCACAGCCAGGGGGGAAATGAGGAGGCAGTGGAAGTCTTGTTAGACTGCTGTGCCGAGATGAGGAGCAGATAGTAAATTAGGAACGAGCACTGCAAGAACACATCTGAATCAGACCCTCCAATTAACTGTTCTCTTTCCTTCTTTCAAGTTTGATTTCCTTTTAACCTTTTATTTTATTCTTTTGATCTCAGCATCTTTTTCTTTTTGTTCAAATGAAGAGCAGTGGTGCAATAATTTTTGTTGAGGAGGTGCTTTCATTGTAAGCTCCTGTTTCCAAGCACAGCAAGTGATGAACAAGAGCTGGAAATACTCATGCACAGTATCACTCAGAATATGAGTTTGAACAAAATTTGAGACCTGGGACAATTGAAAATAAAAACTGTTCTTCCTCAGTTTGTGACAGAATTGCCCCTGTTGCTTCTTAGCTGTTGAGAATCTCAGCATATTTTATGTGGGATTTTGTGTGTGCACAAATACATGTTTAGAGCAATGGAAGTTTATGAAAGCAAAAATTATACAAAGTAGGAGCAGTAGTCTTTAGCTGTTATATGCTGGAAAACAGAAAAACTGGCCATTGCCTTGTAAAGAACCTTGTGACATTCTCCTACACACCTTCTATTTGGGCTAAGTCCAAATTGCTCCATGAAGATCTTTGATTAGGGATGGGAAACAGAGTCCCCGTGAAGGACTGTTGTGCAACCACGTGAATGGGTGAGAATTCAGTAATACACTTCCATATTAGTAATGTCAGTATAGTTTCTACATATTGCCTACCAAAACTTGAAGTAGCTTGGTCCTTCTTCAAGGTGAGAGTCATTCCAGCCTTGCGAAGCACCTTGAGGAGCTAAATCACTGCCAATTGTGTCATCAGGAAGAGAACTATTGTCTGTTTTGAATCATCCCACTATATACTTCCAGGGGCTGTGGAAAGAAAACTACATTACAGAGATATTCTTCTATTAATCTGTCTTCAGTAAAGTCTTGAGAGAGTTGTGAATTCCTGTGATAAGGCATGCAGAACACATGAGATCTGGGCTTGTGGTTGGTTGTTGGGTTTTTTTCTGAGCACATTACTGGCTGGCTGGTGCATGCTGAGACATGCACATGGTGCTCTGAATTGATCTCGTGTTTATGGTTTTGAAATTTCCAGACAGAGATAAACACAGACATGCTCACTGCATACTTCACTGCAAACATCTGCTAATTTTTAGTTCTGGAATGTCTAAATGGGCATGTATTTTAAAGAATCTCAGAACGGTGGAGGTTGAAAGGGACCTCTGGAAAACATCCTGTGTGAACCTCTGTTCAAGCAGGACCACCTTGAGCAAGTTCCCAGGACTGTGTCCAGCTGACTTTTGAATAACTCCAAGTATGGAGACTCCACAACCTTTCTGGGTATCCTGTTCCAGTAGTAAGTAGCTGTCACAGCAAAAAAAGTGTTCCCTTATGTTTGTATGATAGAGAATCCTATGTTTGTCTGTGCCCACTGCCCCTTGTAATGTCACTTTACACAGGAAGGAGCCTGACTCCATCTTTGTGTCCTCATCTTCAGACATTTATATGCTTTGATGAGATCCCCTCCTGAGCTTTTTCTTTCCTCAGTGCATCTCTCTCAGCTTTTCCTCGTATGAGAGATGTTACAATCCCTTAATGATCTTTGTGGCCTTTCATTCCACTCTGTCCAGCATATCCATGTCTCTCTCATACTGAGGACCCCAGAACTGGGCAGTACTCCGTATGTGGCCTCAACAATGCCACCTCACCGTGGTCTCATGCCCACAGTACAGCAACGTTTCCAAGAGGATCTTATGGGAGAAAGTGTTGAAAGCCTTACAGAAGTCTAGGAAGACAATATCCACTGCTATCCCCTAATCTACTAGGCAAGTCATTTGGTCATAGAAGGTTATCAAGTTGGTCAAGCATGACTTCCCTTTGAGGAAACCATGCTGAGTAACCCTGAAGGTTTTCTTGTTCATGTGCCTGGAAGTGGTTTCCATCATTACCTGCTCCATCACTTCCTCGGGGATTGAGGTGAGGCCAACTAAACTGTAGCTCTCGGGGTTCTTCTCCTTGCACTTCTCAAAGACAGGAGTGACATTTACTTCTCCTAATCTCTATGACTAATCAAAGATTATTGAGAGTGGCCTTGTAATGATATCTGCCAGCTCCCTCAGCACTCGTGTGCGTACTATCAGGGCCTTCCACTGGGGTTATACCTACCATGCTCCATATTTACCCTCTGGGTTTCCTGAAGGACAGTCTTCCTTGTAAAGACTGAGGCAAGGAAGGCATTCCATACCTCAGCCTCTTCCACGCATTGTTGAACCCTAAGTGGCAGGCTTTCATTTTCCTTAGACTTCCTTTGGTCATCTCTGTACTTATAGAAGCCCTTCCTCCTGGCTTTGACATCCCTGGCCAGATTCAATTCTATTTGAAATTCCTATATGCTGCTGAGACCTTATATGCTAGGAAATCTTTTGGAATAACTTATATGAAGTCATTTTATTTACTGAAGAGGAAAAAATGAAACATAAATAAGGTTGTAAAACACACGTTGGTGCTTAAGACAGCTATGAACCTAGGGACTTCACATCAACCTGAGGTGTTTATGACAGTCACCACATCCTTGAAAACAAGTGGATATTTTAGAAACTGTGGCGTTTTGAAGTGGCCCTGGTCTGATAACTATAAATTTAAAAGAGCTGCAAAGGAATACAGAAGTTTTTCTTTACTTCTCCAGGAAATTATTAGTTTACTTTCCCATTCTCTGAATACTATATTACACACAAGTCAATATTATTCCAGAATTTATAAGTGTATACTAAGATATTCTATAAATTATTTAAAACCTATTCAGTTATAAGACTTTCAGTAAAAGATGGAATGCTACAAAGCTGTTCCTTTCATACTGAAAGAAAGAAGAATTAAATCGAAACTGCAGAGAAAAACAAAGCCAAATTTTCTGTATATTATTCTATCAGCTTATGAACTGGCATTCTTGAGATTTTCATACAGGTAGGTATATAAAATACGATTCCAGAACCACTAAGATTTAAAGATGTTGTTGAGCTAAATCTAAGCATCAGGAAACACAACATATTGAAGTTCCTAGAGATTTTATATTTCTGATAGTCACACTTCAAATCACTGCTAGTTCAGGGTTTTCTAAAGAAGCAGAAGGTACCCAATCTGGAATGAAAATGACATTTACTGAATTTCAAATAAATTCTGTAGATGTTCACCTCACATTACCCTGGTATTTTGGTTCTATTGTCAACATTGTAACATGCTGTTGTACTTGATCTCCTCCTTGGTGTGAAATTAGGCAAACAATTTTTTTTTGCTCACATTGCCATTACTCCATGTTTGGAGCTCAGTAAAAACTGAGATAACTCTGTATTGGAGAGCCATAAAACTCTGTAACTAATTAAGCTATTATCTTTATTAAGAAGACAAGGAAGGAAGTAGTTCTTTTTCACTCATACAATTTAATTCTTTTTCACTCATACAATTCATACAATTAAAGAAAACCTTTAACCAGATACTGTTCTTATGAGACTCACAGGTTCCATAGACCTTGAAATCTTGGTATTCAAAAATTCCCTGAAATCCCAAAGTATGTAGGATTCAAAACCAAATTTTGAATTCAATGTGAAGTTCCATTCTCTTGGGAAGAATCGTTGGCTCTCAAATCCAAAAAACCTGCCTTGGGATCTTCCATTTGTTATTAACACTGTATATAACCCTTTTTCATTCAACTATGCATTTTACCACGTTTATATATATAATTTTTTTTTAATTAGGAGGAATACCAAACAAAGAACATGCTCCTGTCAGTTTCTGCACTCTTTAGGATGGAACTGATACAGCCCACATAATTCCTTATGGCAGTGCGATATTACAGGGAACCGTTTTCTTTCTCACAACCACCAGCTGCTGTATGAGAGCTGAAGGGTTTCTCAGAATCTCTTAGCCTTATGTTTCTTTATCTGTGGTTCATTTTCATGCCTGATTTCTCAGAATTTACTTAACATTTTCAGAAGGACGTCATTCACCCACTAGTTGTAGCTGGATTTGGATTCATAACTCTTTTGAAAAGAGAGTGCTGTGATTCTCCATACCACCAACACATGATGTTGTCAGATGATAAATATTCTTCTCATCAAAATACGATGGAAGAACTGACTCGTCCCATCCACCAGAAAATTCGGAACCAAGTTAAGGCTGAACATACTGGATGCTCTTTTACAAAGATGGGAAATGGGACTAGCCATCTGGCACCTCTTGAGGCTCTTTAAACACAGAGAATTTTTGCTGGAGAAAGTATGGCTGTCTTCTGAATTCTTCTAAGGGGTTTTGCTGTTGGAGGGGGGAAGGGGGAGACTGGAAGTGCATGTTTTAGTTTGGGGAATTTTTAATGGATTTATACCGTATCTCTGTACTTTAGATGAGCAGCCTTATTCTGGCTCAATGCCAGCAGAAACTTGCTGGAGTTTTCTACTGTAGTAGATCCTTGATGAGTTGTTAAGGAATCTGCTCCATGTTGCAGAGAGGCATTCAGCAAGATCTGGGTTGCAGTCGTTATAGCCTCCCCAACTGCAGCTGTACATACTAGGAGCGTGCTGGGATCCCTTAGCATCGGCCCGGTTCTGGAAATGGTTGTTGTCTCTTCATATGAGGTGCCAGCTTTTAGCTCTTGTATCTAGCAAGAAATGATTAGTGGTAATCTCTGGGTTCATGTCCTGTTGTTAGTTGAGAATTTAGTGGGACCCAGTGCTTCTTTCAGGGGCATGTCATAAGAAACTGAAATCTGCTGATGTCTTCAGGGTTTGAAACCATGCCCCCATCCCTTTTGGTGCATTGTTTCAGAGATAACAGTCATAATTGCAAAATAAGCTGAGCTGACTATCACAAACTTTTTTTTTTAATTATTCACACTGAAGCTGAAGAATGGGACCTTTTTTATTTCGTGTTTCCTTGCAAATAAAAAACATTATTACCTTTTCTAAGATTGGTCCAACAGTGGTCGGACCATACTGTAGTTGTGGACAATACTAAGTAGAACAAACTACTCAGTAATAAATGTAAGCCTAAGACTATTCTGTATAAATAAAAAAATTAAACTTGCCATAGCAGGTGGCTCATACTAATCAGGAGCTGCTGGAGGTCATATTTGAGATATTATGCAAATTCAAAACTCAAAAATACAGACTATGAAATAATAATTAATTACATTTGCACTTTGATTAAAGATTAAATCTCAGTATAATTAAAAAAAAAATCATGTCTTTGTATTGCCTGATATAATTAGGCAGTCTCCTAAATGACCAAACTTAGAACTGCCTATTATGTCCTAGCAAACCTGTGGGAGAGCCTGACATGTGTTTAGCAATCATGGGGTTTTTTGTGTTCATCAGAAAAAATCATTTTAAAACAATGTGGGAGGGGCAGTCCTTATCTTTAAGGCAACTGTTGGATAATTGACCTCCTTTAGCATTTAATTTCTCAAGCCTCTAGGAAGCTTAATTTTGAACATCAAAGGGGTACCTGTGGAAGAAACTGTTCCAGACTGGTGAGTAAACAAATTAGAGTTAATAGGGTCATTAGCTTCTGTGGTAAAATTTCAAACTGGGTATTCCTCACTAAGGAATGTAAATGTCAATGTTTTTAAGTCTTCTCAAATATAATTAGACATGGAACTTGAATACAGATGCTATTTGTATTCAAGTATTTTGCTACATATCCTATTAACAAACAATGCTTTCCATACTGTGGACATTATTTTATTAAACATTAGGGAATCTGTTGTTCTGGTCCTATGCATTGCTTGCCAGACAATTAGAATAGAAAGAAAAAAGGTACAAAGCTGCTTAGTCAATAGTATGCTGTAAATATCAAGGATGCTGTGTGTTCTGTTTGATATAAAACGTGCTAGCCCGTTACCTTTGGAGTAACAACTGCAGATCTATTTAACCCTTACATCTCTATGTAGCAGTATGAGAACTTAAAAAGAAAAAGAAAAAAACCCGACCCAGAACCACAAAAAACAACTTACATTTCCTCATTTGGATGATGGATGATCTTCTCATCTGTAGTTTTTCTTGGTTCTATGGCTACATAAAGGGGTAATTGCTGATTGAATTTGAAACAGAGAATGCAGTAAATTCAATTCCTACATGCTCTTACTTCACTTCTTGCACATTACTGAAGTCTTTTTTTTTTTTTCAATTATGCTTGCATTTGGTAATAGAAGTAGTGCTCCCTTTCTTCCACCAAGCTGACAAGTTTCTAGTCCAACCACATTTCCACACCCTTGTCCAAATACCTACTTGCAGGCTATGGACTCTTGCATGTCCATTCCCCTGAAATTCTTGCTGCTAACTCTTCCCAGCAGTGGCAAGCTCCTGGAAGAAAGGGCTGTCAGAAGAAGCTCCCTTTTTCACTTTGCAACCCTAGGAAATTTAAAACTGTGGAGTTTATTCTATATCTCTAGGAGGTCAGTACTCGACAATGACTTCTTTTTAATCCAGAAAATCACCTGCTGCTAGAAGTGTCATCATTTAGACAGGTAGAGAGGAAAATTTCCTCGTAAGGAACAATAACATCAGGTCAATCTAAGAGTTTGTGGAGTAAGGATTAACTGTCAACACCACAAATGTGTTTAGTGTAGAAGGAAGTAAAATATTTGCTAGAAGTGCCAAAGGAGAATTGCAGAAAATATTTAGACTGGAAAACTGCAGATGGCCAAGCACATCGAGTGGTAAATCACCTTCTCTCTGTGAAAACTGATTTGTACCAGCAGTGTCTGAGTGAGTGCTACTGTGTATTCTACCAAAAAAAAAAAAAAAATTAAAAAGAGG